>VXBB01015773.1:145064-188703 GCA_013399915.1 Illadopsis cleaveri | reverse complement strand
GTTTGCCCAGGGAGGTGGTGGAGTCACCATCCCTGGATGTGTTTAAAAAGAGACTGGATGTGGCACTTGGTGCCGTAATCTAGTTGAGGTGTTGGAGCATGGGTTGGACTCGATGATCTTGAAGGTCTCTTCCAACCTAGAAATTCTGTGATTCTGTGATTCATCAAGGATCCATTGGGGATCCATCGGGTGTCCATCGGGGATCCAGCCGGGGTACAGTGGGCATCCATCGGGGATTCATCAAGGATCTACGAGGGATCCAGCAGGGATATGGCGGGAATGCAGCGGGGATCCATGAGGGATCCATAAGGGATCCAGCAGGGATACGGCGGGAATGCAGCGGGGATCCATGAGGGATCCAGCGGGGATCCATGCGGGATCCATGAGGGATCCAGCAGGGATACGGCGGGAATGCAGCGGGGATCCATGCGGGATCCATGAGGGATCCATCGGCAAGCGCCGGACGCAGCCGTGCCCAGCGCTGCCATCGGGCACCACCTGGCGGCCACCAGCGGTCATTGCAGCCCGTACTGCTGCGGCGGGACCGCGAATTGTGTCGGGATAAAGGGATAGAGGGATAAAGGGAAGTGTCCGGGGAGCGGAGACACGGGATAAAGGGATAGAGGGAGAAAGGGAAGTGTCCGGGGAGCGGAGACACGGGATAAAGGGAAGTGTCCCGGGAGCAGGGATAAAGAATGCAGGGCAGTGTCCCAGGAGCAGAGATACGGGATAAAGAGCAGTGTCCCGGGTCCGAGGGTGGTGTCCTGATGCTGAGAGCAGGGACATGGGGTAGAGGGCAGTGTCCTGGGGCCAAGATCAGGATCACAGAATAAAGGGCAGTGTTCCAGGAGCAGGGATGGAGTGCAGTGTCCCGGTGCTGAGAGCAGGGACAAGGCTCAAGTCCCCTGAAGTGCCAGGGCTCCAGCCTGCATTCCACACATCGGTGCTGTGGCACACACCAAGTGCAGCTCAGGCCTTTGGCAATTTTAGGTTCTTCAGGTTTGCTCTTTCCACGGGAAGAGGGAAGCCCGGACAGGTGTTTAGAAAAAGCCATTTTTGAATGCCTGAGCTGGGGATCGCGGTTCAGGCTCTCTGCAGTGCCCCTGTTCAGAGCAGTTTGTGGAGCCACACGCTGTCCCTGAGCTCCGTCTGTGTGGGCAGAGCAGGGGAGGTACCTGCCGCCCCCATTTGGGGATGTTCCGGTTTGGAGGAGCACTGCAGGCCGGGCTTTGGGCTCCTGAGGCTGCCACAAGAGCTCCTGGCACCATTTGCAGCCCAGCTGTTTCTGACTTTTTGGCAAACCTTACCGGGGTTGTGTTGGCTGGGTGTGTTTGCCTGGGGAGCTCTGTCCTGCTTTGTTCTGGTGACTTCACCCAGAGCACTGGCTTTCAAGTGGGAGTTCTTTTTTAACGAGGAATTCAAGAGTTGCAGAGATTTCTGACTCATTGTGGCATTGATGAAGGGGTTAACTAGATGAATTAAGAGAGTCTTAAGGGGAAGCAGGTGGGACAGCACCTCACTGAGGATAAGTGGAAGGAAATGCTGTTTTTTCCTTTTCCTTTAGGTCAGACAGGAACAAAGTCAGGAAAGTGAGAGAAGTCAGCAAAGATCCATGCATATTTATCGTTCATAAAAGCATTTTTCTGGTATTGTTTTCTTCCCCTTTTTTCTGATGCAGCCTGGAAAAGTGTCTTTGCTGTATTGTTTTCTGTCGTGTTTTTTCTAAGGACAAGATTCAGCCTAAATCTCCCACTGTGTTCTGATCAGACTCTTATTCATTTCCTGGTAGGAAATGATCACTTGTTGTACACTGAGATTGTGAAATGGGAAGATTTCATCACCTTGGTGATGTCTTTCATTCCAGAAAGTTTGTGAAATAAAGCCAGCAGTTTTATTACTTGCTCTCTCTCAAAAAAAAAAAAGGGGAGGGGGGGAGAATAGGTCAGAAAATATGGTAATTATTTATTTTTGTCCTAACTCCACCTGAAATATAGTAATGAAAATAAGTGTAACTATTATTTCTAGCCAAATAAGAGAATATGTCACCATATTTACTGCCACCGGAGCATTTCACCTGCATGTGACATATATGTGGGAGTGAAAAGATGTAAAATAAATGTATAGAGATGGATCTTTACCCTGAACTCTGAGCTCCAAAAAACAGTGCAGGCTTTCCCCTGCAGTCAGTCCTGGCAGGGTGACAATTGCTGTGCAGGACAAGTGTCACTTCCAGGCTGGCTGGGCCCTCCTGGGCTGTTCTAAGCCCTTGTTGCTGAAAGGAGGAAAGGGAAGAATGCACTTCTTGAAGAACAAGAGCTCAGAAATGATTATTTGATTTTCCTTTGATAACCAATCCTTCTGTTTTCACTGGGTTTGCTGTTGCTGTAGCCCTGGACTGCAATAGAATAATAAATCATAGAATTGTTCTTTCTTTCTCTGACTGGTGTAGATTTGCCTTGATAAGGGACCTTAGCTCACCTGCCCTACCTGGGATGTGCCACTGTGTGCCAGGTGCTCACATTCAAACAGCTTTTCATGGTTGCTTTGATACATATCAAGGATTCTCATCGCAAGCCATTGCTTCCTAAAAAGTTCTAATGGGATGGGAGTAACAAACCCTTTATTAAATGGCATGAACTTCGGGATCTGAATGTAATAAAATAATAATTTATGATATATTTTTAGAGATAAGAGATTAAAGTGCATATTAATTAAATGAATAATGAAAGCCTTTGTGAGATTCTCTCCCACAAGTTGCAAGTAGCTGTTTAATCAAATTCTTTCTATGGAAAAATGCATTTCATTATAACATAATTAGCACATCTATTGTGTTTTTAATACAACTTGTGCTAAAGTGTATTTGATCTGGCATTTGCTCATGGCAATTAGCAGTGAAGGAATTGAACTTTTTTGCTTTATCCCAGGCTTTGTAAATTATAAGTGCCATATCTGGGGAAAATGGATGTGATTTTTTTTTAGTGCTAGAAGGATCTTGGGAATATATTGGGGTAGTCATTAGCAGTAGCAAAAAGAGGAGGTGAGGAGCTGTGATACCTGAAGCTGCAAGTTTAGGGATAATTTTATTTTGTGGCTCTGATGTGTTTTGTTGTGTGAGTCCTGAGGCAGCTGCAGGGTTCTGTAGCCCAGGGTGACCCTGCTGCCAGTCTGGGGGAGCAGGACAGGGAGGGGGCAGGGCTGGGCTGGGCGTGGGGCTGGTATGGATCCCATCCCTGATCCCCCTGGGGCTCCCCTGCTCTGGGGCTGTGCTGAGCCACAGCTGGGACTCTCTTCCCCATCTGAGAGGCAGAAAAACAGGGCAGAAGCTCAGGGGTGGTTCAAAGCCACCCTGATGCCTGGCTGCTGGAGTCCCAAACATCTGCTGGGCTGTGGGACGGGTCCTGCAGCGCTGGCAGAGACCCCACAGGGTCCAACCTTCCCAGCTGCACTGCTGGAGCTTCTCTCTACCAACAGCTGCTCAAGGAGAGGGAGAAAACTGCTTTCACAGAAAGTTCTTTGGTGAGGTGGTGCCCAGGCTGGGCTCACTTCGAGTATTTTTATGGTTGAGGTCACTGTGGCACAAAGCCTGATATTGTCTTCTGAGTGGAACTCATTAATGCACAGAAAATCCAAACTTGAGATTGTCCTTTATGTAGTAAAAAAAAACATAATACAGTACAGGAATATAAAAAGAAACTGTCCAGTGCAAACATCATATACATTGGAAATGGATACAGTGTTCCTTAAAATAACATTAAAAAAATCAGGCTTAAAAACCAGCAATTCCAGGTAATAGAATCTGGTTGATACCTACCAAAGTACTTGATATACTGCACTAAATAATTCATAACTAACTTTACCTGCTGATAGCCAATACCACAGGTACTGACAAAATCCTTAAACTGTAAGTATTATTAGTTAGCATTCTTTATAATACACAAACATGTGGAACACCTATGGCACATACTGCTGACTGGATTCAGCAAAAGAGAATGAACCCATTCAAAATAGATCCAAGGCTGTCACCCCAAAATGTACTTTTTAAAAACAAGGGATGGGATCCAAAGCTGATTTGACCAATGGACAGAATTCTCCTCAGTTTTCCTTTAGTTCATATTTGAAAATTTGAGTATGTTGTTGATGTTGCATTAGTGTCTAGCCAAGTATTGCATTGGACAACTTTTTACAGCAGTGAGGAGCAGTGTGAGACCATTATTGTGCATTGCTATTTCCTGCCAAGAAAACATTTTGGGGGAAGGGAGCGTGAATTAGAGATGATGTGAACAAGTAAAAAGCAAATATGCGAGGTTCCACCGTACTGGTTTANAAGATTTAGTATTATTTGGTTAGCTACCAGATTTAAATAATCAAATCAACTAAACTAATAGATACAACTCCAGCACAGATCCTGTACAGTGGAGGATCTGTGTAGTAGGGCTCTATTCCTGTTGGAGGTAACAGGACTCTGCACTGCTGGAAGCCAGAGACAGGCCATGGTCCTAAGGGACCCACTTTCTCCAAAATATATTTGGCTGGGTCACTTCCAGTGTGGGAAGTTTCATTCTGGTCATTCTGTGGCTCAGGTGGGAAACTGAACACAATCCCTTTCCAGGGATGTGGTGGCTGCAGATCCAAACCCACCTTACATTTCTGGTGCTTTTATGCAGCTCAGTGAGTGTGTAGCCTTCTGCTTGGGGAATCTACAATATTTTCCTAGGTGGAAAATACTCCTTTTACAGTACCTGCTTAGAAAAAAAGCACAACAGTTTCACAGTAATGAGGCCCTTCATTTTTTTGTCCCTGAAAAAATGCTATTGCTTTAATAATGCTATAAACCCCCTATTCAACCTCTTTTGGAATCTAGAGCGACCTATGTTTCCATCTAGAGAGATTTACAGTGTTGGAGTCTTAACACTCCCCTGATCTCCACATTTCCTGCCCTGCAGGATATGTTCCATTGAGTAACACTGAGATCCTATTTACAGAGAGAAAAAACAATTTTGCTGCTAGCTAGAGCAAATTCTAGCATGCCAGAAATGTGCCTGAAATTGTCATCAGGCTGTTAAAAATGACAGATGAAACCAGATTGTGTGTCTAAAGATCCTGTCTAATTTTATCTTGAGTAACTCATAGATGTAGTAGAAGGCTATAAAGCAAAAATAATTAATAGAATGGAAAGAAGGAAAAAAAATAATGCTTCTTTTTCAAAGGGATGGAATAATTTCTAATACTAAGTGATAGACCATATGTTCCTCTGCTCCTCTACTGGGTAAGCATAAGTGTGGAATATCAATAAAGATATTTCAAGAGGGGCAGGCAAAGCAACCAGCTGGAGATCCAGGGGGATTAAACATCCCTTCCCAATGCCACTGAACCTCTCTCTCCCAGCAGAGGGTGACCTTGGATGTGTGTGGATGGAAACAGCACAGGAAAGGAATGAGGGAGAAACTGGGACAAAACCAGGAGAAGTGGGGAAGATGGGGAGAGGAGGTGTGTCCTGGAAGACTTGAGCAGGCAAGTGAACAGGAATTTTGGGGCAAAAAATGAACGTTAGCAAGGACAGTAGTGCTGGGGGAAGTCAATATAGGTGATCTCTGTGTGTCTTTTTAACCCTACTGCAGGTTTTTTCCATGCCTGTTTGAAATCCTACTACGGCTTGAGGGAAGAGCTGTGAGTTCCTCTTTGGCCACTGGCAGTATCTTGGTGTCTATCTGTAGTGAGAGGGAGAAAATTCACAGCTAGTTTGAGCTTAATACACAAAATCTTCACTAGGTTCTGATCCATACAGCTCAGCTAACATCTTGAACCTGGGTCCCCAGTCATTGAGAAAGTCATAATCAATGTCTGAGTCTGAGGAGCCCGAGCCCAGAGAGCTGAGGGATTCCGCGATGGACTCGGCGCCTTCGTAGCCGTAGATGTGCAGGGTGTCGTAGGGCAGCAAATCCCTGTCGTTGTCAGCCTCGTCCTTCTTCACCTCAATCATCATCTCCATCCCCCCAGCTCCAGGGGTGATGTTCCCTGGAGGTTTCTGGACCTGTGCATACGGACAGGGAGCAGCTTCCGCCTTGAGGCCGTTCTTGCGGACGGAGTTGAGCACGGACACGTCGTAGCTGGTGGTGTCCATCTCACCCCCTCCCTCCTCGTCGTAGGTGACCAGCTGCTCGTGGATCTCGGCCACGTTCCTCCCCAGCCCACTCAGATCCTTCTTGTGCCTCTTTCTCAGCAGAATCAGCAACACAATCACTGCAAAGAAAACTTAGATGAGCACGTGTGAATACAGAAGACATTAAAACAAATTGCATTTAAGACGCGTAACATAGTCTGAAGTGTTTTGGGGTTTTTTTCTGGAGCATTTTTTTAACATATATTTATTAAAAAGTAGTTAAAATTTCTATTTAACTGTAGGATTAGTTGAAGGCGTTCAGTCTGCACAGGGATTGTCCAGCTGACTCTTGAGCTGGAATCACAAGTACAAATGCATGGTGTCTCAAGGTCATTGAGTCAACTGCTGCCTTGAACTGGTAAATCTCTTAATGCCGAGCATCAGATGCTACTTATGTGGTACTTGCAAAGCAGGCCAGTTCTTAGGCAAGAAAAAGTATTCAGCCTTCTCTGACAGATTTGTAACAAATCAGCAGACCAGTACCTGTTTACTGCATTTGAAATCTATTTATGTTCACTGTACTGCTTAAAAGGTTTCCAGACTAGTTCTGCCATAGGAACTAGGAATCCTGTTGTTATTGCCCCAGCCCAAATTTCCAGTTTAATAGCTGTGTATGAGGCTGGTGCCAGTAAATCAAGTATATTATACATGTGTGCAATAGCCTCTCCAGTGACTCAGACTGTCCAGAGGTGTGAGCAGCTTTGCAGCTGAAGCTGTTCTAACAGGCCAGAGAGGAAGAGCACGTGAGATGAATTAAATTGGTACAGCATTTCTGTCTTTGTGACCATTTCATAGCCACAAAGCTTTTGTAGATCTCAGCTAAAGAAAGAACAAAACAATCCTCACACTGTAGTGCTGAGAACATTCCAAAAGTCAGATACTCACCAATGATTGTGAAGATGCAGATAAAAATTGCCACCAGTGCCTGTATGCTGACGCCAACCTGCTTTGCTCTCTCCTCACAGAAGGTGAAGTTTCCTTTCTCATTGCACTTGCAGACACTGATGACCAGGGTGTTTGTGCTGGTGAGGTCGGGGTCGCCGTTGTCTGAGATGAGGACAGGCAGGTAGTGGAACTTGGCCAGTTCCCGGTTGAACAGTCCATATCTGACAGTGATGTTGGCAGTGTTGTCTGGAAGGAGTAACAACACCCCATTAGTGATAATCTCTACCAGACTGTCCCCACAGATTACCAGTACTGGGGCCTCTTCCCCTTAGACACTGCCAGCCTTTCAGGAACACAGTGAAATTTGGTTCCATTAAACATACTTTTTTTCAGTATGTTAAGCCTTTAGAAATAAAGTGTTACTTAGCTCAGCTAGACCAACCACAGGTCAGTGCTACCGTTTTTCTTCCCTGAGTCCTAGGGTCCCCCTCTGGGGAGCTGAGGATTGCAGGATACACTACCATAGTTCTCTATCAGGGAGAAGTTGCTGTCTTCTGTGGCCAGGGAGTATCTGAAGAAACCTCTGGGTGATATTTCATCTTTGTCGACAGCTGAAATCCTGACGATCACCTACAAGGATGGAAGAGGTCACAGTTTTCAGTGCACATTGCCTCCAGTGATAAAACATGTGGAGTATTTGAGCTGGGCTGTGTGTCCTGTGTAACCCTTCAGTAAAAGGAAGGACACTGACATCTCAGGATACTCCTCTTCAAGTTTTTTTAGGCAAGCAATTTCTTTGTGGATCTTCAAAAAGACCAGTTTTGCCTTAAAACTTTGTGTAATAAAAGCATGAAAAAAGCCTCATTTTTAGACATATGGCTTATTGAAATGTTTAAGATGGTGTCTTCAAAAGTCCTCAGCCTACTCTGAGGTGTGACTGTCGTTCTTGGAATGCCATTGAGACTGCTATGCCTGAAGGACATGCTTGGATTTTGAAATGTTCAACCTGATGTACATTAGATGTATAAAATATAAAAAAGTGTGTCTGATTATGTCCCAAAGGTATTTTAAAAATTAAAGGTGAAATTAATGTCTTGCATGTTCTATCAGAGAGTCCAGGCAATGACAGTGTCCTGGTTCCAGCCAGGAAAGAGTTAATTCTTTTTTCAGTAGCTGGGAGAGGGCACAGTGGCTATTCTTGACCACCTCATGTCACTTCTGGGAGAGGAAAGGGACTCTCTTCCTGGAGAAGGGGTTCCTTCTTTTGAGCAGGTGTGGTGGAGGGAGTGGTGGGATAATGCTGGTGGTGAGCCAGAGGGAGCACTTTGGGTGGTGTGGCTGCTCTGCACTCTCTCTATTTTTTCTAGATATTATTTTTTGTTATTTATATTGTTGCTATTGCTGTTCATTTTCTTATCTCATTGCTGCTTGCAATAAATTGTTCTTATCTCAGCCCACGATCTGTCCCCTTTGTGCCTCCAGTTCTCCTCTTCCTCCTGCTGCAGGGGAAGGGGGCGAGCGAGTGGCGTGTGGAGTTTCAGTGGAAACTCTAAACTGGGAGTACCACCCCTAAACCACAACACAAAGTGTCTTAATTAAACAAATATTACAGTATGGGCTGGACACTTGTGTCTGAGGCCAAACAGGTAAATCTGAAATACCAACACTGTGCCAAATAGTAACACAATTTGTATGTGCAGATCCGTGCACTCTATGACTACAAAATAATGTTCCATACAGCAATGTTTGTCTTACTAGTTTGAAATGTATCTCTCAATATCACATTCAAGCATTTGTGTGATAGAACTGAGTTGCTGATTCTTGCTGTGCAGAGCTTGACTGTCCTTCATGGCTCAGCTGTTAATACGCAGATGTGAGAGCCTGAGGGGAGAGGGGCACTGCAGCCCATGTGTGCAAGCAGATAAAAGTCAATATTCCAACAGTGCAATATCCTTAAGAGATATTCCTGACCACTGATATTTTGGAAGTCAGTGAAATGATCAGGTGTTTTAACATATAAACTGAGACTCACTTTTATTAAAAGACATCTTCCACTTGAGCTGACAAGCAGTAATTCAGCTTTCAGTGAAAAGCTCCCCCTGTCTCACCTTTCCAGGGGCAGCATTTTCACACACTCGGGGTTCCTCAGGAGAAACAAGTTCTGGAGCATTATCATTTACATCATCCACTATGACGTGAACGTGGGCATGTGACTCTCTGTCGGAAAGACGGCCTGGAATGACAGGAAGGGTACAGGTCACAACTCTGGAGCCCCAGTGCTGGCTAAACTCCCCTTCCCATGCTTGGTGCCCACTTCTGTGCCTCCCACATGATGAAGAATTTCTGGCTCCATCATAACTTAAAAACTTAAACTTTTCCTCTGAGATTTAGATATTTTCCTAAAATTCCTCGTAGAGGTTAAATCAGGGATCTTTCAGGAATAAAACGACAGTAGCTTATGGCTTCCTGATTCTTCCCACTGCATGGCCATGGATTGAGCATCGTTCTCTGGCACTTAAGCAACATTGACAGAACAGGCCATTTCTATATTTTGAAATATCAAATCAAGCTGGGACTGGCCTGCCCCACTCCCTGGAGCTGCACAAAACCAGAGGCCAAATCCTAAAATGATCTCTGACCAATTTGTAGGGACTTGTTTGATTGGGAAGATGATGATGCAAAGGAGAAGCACTCCTTTCATTCCTAGCTCAGTAGGAACAGGCTGTCAGATTGTGCCTTTCCTTTTTGATAAACTGCAGCCCTGCTGGAAAGGTGTACCCTGATTTCTTTCAAACTGGGAAATGGGTGGCACTTACCATCTTCAAGGATCTCCACAGCTGCCACAGTGATGTTGTATGAGGAGCTGAATTCTCTGTCCAGAGGCTTGGGAAGTTGAATAACTCCATTATTGGATACCCTGACGTAGTCTCCATTAGGACTTGCTCTGCGCTGAATGTATCTGGTTTTTGTTTAAAACACGATATGTCAGTGCAAGGCTGATAATGCTGTTTCACTTCATTTCTTCTCAGAGGAAGGTCAGAGAGTTCTTGTGTGACAAATTACATTAATATCTTGACTGGGAGGGCTGAGAATATTGCCCTAAAACTATGCAGGCTGTGAGAGTGAAATACATTTGTTGGAAGAGTTTCCAGGTTATTGCACTTTGCTCTTTCAGAAGTCTATTTTCCTCTCTAAGCACATGTTAGAGAGAGCTCTTACAATTAAAAAAAAAAAAAAAAATTATAACCATGTAAAAATAGCCAGGTTTATATTTTTTTTCCCTAAATGTGCAAATGTTTTATCAGTAAGTTCATGTGGTAGTTACATGGGTAGATGAAATTTATGTTCAGCTTTTGGTGAGCATATATATATCCATGGCTGCAGTGCTGGAAAAATTAAATTGGATTTTCTTTGTTTTGTTTGGCATGCAGATTCTGAAAAAAATAGGGCCAAAGTCTGGGTTCTTTGTCAAATTCTTGGCACTATTAGTGGATTCTGCACTTTTAAATAGAATTGCTAAAGCTGGCGTTGTCTTACCTGATTTTCCGTTTAGCTGCGTCGGGGTCCTCTGCATGAACTGAACCAAGTGTTTTTACTTCTGCGTGGTTTTCCCTCACTTTAAATTCGTATGGGAGTTTGGTGAAGACAGGAGGCTCGTCCACATCGGTGACCTCGATGGTGACTCTTGAGATGCTCCGGGGGTTGCCGGGTTTGAAATACCGAAGGTTCACGGTGGGGTCTGTGGCCTCGATGCCAAACTTGTATTCTGATACTGTTTCGAAGTCCAGGGGCTAAAAAACCAAAAAGGCAGTTACAGATATTCTTCCATTGGTGATGTCTAAGCAAACTTTCTGTTGGCTCTCTGTGTAGATTTAAGATCTATGCCCTAATTCATGTTTGGCAATGTTACCAAATTTCATCTTGGCTGGACCCAGGGGAGAGCATTTCCCAGCTGAACCTCTCTATCGTAGCATGGTTCAAACTGCCTCTGGTATGGAACAGATTCATCCAGTAGTTTGGCAAAATAATTTTCTTTTCGGTTAAATAATTTTTTTTATAAAGCTGTAACTACCAAAACTTTGTTAGGTCCTGTCCCCCAAAGGCTGGGGAAGAGATTCTCCTTTGGCTCAGCCTTGTGTTCTGAAGGCACTCAAGGCAGATTGCAGATCTGCACTGGCTGACAGCTGGGGCATTTAGTGATAAATGACATCCTCTTCCCTGTTTTTCCCCTTGTCTGAGAGTATAAAAGGAATCACACAATGGGAGGAAGGCCAGAAGCTTGGGCAGTAAGAAATGCTCCTTTCAAAGTTTCCTCTGTTCTACCACCTGAGATGGTAAAAACACTGAGACACACAGCAGTTGTGGTGACTCTTGTTTTTCTCTTTGAGTAGACATTGCAAAGGGAAGTGACTGGACTTATCCAGCAGCTGACATTTTATCTCACATGGCTGTGTATTTAAAATTATGATGTGTGCACGGCCAAAATCACATTGTAAAACAGGGAGGTGAACTTTGCCCGCTGCATGTTGGAGGAAGAGCAGGTTCCAAATCCCTCAGGGAGTGTGTGTGGGGTCTGTGACTGCTCCTCCTCTGGGCAGGCACTGCAGTCCCCAGCTCCCAGGTTTATAGGGAAGAGCTGCGCCAGGGGAAGGAGAGCTGCTCATACCCAGTGTGACCACAGCCAAGGATTTTACTGCCAGTCTGGAAATCCTTGGTACTGTTTTTCCTGAAAGTTTTCTCTTTTTAATGACATTTCTAGTCTTAGCAGTTACAGAGAGACACTTGGAAGGGAAAAACACATTCCTGTCAATCTGAGGATTACAGGAGCTGATTTATAGTCCTCTCTCCTCTTTTTTTTTAAACAGCAAGTCAATGAAATCAATAAAGTCTTGGTTTGGCAATGCTCTGCAGCAGTCCCTAGGTACAAATCAAATGAGTTTGAGAATTTAAAAATAAAACAAAGAACATACCCTAATAAAGGCTTTGGAGAGTCTTAAAGACTTATAAGAAATTAGGGAAGCTCTGAAAACTCTGAAGAGCTCTGAAGCTCTTGAGGAAAGTAAAGGAGCTGTGGCTCAGATTGGAGCAAATGCCAAACTGCAAAGAGACTTTTAGAAAATAGGTCAGGTGGACATATTTACATTTTCTGCTTTGGTTTCATGTGGGCTGCAGAAGGGAAGGATTCTTTGACTTGGCCAGTTGGTTCAACACTTAAATCACTGCCTCTTTGAAACATACAACCACTTGAAGTTTGAGAGAAGCCCAAAGTGTGTAACCTGAATTTCTGACACAGCCCCACTGCACTCTGCAGGAATTCTGGAGTTTTTCAGGTCTGGAGGTTGAAAAGGACTAGAAATCACCAGCTCTTCTTCTCCCAGAGCTTGGAGAGCTGGTGTTCAGGATCAATATATTTCATACTCACTTTCATGTGTTTCCATTTTTTCCTGCTGCTAGTCCTAAACCAAAAAAATCACTTGTTACACATGGAAAACCACAATAATCATCTTTGTTATTGGGAAAAGTACCTTCTTTGGCCTAATGATGCCTTCATTTGTGTATGGATTTGCCTCAATGTCAAAGGTGTCCCTGAACTCTCCTTGGATAAAGCTGTATCTTGTATTTCTGTTCTGTGGTTCATCAATATCTTCTACTTTGACTCTGCCAACTTCTCCTCCTACTGAAATGTTTTCAGGAACTTTAAAGTGAAATGATGCTGTTAAAAAAGAGATAAATACATAAGGTGTGTGTACATGGAAATTTGAACTTAGTTAAAACTGTTCTTGCTTGACAGATGCACATAAAAATATTTCATTGAGAATTTAGCACTGTGTATCTCTAAGACACGTAAAAGTATAAACAATACCCCAAATTGTCAAGATCTTTAGCAAAGGCATGAAATTAATATCGATTTTTGTTTTCTGTTCTAGGTGTGCATCGCCCAGGAAAAGTGGCTCTGGCTGAAACACAGCAGAGCTTCTGGACATGTAAAGCTCTTTTGGCCATTTTAAAGGAAAGCTGAATTATGCTGGACTGTGAGCTGAACTTGTGCCTGTGTCAGCCCTTGTTTTCAGGGTGGCTCAGGGGCTGTGTGGCACTCACTCTGTTTGAACACTGGGAAGTTGTCGTTGATGTCAGACAAGGTGATGATCACCGTGGCTGTGCTGGAATTCCCAGAGAAACCTGGAGCATCTTTGGCTTGAACAACAATCTCATATGTTGACTTGGTCTCTCTGTCTAAATTAGGCTCTTTTGTATAAATCACACCTGTGAAAAAATAATATTGAATATAATTAGATTTTGCAGCACGTCCAACATCTCTTCAATTTTGACAGCAAATTTTTATCTTTCTTTTGTCTCCACACATTTAGCTTTAAGTAGCAATTTTACAGTGGTATTTTTCAAGAAATGTTAGAAATTTTTCTGCATGATGGAATATTGAGGAGAGCTCGTGCAGAATATTCCTTTTAATGGATCATGAACCTCTTTACTTGTGTTCTTTGCTCTAGCACACTGGTGTGGTTACAAGAGATACTGACACTGGTTTTAAAACTGGGCAAAATTTAAGCTAGAAATCTTAGGAAAGTAAATGATTATTGATTACTGAATGCTGCTTCAGAATTTGTATATTCCCTTTTCCTGTTTAGTCACTGGAACAGTATTTATGCTGAACTGAAAACACAAACTCATCTTAGCTCCTGGTCAGTCTTTCCATAAGTGGGGAAAAAATGACCTTTTATCTTCTCACTTTGTTCATGGTAGCTGACACCCTGAATTAATTAGTTCATTTCCAGATGCAGATGGTGGCATTGTGGAGTGTGAATGAAAAACCTTTCTAAATCATGTTTAAAATATTTTTGAATGATTATTCCTCTTTGCCAGAACGAAAAAGGTTTAAAACTGTGTTTTCTTCAAAGGGTAGGGTATGGACAGAGTGTTAGGACATTTGTGTGTCTGACTTACCAGAGTCATCAATGGTGAAATATTCACCTCCTGTGGTGACTTCATAGGTCACCGTGGCGTGACCTGACACTGTGGGGTCATCAGCATCCGTAGCTGTCACTTTGGTGACTGAGGTTCCTAGAAAAGGATTTTCAAGGTGCACATTAATATAAATTGTGTTTTTAAAGCCAGCCATGAAGGGAGAGGAGTGAGAGGACATACCTACTGGTGACATTTCTGGGACAGAGCCATTGAACACCTTGTGCACAAACATGGGAGCGTTGTCGTTGATGTCATACACCTTGATGATGAACCTGGAGGGGCGTTCCAGGGACCTGTTGTTTGTTCTGTCAATGATGAGAGCTGTCAGCTCATACTCTGCCTTCTTCTCCCTGTCCAGCCTGTCGAAGGCGTACACGTCCCCGCTGGTCTCCTCCACCCTGAAGATGATGTTGGCACATTCACCCTCGATGATGTACTTGGCATTGCTGTTCCTTACACTGGATGTGATCTGGAAGGAAAGAGTAATTCAGAGAGATAAAGGTGGGGGCTGCAGCTGGGTGCAGCAGAGGATTGACACAGTCAGGAATTCCTCATCCCACTGGGAACCAGAGCAGCCCTCGGGACTGTTGCTGTCAGCTGGGGCAGCACTGAGCAGCAGCACAGCAGCAGCTGGGGTTACAGGATGACACTTGTCCCCACACTGAAACCTGCTTGCTTATACAGAACAAAGCTTTTTTAAAATTGTACCTTATATTTCCTAAAGGTACGAATTGTTCATGCAGCCAACACTTACACATCATTATCTTCACTACATCTGAAATAACATGAGCCACCATTCAGTTTGAGTTATTCTTGTTTGCAGCTTTCTGGACCTACCAGGGGTTTTTGCTCAGTTTCACAGGATTACAGGAGGAAATCTGTATTCACAGCTCCTGACATTATTCAGCATTAGCCTCTATTCCTTAGCATTTAGCAGAATTCCTGCCATAGCTGACAGCTTTCTTGTGCTCAGTCACATGCAATCCTTTAATAGGCTCATGCTATGACAGGAAGGTTACATTTCCACCCCACAGATTTTAGAATTTAAGGTTATATGCAGTGAAAAAGGGATGTGATAAGAGGAATGAGCTTTAATTAGTTTTAAAATGTAATTTAATCCAATTCTAAATGCTTTTGCACACTACTTGATCTGCAGATAATGTAATGACACTTCCCTTTCTATACCCTCACACATACAGAGTCACTTCTAGAAGCTTTAGACCACAATTTTCCATGCACTATATCAGCATTCTTATTTTAGCCAGCTAATTATCAAGGATTGGTGGGTTTGAACACGTATTTCTAGCCTTTTGTTATTGATGTTATCACAAATGTCACCTGTTGAGTGTTCAGGATTTGATTTATTATTTAGTTGTCATTTACTGTTGAGCATTGTTTAAATTTTGATTTTCTCTTTTGAAATGTGTCATTAATAATCCCATGCCTCATTCCTTAGTCATGCTTCTGGCTGCTGGGACTGCTGGAGAGCAGTTCAGAGCTCTGGAGATGCCACATGAGAAATAACCCCACCCTTGTCTCAAAGTCTGCCTTTTTTCTCCATTTTTATGCACCTATTCAGTGTAAAACCCATAAACTTCTCAGAATGCCTTTTCTGATGCTGGGGATGAACCCACAAAGGAAAGCACTGAGGTAGTGCGAGATAAAATCCAAATGTGTCAGCACATTCCTGCAGCTGTCACTCAGCCCTGCCTTGCTGCTGCTGGGCCCTTTCTTTAAAGGATTTATCAAGGGCTCAGTGCTGCAGATGCACCAAGCAGCCCCTGCAGGAGCCATCAGGGGATTGTGCTGGTGAAACAGCCCAGAGCTGGACAAAGGGAATTACTCTTTTTCAGGACAGCTCCAGGAATACAAGGTGCTCCTCAATCTGGGGCCGAATTGGTCTGAAATGAAGCAGAGATGCCCCGTGGCAGCTGAGAGGACCCTGTGGCCTCTGTGCTTTCTCTGTGGTGTTTTCTGGCAGCCCAGAGTAGCCAGCAAGGGCTGTGTGACCGTGCTGGGACAGCCCTGACAGATGTGAGTGCTGTACAGGGCAGGGAAGCGCTCAGCTGCATTTCTCTGCAAAGTGTCACAGTGCATCCCTTTGAAAGACTGGATTGGGAAAGCTTTCCCTGGGCAATATGCAGCTGATAATAAGCTTTTATGAGCATTGCCCTGAGAGAAATGAGTTTGCAAGCAGGTCAATGCTTGTAAGTATTTTTAAAAATAATTTGCTTTTGCTTTGTGCAACAATATTTTTGATTGTGTAACAGTATTCCGAAACATAGAACTCGTGTTTTGTGTACAAGCTGGGAGATGTACACTGTATGGTTTTTAATACACATAGTTTTATTTGCTGATCTCTGAGGTTTCTGAAAGAATCTCGTGCTGCCAGAAAAATTCTGACATGCATCAGGCACCAGACTTCCTTCCTGATCATTCACCTGCAGGTAATGTGGCTGTTCCTGCATTTGGAATCTCCAGACCTGCTATCCCTCTTCATTTACTTGTATTCTTCAAAGGAATTAAAATTCCTTTGGCACTATTCTTTATTTACTCTTTGCCCACATTTTGAAGATTTTAACATGTTAATATGTAGGTATTAAATCCCATTTCCATTTTCTTTTAATTTCTCCTGCCTAGACTGCAAATAAATATTGTTTTCCAAGGTCCTCATTTGCTGTTTTTAGTTATTGCTCCCAGGTTGCTGCTTACCTTGCCAACATGGTGTGGCAAAGGTGAGTTAATCTCTTCTTTGATGTGCATTTGGTTCCAGATCCAGTCTCTCTTCTGGCGTTTGTGGCTGACATAATTTGAACAAAGGTTTTGGGCTGATTTCTGACTTCCCCCGTCAGCAAATGCTGGAGCCAAGAACAACGAGAAAAGTAGAATAAGGTGGCTCATCTTCTTCTGTAGCCTAGAAAGTAATATTGAAATACAAAAACATCAGTAACAACAGAATCAGATTCAGCAGAGGGAGCACGTGTAGGAGTGCAAATGGACATTCCTTCCATAGGGAACTTTGATCACTTTGTGTCTTTTCCTTTGCCTCAGCATCAACATTTGAAGGCTTCTTCCTTCTGTGAAAGAGTTTTAGCTGGATGAAAACTGTAAAAACCAACACAAAGTATTTCAATGAAATAAAAGATGAGTTTTGAATACTGGTATAAGAGCCAGCATCCCCCTGAGTGGCTGTCATTGCTCTGAGGAGCAGAGCCACAGCCAAGGTCCCCGTTGTGCACAGGGCCAGGGCAGGCTGGCACCGTGGCTGAGCTTGAGTTAACTCCATTTGAAATGAAAGGTACAGGCTTGACATACCCAAATGCAGTGTTTTGACATGCCCCCAATGCAAAATACGCTGTAGTCAATATCTTTCTATGGAGAATATTGATTTAGAATAAAATCTGGTGGGGTTTTTTAGGTGGAAAAAGTTATTTGTGTGAAATTTTCAATCAATTTCAAGCACAATACAGAAAATTATCTTTTTTTAAGAGCTCATGTATTGATTCAACTCCTTGTTTTCTGTAGCTTTTGGAGACTCACATAAAGTTCCTTTATTCCCTGTTCCCAGACTTTAACATCTCCAAAATGATAATGTGTGCAATGATTTTCAGGCAAAGCCGTATTTTTGCATCCTGTGTTAACACTAGCAAACTTTAGGCTTGACTTTCATATCAGAGGAGTTATTTTAGTGTTATCAAAGCTGATTCATTTTCTTACTAAATTTCCTGTTCCTGATATAAAGGACTGTCAGGGAACTTTAACACTCAAGTAATCAGACTTTAAATTGCACAAAAATGACTTTCCATTAGCTTTTAGGAGCTGACAGCATGCACATCAAAAATAAACCCGCTAATTGTGATGAGAAGTTGACATCACACAGGCTGCTAGATGCGAGATTAAATTAATATTTTTGTCAGGAAGGTGCTGAGACGTTTCCAAAATTGCTCTTTGGTAACCAGGCAATCAGTTATCCCATGGTGCAGGATCAATGTCAGTAAAAAAGATTTTATTTACCATGAAATGTTCTTTGCTGTACTTTTCTCTCTCCCACATTGTTGTACATAAGCTGAGGAAAGTTCCTCCTTTGTGGCTGTGTAGGAAGTGACCGAATAAGGTGCCTTTGAAGTTGCTTTTTGATAGATAAGCTGTGTTTGATACAGTTTTCTGGATTCAAACAAAGCTTTTTGATTTAGCTAGTTTTTTCTATTCTATGCCCTTAGCTCAACTTTGAATATTTTTAGAAAAATGAGTATGATTCAGTTGTGTTTCTATACTTTGTGTCGATGAACATTTTACAACTGGAAACTGGAAGGCAGTGATATGATTCTATTGGGATTGCATAATAGTCTGACTTTTATCCATAAAACTACAAAACATGATAACCAAAGAAAGCCATTGGACAATGCCAACCAGCACAGGTTGTGGTTTTGCCAAAGAACAGACTGAAGTGTTTAAAGAGCCTTTTTCTCCTGCTCCTGTGCTGAGTGGAGCTCTCCTGTAGTGCCGAGCTGATGTCTGGAAGTTTTAGAACAGAAAGTGCTGACTGAATTTATTTACATGCATGTGCATTTCAGCTAAAACTTTAGCTACCCCTTTCACTCAGCATGTCCATCTTTGTGTTTGTAGATTTTAAGGAGCTCCTTTAACTCCTGATTAATGGATTCCTTGTTAATATTTGTCCAACCTCCCTGGGAAATGAAGGGTTCCTTTGGCAGTGGTTTGGAGGTCCTTGGCTGCCCTCTGGCACAGCAGCTCAAACACAGACTGAGGTGGGAGAGCCTCCTGCAAAACCTGAATTCTGCTTCACCTTTGACATCTTTCCAGTTGCTCATTTTGGGAAGATGACAGTGCTCTCTGGAGCTCTTTCCAGGGCCATGGGAGGTGCCTTGCCCCGTAGGCCAGGCTGACCCTGAGGACACTTTCCCCATGGCACTGTGCACACTTTCCCTGTGGCAGCCTTTGCTGTTGTCTGCCACTGAACTCCTCAGGAAAGACCTTCCCTGGCAGCACACACAGAGCAGGGCTCTGTCCTGGAGGGAAGGCTGCTTTCCCGGGATGCCAGCTCTTGACAAGCTGTACCAAATGCTCTCCTTTCTGGCCATGACAGTTTTCCTTCCCAGCAGCTCTCACCAGAAGCGCCAGAGGCAGCAGCAGAAGGGGACATTCCCATGCTTGAGCAGGGGAATGCATTCCCATGGAGTCAGGAGCAAGAATGTTTCTGAGGGATAACAGGGGATTATTAACGGGTAGGGATCAGCTTTTCCTTTTTCCTGTAGGGATCACCTTTTCCTTTTTCCTGTAGGGATTAGCTTTTCCTTTCTTCCTGTGTCTGCTGGGGCAGCCAGGACTGAGGGAGGGAATCAGATGCACCCCTTCAAGCAAGGACCCGCAGCTCCCAGCACACTGGGAATGCAGGTGGATCTCCTGGATGCTGCGAGTCCCTGCCCTGCTCTGCCCTCACACAGCCCCAGTTATCCCTCTGTCCCTGGCTGATGGGCCCAACAGCTCCAGCTTCTTTTAGTCTAATCAGGGACCATAAATGTTCCTGAAAGTTAGTAGGGAATGGTTTATTCAAGCAGCTGAGTTTCTTGCTTTGCTCTTAAATTTTCTTCCAGCAAATTATGGGTTCTCCCACCCATATTATTCATTTTATGTGTTGAATTATTTTAGCAAATAACTCTTGGTCTGCAGGGTACTATAGACAGTTAACTGAGAAATTCTGGTATTCAAAGTGATTTATGTGACACATGACTCATATAGTGCATTTCTTCTTCCAGACTGGGAGTAATTACTAAAAAATGTCGGGTGGAGATACAGACAATACTGTAGTAATTAAAAGTTTGCATTTTACGGGTTGCTTTGGCAAGTAATCAACTGTAAAAGTGATGAACAGCTGATATAAATACAGTCTCCATGTAATGAAACCACATTGGATGAAATATTCTTATGAACATTTGTGGTTTTCTGGTTTTTTTTTTGCCTCTCACCTAGTTTACTTCTAACTCTAAAAGTGTGTATTATTGGATGAAATATTCCTATGAACATCTGTGGTTTTCTGGTGTTTTTTTTTCTGGTATTTGCCTTTTACCTAGTTTACTTCTAATTCTAGAAGTGAACATTAATGCTTATGCAAGGTTAGTTTAGTTGGCAAAGAAGTTTGTTCTATGATTGTATGTTAAACAAAAGTTAAACCAGGCTTCTGTGCAGAGATTTTAGGAAATGAGGGACAGCTGCCTCTGAAAGGATGTATTTTCCTGGTCAGTCATACTAAAACCTTATGCTTATCTTTGAGAATTTTTCAGCATCCAAAACCCACAAATAGTGGTAGAGTGGAGATAATGAACATTCTGAGAGAGAAATTTGCTAGAAGTGGCTGTCATATACAAGAAAACCAAGACATTTTAAGAGGGTCATGTCTGTATTGTTATAATTTGCATAACTGATTGCAAGAAAGGCTGGAAATGAAGGATTATTTTCTCTTACTAGAATCTGAATGATGTAAATAAAAATGAAAAATCCCATACAAAAAAATTTAATCTTTCTAGGAGTAGACAGCACTGAAAAATTATTTTTCAGATTGAAAAAATATACTTTGATACACTATCTAAACACATCCAAAATTGCTGTGCTCAATAAAACCATGGCAGATACAAAGAGCAGAACCTGACTTGGTCTCAGGGAGCAGAATGGTTGAACAGCCTGACCATACAGAATCGATTTTAACATTAATTTCTCATCTATAGGATGGGTAAAACCAAAAGTAAATGTGTGAATGCAGCAAGCCCTAAGGAACAGAAAGTTAACACACCAAACACAGGAGGGGGATAAGTTATCTTTTTCCTTTGCTGTGCTTTAGTTTTGGTGAACAGGCAGAACATTATTGAAAGAAAATAGCCTTAGGAACATTTAATGCTTAATACTTATTTCAGGGGCCATAAAGAGCTGTACAAACTTGGACTGACAAAGCTCCTCATGTCTCTGACAAGCCCTGCAGGCAGATAAAAGCATTATCCCTCCCTAAGAGGGCACGGGAAGCACAGAGATGTGTTTGTGGTGTCCTCACAGGGACCAGGAGTGACAATGCTCTCAGCTTTTGCTGTCCCAGTGCCCTCAGCTCAGAACTGGTGCCCATGGCTGTGCCCAGCTCCCAGGGGAGCAGCAGGAGGCGTCCCCAGGGTGTCCCCAGGGTGTTCCCAGCTGTGTCCCCAGGGTGGCTGTTCCCTTAGAACTGGTGCCTGTGACTGTGCCCAGCTCCCAGCACCCAGGGGAGCAGCAGGAGGGGTCTCCAGGGTGTCCCCAGGCTATCCTCAGGTGTGTCCTCAGGGTGTCCCCAGGGTGTCCCTAGGGTGTCCCCAGGGTGTCATCAGCTGTATCCCCAGGTGTGTCCCCAGGTGTGTCCCCAGGTGTGTCCCCAGGTGTGTCCCCAGGTGTGTCCCCAGGCTGTCCCCAGGCTGTCCCCAGCTGTGCTGTTACCTGTGCTCTGTCCCCTCTGTGCTCCTGCGGCGCTGCCGGGGCTCCCGTGGGATGGGAGCTGAGGGCACCCAGTGACAACAGGAACTGGGGAGGTCCTCAAACCTTAGTGACACTGAAAGCAGCTGGCTAAGGAAATCGTGCAACTTTTGACTCAGAGGAATCATTTTTTATTTGCATTTTCGGATGTAATTTGTGGCGGGGCAGAACTCCATGTTTCTCTGTGCCTGTCACATGTCCCCAGCAAGGCACAGCAATCAAAATAGACCTTTCCTGAGAACACTCTGCTGCTTGTTCCCTTCCAGATTATTGAACTCTCTGCTGCTTGTTCCCTTCCAGATTATTGAACTCTCTGCTGCTTGTTTCTTTCCAGATTATTGAGCTGATTTCAACAGCCCTCGTGCCTGACTACCTGGGGTTGGATTTTTGGTTGTCCTTGTGTCGATTTTATGCATGTGAGAAGTGATTTCTGCTGATGACTAAATAGTCTGGAGTGCAAACGGCTGCCTGGAACTGGTTGTAAAATGTCATTTTGTCTGCAATGATGGTACCTTTAGGTAAATAGCCACTGTGATGACTAAACAATCTGGAGTGCAAATGCCTGCCTGAAAACTGATTGGAAAATGGCATTTTCTACTTGGGATAGTATCTTTGAATGAGCAGATACTTCAGCAATATCTTAAAACTTGCTACTTTAAAAATATCAGTTTTGTGAGAGCACTCATGCTGCATTTGGTGCTGCTCAGTTCTTGCTGTTGCTGCTGCAGCAGCAGGTGAGGACATAATTCAGCACTTCTGATTTTGGCTCCTCATATTTTCTTCCCAGGGAAAAAGAGAATTAATTCTAATCTGAAATGGCTTTGTGATTTGAGCTTCAAGTTTCTGGTAGGTCTGGGGGAAATTTATTAATTATTGTTTTTCCCTGTCTGTTCAGCTTACCCGAAAGTTTCTCCTGGATGATGCAAAATACAACTTCATCTCATGGGTGGATGGAGTCCTCAGCTAGGACAGATTTCTCTTTTGGAAATCAAGAAATTTGGCTATAAAAGTTCTGTAAATACTTGTTTTGTATATATTAAATGTTTATTGCCTTGGTGGAAAGCAGGCAGCCAAATTGTGCTCCAAGTCTTTCTGTTATCTCAAATATAGAACTGGGAAGAAAATGGGGGAGGCAAGACCTGGTTTGGTGTGGGGTTATTGTTGTTGTGTTTGTCCCCTTTTTCCCCCCCCATTATTTATAGCTTCCTTTTTTTTCTTTTCTTTTTTTTTTTTCTTTTCAAAAAAGCAAAGCCACTCTCCAAGCTAGTGAGTGACAACTTGTGCCCTAAAGATGGGTGAGCAGCAAAAATGAGTCTACCCAAGAGTCCTCCCAGAGATCCTGACACCCCTTGCATTTTAGTGAGAGACCTGCTGGTTTAAAGTGCTGCAGTGAATCTGAGAGAAGGCAGAGTGAGAGCTGAAAATCAGAAATGTGTGGTCCAAGATTTTGGTTGTAAGCAGAATGAATGAGGAAGGAAGATTCCTTTTGTTCCTTGGTGATAAATCTGATCGAGTTGAAAGAATTCTGTTCAGACAGGGAAGAACCAAGGCCCAAAGTCTCAAAGGTGGAAGGGATTTTTAACCTCTGCTGATTTCTCTCAATTTCTAACCTTCTCTTAACATGCATTTTCTAAAAACTTTCAAGAGCATATTTACATTTTGGAAGGTGCTGTCTATGCTCCTACCTGACTTGTATCTGATAAAGAATGGATACAATTATTTATTGAATGTGTGTTCTGGTGTGGGTTCAGATTCAATTTCCTGTTCACAAATACACATTTGTTTGGCTTAGATCTTGATTTCCCTTTGCATAACACCTGCACAGCTCAGAATCAGCTCTGATTTTGGCTTCTGTTAGAATTCAAGAAAACATCAAAGAATCTCTTTTCCTGGAAAGATTTGGGAGAGATGGGCTGATAGATTGCGTCTGGCTGTCCTGTGTTATTTTGGCATCTCTAACCTTTTGTGGATAGTGTTAATTTAAATATGTCTGGGGATCTGGAACTCTTCTGTTTGTGGAAATGAATCCCTTACACGAAGTAATAAAAGAAGACCTGGAGAGTCTGTACAAAACTGTGCAACTTCCACATAGGTCAGGAATATGTAGGACTCATTTTTCTGTGTCAGGTCAAAAATCTTACCCAGGAAAATGAGCCACCCCAGAGGGGCTGCTCCTTCAGGTCATGTGCACCAGCTCTGATTTCTATTCTCACTTTTAATAAAATAATTTTCCTGTCAATCTGTAGTAATCTACTTTGGTTTTTATCTGAGTTTCTTTCTTGTAAATCTGGTAATTGAGAAGCAAATTAAATATATGTTATTGTTTCAGTTACTGGACTGTTCATGGACCTCAAGGAAGAACTATTTTTGGACTACCTAAATTAATAATTCTTGGATGACTTCTGTTGTTGAAGTGACAGTGCACTCTTGAACTGAGGGTTGTTTGCTGTGGATGACAGATGTGATGGAGGTAAAATAATGGTTTGAAGTCATTAAATGAGCAGTGACAGTACAGACTTTCTTCTCATCAGATTGGTGATCAGTTAATCGTTGTTTTAAGGGATGACAGTTTTTCTGTGACCATCCTGGTGTGTCCAGCAAGAAATCCCTAGTCTTGGTAAATCTGCTCACCTTCTGCCCAGAAGAGAAACACAGGTGAAGGTCTGTCAGAGCCATGCTCATTCTGAGGTGAGCTTTAACAATCTCCCTCATTTCCCACTCTCAGCATGCAGATTGTGTCTCGTGCCAGGTGCAGAATCCTGGCTTTGCTCATCTTTCATGATAATGTTTGTTGTCACCAGAGAAGCTGTAGAGACACTCAAGAGCTGATGAGAACCAGCAGAACGAAGCATGAAGCACTGAAATGTTCTGGTGCTGCTTGAGGGTTCTCTGGCCTTTCTCCTATAGTCACATAATGCTTTCCTTTCCCTGAAATATTCCCCAAATGGATTAGAGTCCTTTAAATAAGTGGCATTGGCCAGTCTTTCCATGCATAAAGACTTTCACTTCATGTACAAATACGTCAGTCCAAAATATAACAAGGGAAAAAATGTGCTTAAGCACAGTGCCAGTATAAGTACAGCTGCTGAAATACTTTGAAGCTCATTTGTGATTAAACTATAAAACCAATTTTTGATTTTGTTTCATTGCAAATAATAATGTTATCTTAAACAGAAAATTTTGGCTTTCCCTTAGTTGTTGACAGCATGGATCTCCATGGAATTTAAGGCCACAAACCACTCTGCTGCAGCTCTTTACAGCCTCTGGTCCCTGGGAGCAGGTTTGTGAGGGCTGAGTGAGCAGCAGGGGTGTTCTGGTATTTAGGGAATGTGCTCAAACCCACAGGCAGAGTTTGGGGGTTGGTACAGAATATTCTCACCTCATCATCACTGTCACACAGATTCTGTGCTCTCTGGTTTAGAGCATTCCATTTATTAAGATGAGAAATCCCACAATACCCATGACTGGTATGATTTATTTACTTTGCAGATGTTGCAGGGGTGAAACAAACAATCAAATGACAGAAAATTTGCTCTTGGCCACATGTGTTGTGGTGACAGTTGCCAAATGCTGTTGAAGCCAGAGCTGTTCTGGGGGTTAACTCTGGGTTAAATGCAGCCCTTCTTCTCTGAAGTGAGCTGATAAGATGGGTGGGATAACCCTGCACGCATAGTTTGGAATTGCAGACATTTCCCCCTCTGAATTCCTTGTCCAAGATAAAGAGGAAGATACCTCCCATTTGGATTAACTATTGATAAAGACAGATGCTGAAAATAGTGATGAAGTGCCAGTGTTGCAGACAAGCAAAGAATTTATTCCCTTCCTTGTATCCAAAAGCAAATTTCAGGGATGATCAGGTGTACTCCCCCTGGGAAGGGCTCTCTCAATCTCAGTAACATATTTACCTGGCTGTAGATCCAGCTGTCTTTCTTGCTTCCTCTGAGCCAGTTTTCTTTTGCTTATCCCAGGCTGAGATGGCTCAGTGGGACAGAGGGAGGTACAGGAGTCTCACTGAGCCCCCCTCATCCCTAGCATCCCCCACACTCTGATGCTGTTTGAGTTTTGGGGAGCAGGAGGACAAGAGAATCCTCCAAAAATTATTTGCTCATTCCAGTGCAGAAGTGAACGAGTTTGGGCATCTTGGAGGTGTTTTTGATCACTGAAAAGATTTCTTCAGCCTCTGTGACCAGATGCTTTGCTCCCTACAATAAATTGTGTGCACCTTTCAGACTGGGTCTGTTCTGGTGCTTCCCCTGGCTAGCTCAGCTCTCCAGAGCTTGGCTGAAGCTGCCCCTGGGTGTTTCAGAGTTTGGCCAAGCTGAAAGAATACAAGGTACATGCAAGAATAATGTATTGAAGAGCTTTCTCCACTTCCCCTTTGCTTCCACATAAATCCTTAATATCAGGGAGGCCTCCTAGCACAGAGCTCCAGCTGAGCCCCCCTCATTAAGGAAAAGTCCCTCTCCTTTGAGGAAGCACTTGCAATAAAGATGATTTTTTAAAAAGTACAATGTAGCTGTGTTTACAGCAGATAAGATTTTTTTTTTTTTCTCCATGTTTTTCTTTAACAAAAGCTCAGGAGCAAAAGTATCTGGGTGGAACACGAGCATCGTGCCCAGGTCACTGTAATTGATATTTACTGCACCAACAGTAATGTGCAGCAGAGAAACCCAGCTTAGCTGGCTGTGTGTGCTCATTCCTTTGTCCAGGGTATTCTCTGGAGTAACTGAATGCATTAGTATTTCCTCTGAAAATTAATGTTGTGGCAGATAAAGAAAGCATGCACAGATACATAAATCTCTTGTTTTCTGTCTGGGCTAGAGGCTAAAGAAACAGGGTGTGTCTGGATAGATTTTGTTCAGCGTTCAGTATTTTTCTCCCTTTTTAGAATGTCTCATTCAAATGTCAGTTCATTCTTCTCTGTTTTCTGCCCTTATCCAACAAGACTTGTAGACCAGGCTTAATTAACTTTTAGACCTTTTATGTCCATCCCTATAGTTACAGTCCTTTCCTGGAACACTTCCATTGTATTATCTCCCTGTGTTATGAGATGATGCAAATGATATTATTACTGCTCTTGTGAATTTACAATGAGTCTTTCAATAGTTTTAGTTGCAGCTTAGCTCTTGCCAGGAAAATTCCATCTTTAAATTAAAATAAAACTAGGGGAGCAAATTTCCACTTTAATGTTCTGATAAAGGAAAGTTGGAGAGCCTGAAAATACAGGCCTCAGACACAGGGAAGCTTGAAAAGATGAAGAAAGCTGTTTTAAGTTGTGTGACTCTCTTCTGTGTGGATTTGTTCCTATGTGGGAGTGGTTGTGATTTAACAAAGATATTTCTTAAGCTGAGGTGGAACTTTTTTTCTCTTCATAGGCTGTGTAAGTGGAACATTTATTTCTGCCACAGCTCACGTTTTAATCACAGCCACGTAAAACCCCCTTCTGGTGTGAATAAACCCTTTCTCTTCATCTGAGGAAGCTTCAGGTCAGTCCATGTTTGGCAAGTGATGCAGCTCATCACTTCACAGCAGGGAAATGAGAAAATATATTCCACAAGAAATGTGTCCCTTTCTTCCTGTTTGGGACTGAAGTCATGTCCAAGTGCAACTCAATAATTCAGTATGTGTTCTAATCCTAATCTTTTACCAAAGCTGCTGTGGTAAATCCAGGGTACAAGGCAAAGGTGTTTATTCAATGGTGCTACAGAGGATGGAGCTCTGTGAGAGTTCTGTCCCTGTCAAGTTCACATTTCTGTCTTTGCAAAATGAACCCACTGCAAAAGGCATTCCAGCTCTCCTGCTCTCTGCTTTCTGCCCTCACTTCTTAATTTGTGTGCTGGGTAAGTGTCTGGAGTGGAGTGCACTGATCATCTGAATGATACCAAAATGTGCAATCATTGTTAATGCTTTAATGAGAGCCTAAACTCCTAAATTAACAACACTGAGCAAACAGCCAATCTACACTAATCCATTGTGGCTTTAGGTTCCTATCGGAGGTGTTGAAAACTCTGATACATTATTATTAATATTGATTGCTTGGCCTAATCCTGACATAGGACCACCGAATTGTTAAAGTTGGAAAAGGCCTTTAAGGTCATCAAGTCATGAGTAAACTGATTCTCTTGCAGACAGACCATTTATATCTGAAAGATAATGACAGTAAAAGGCAGAAAGATAATCCAAATCTCTCCTGAATTCAGGTCCAGGGCTGGAGGTAGAGGGAGGGACTATGCTACAAACAGAATGCAGAAGCCAAGCTAAAGCTCAGTGCCAGTGGGGATTCTGCTGATGGAGCTGAGCCCATCACAGGAGCCATTCCCATCAATGGCAGGATTTCCTATCATTTGCAGGACAGCAACACCAGGCCCTTGGTCTCCTCAAGCCAAATGCGGTCAGGCAGGCTTTGTGCTTCTCAAGGATTCCCAGAGCACAAATTCACAGCAGATAGCATCATTAAAGGAAGGGGAAAAGGAAGACTGGTGCTACCAGAGCACTGCTAGAGATGTGGACAAAGGCAGGAGAAGGAATTCAAGTGTATCCTCCAGACAGGAGGTGGAAGTGAAATTTCCCTTCCCACTGTCATGCACAATGAGGCCAAGGGCCCCTGTGTGCTGCACTGACTCACCTTGTGCCTGGTGACCTCTGCCAGGGGTCAGGGGCACCACTCCAGGTGCTGCTGGTGGGTCTGGGAGAGATGAGGATGCAGAGAAATGGGTGACAAAGCCAGATGTGCCAGTGCTGGTGTGTGGCTCTTTAGCAGGATGTGTAACAGAGGCCTCAAGTTGTGGCAGAGGATGCTGGGGAAGTTGGACAGGAACAGAAGGGTCTTGGTGACAACTGGGACAATAAAAGTGACCTCTTTGGGTTTTGAAAATGAGGAATTTAAAACATTTTTGCCTTTTTGTCTACCTCTAACTACGATGGTGCTCTGTAAGTCCTTGCATTTCGAGTAGCAATGCTGGGGCAGAAGAACACTCTTTTCTCCCTGCTGCTGTTTGGGAAGGTGCCTGTGCAATTTCCCTGTTTTGTCCAGGTAACCATGCTTGCCTTTCTCTAAAATATCAGTCATTTTTCACTAGAAGTTCTGGAATTATCCAGTCTGTGGATAATACTTGATAAAGCTTTCATGTAGCTGCTAACCTATTGTAAGAGTTTTGCTCTCTGTCTCACACAATAATATTTGTCTGGAGAAAAGTCTTCCAGAGTATCTGTTCACCTCTTGACTCTTTCTAGTTTATGGATTATAAACCTTTACAGAGGTATTCTCAGAGCACCAAAACTGAAGTGTAGCCAGTGCAATGGAGGATAAGCTGCCCTTGTGCCCTTCTGCTGTCTTTGCCAGCCCTGGAAATCCCAGGTTTTGAGCTGCTCCAGGTCCTGTGAATGTCCTAATCAGCACCTGGGAGGGCTGGGCTCCAAATCTCCCTGCCTGCCCAATAAACGTGAATAGCAGCAAATGCACAGATCAGACCCATGGCACAAATAAGCTTCCATTTCATGAGATGAGAGAACTTACTTAACATATTCAGCAAAAGCTTGCATTCAAAATATAGCCAATTCCATTCTTATTGACAGATCTGGAATTCAGATGCAGATGAGTGAAAATCAAATGAAAGGGGCTAATTTGTATTCCTGCACTGAAGAACTGCAAACAGGCTCTTCACAATTTTTTATTCATTTTTCATATTCCAAGGCCAGCCTCACTGCAGAATTCAGGAGGTGCAGTGGTGAGGGGTGTGATGAGGAGTTCATTCTGTGCAGGTGTCTGGGGACAGCTCAGGTTGAACCCTGGGAATGGTTGGAGCTCCAGGAAAGGGGCTCTGTGCACGACAAGGGGCACAGGGAGCTGGGGCAGGAGCTGAGGGCTCAGGAGGGAGGGTGAGACTTTGGCACTCTTGGACTGTGAGGGCATAAGAGCCCCGGGGTTCCTTGGCTGGGATCCCTCCTGGGAGGCCCCAGCTCGGGCTGCTCTGTGTCCCTGCACTGGGAATAAACGGCTTTATGGAGTGACATGTCTGAGACTGTGCCATGGGAAAGCTGGGCTGGGCTGGGAAGGAATCCTGGGGTGATAGAGGGTGTGTGCATGGAGCCAAGCGGGCTCCTGGAGCTGGGAAGGGGCTGCAGCCCCAGCAGGGACAGGCTGGGGTGGGACTGCCTGAGTCCCTCCTGGATGGCTGGGCAGGGCAGTTTCCTGAGCTGGTGTGCCTTCATTTCCAAACCATGCCTTCACTTTGCACAGGTTTATTCCCAGCATTACTTGGTGGGACCGCTGGGTTTGCAGGGGCTCTGTGCTGGGCTGGGGACAGCTCTGGAGGAGGATCCCTGCAAGTTCCTCAGCAGCAAATGGTGGCTGCTGTTCCTCACAGCTGGTGGCTCCTGGCCATGACAGTGACACCAGAGTGTTTGTTTGCTGTGTTTGTCACACCTGCATGGCCAGAGCCCTGAAGGGAAGCTCACAGGTGGATCACAAACCTCTTCTCATGGATGAAAAGAGTGCCCAGCTCTGGGCTGCCAAGGTCTGCTGTCCTGCAGCTCTTCAAGGCCTGTGTGGGAACTGTTCTGGTGATTGTGAGCTGGGCACCTCTGTCCTAGCAAATCTCCAGCCTGCACAAATAACCCTTGTCTGCCATGCTCAGGTGAGGAAGGGAAACCACTCACACCAGTGCTAAACTTCGAGGGGTTTTCAGTTTGTAAACTCACAAGGATAACAAGGGAAACCCATTTGTTAAAAAAAAAGAAAGGCAACAAAGTAATTTCATGCCCAACAAATTTCTCACAAGGGGAACCTCTTATTTTCTTCTTGGCACTAACATTGGAACCTCTGAATTAAACCTGTAGAACCTGAGCAAAACCTGGAATTATGATGAAAATACAAGGAAGATTCCTTACAGAAAGCTCAGCTGCCAGAAATAATCAGTTATCTTGATTCTGTGAACCTCTGCTCTTTTAGAAAACATAAAGTATTTTCTGGCCTGATTTAAGCCTGTAGTTCTGTGGACACACATACCCAGACAAGAAAAGAGAATTTTGCAAAAGTTTTTCTATTTTCAATTTGAACTATTAATTGAAGTAATTGATGTATGGATGGACAGTGAAGTCCTTTGTTCCATGGGTGCTGTAAATCAGAGCAGTCTCTGAGCCATGCCCCGTGATTTTTACCTCTATCCTGTTTTCAGAGCAGTTTCCCTCAGCAGAGGCAGGATGTGAAGCAAAGCTGGCAGCAGAGCTGTTAACTCTGCCCTGCCTCAGCTGCCCCACAGGCAGCACTCTGCCAGCTGCACATTGCTCAGGGACATGCTCTTCTTCCAGGACACAATTTCAGTGTTAACATTTGTTTCAAAAATGTTTAAAGAACAGTTTTATGGTCTTCTGTTAAAGAGCAAAGCTTTGGGAAATGCTTCCAGTTGCATTGCAGTGCAGCTGTAGCAGTCTGAAAAATAACCCAGGTTTGTGGCTTTGTGGGCAAAGCAGGAATGCTTTTTTAATTGAGTTTATCCTTTGCTTTCAAATTAATTTGTTTTATTGCTTGTAATTTATTGCTTCACATTCTTCTCTCTAGTATACTGTACTATTCCTATGCTAAATGCATCCTGTGTCCTTTTCTCCCATGGGTCACCCTTTATTTAAGGATAAAAGGCACCTCCTGGAGATACCAGAGATAAATTTCAAGTCAGCATTTCTGTGATTTGTTTCTGGTATAGGGCTTGTTGTTACCAGCCACAAATTAACCTAAGATGAGAAGCTTTTGTAAATCATTGGAGCATCCTTGCTTTTGTCTAATATATTTTCCTGCACGAACACCTATAATACTGATTGCTTTCACAAATGCTGATCTAATGGTTTATATTCACAGGAGGCAGGGACACATTGATTAACTATACCTTTGTTAACTGCAGAAACAGCCAACTTGGAATGTTTTTGGGAGCTAAGAATGGAAGAGATTTTCTCTGAGAAATTCATCTTCTCCCATATCTTTTTTTCCTTGCATTTCTTTCCTTCCTTTATCTTTATTATAGCGTGACAGCCAGCATAGTGAGGTGCTGTGCACACTGACAGTCCCACTACTGCAGAATAGATTTCTTACAGAAAAACTACAATCAGTTCATCTCTTATGCACAAATGCTTTGTCTCTGCAAGCTGTACACTGAGCTTGTTAGTTCAGGGACCTGCTACATTGGCTCTAGGACAAGATAAAAGCCTTTTCAACCACCTTTTTGTGTCAAGCCACTGCTCATAAAATAACTCATCAGAAAAAAATGGGTCTTTTTGAACCACTGAGATCAAGAAACTTCCGGAATAAGAATTGCTGGTCTTTTAGAACAGGGTCTATAAAACCTGGCACTCCAGAGTCAGGGTGTACTGGGTACCTGGGATGCTTTAAACTTGGTAATTAGGAGATCAAACCACTGACCCAAGTTTGTGTGACCTCCCCTCTTAAACAGATATGCCAGAACTGGCCAGTGCACACAGTGGCTGTCACGTCTTGGCCCTGGGCACAGGAAAGCCACCCACCTTAAAGACAGACCCCAAATCCACCCCCACTTTTGCATCAAATCCCAGATCAGCACACCCCTTCTCACTGCAAACAGCTCTGGAGCTGCACCTGTCCATACCAGGAGTGAAATCCCTTCCCAAAGGCTTTACTGGTGCAATTGGCACATAATCTCCACCTCTTGTCCATTGTGAATGAATGTTGGCAACACAATCTAAATATTACAAAGCAATACTCAAAAAACCCATTAAATGTCTCTCTTTTTTTAAACAATCTGGGAATATTGTGGTATAACCCAAAAAAGCCAGAGATTTTCCTCTTCCATTGTCAATTGTAAACAGCTCTGCTCTTTGTACTTAACTTGAAGTGGGTGCCATCAGTGTAAGGCCCAAAGGATTTGGTGGATAAGTATAAAATTCATAGCCCATTTGCTGGTATTTCTTAAATTACTTAACACATTAGAAAATAATTTGGGTGGAGGTAAAAAACCCTTTGAAATGAACTTCATGGCTGAAGGACAGAAAATAACATTTCTCTCTTACCCGAGTCCGAGGCGGTGCAGCTTCGGTCCGGTACCAAATCAGGCAAACGAAACCCAACAATATCCCAGAATGTTAAGCAGAATACAAAAAATGAAGATCAAACAGAAAAATCCACTTCACTTTTCGTTAAGCAATACTGGGAGTGTTCAGCTCTCCAGCCTCCAAGGTTTTCCAGCTGGGAGTCAGCCTTTTCCCATCCTGCATCCCGGCATCCTGTTATTGTTCCAAGTCTTAGTAATACAGTGAGAAAAGGGAGTGGAGGAAACAAGATAAACTTAGCCTTATTATTTCTCTATCTACTTATTTGTTGCTGACTCTAATGAGGGAACTGAATAAAAGGAAACTGGCACTGAGAGAAACACTAGAGTTGGTCTGTTATTTAGTATTGTTTCAGGGGGAGTTTTAGGAGCTAGCAAATATCTGAGGGGAACTTTTGGTGTCTGACACTTGATCAACACAGACCATGCCTGCTTTGCACAAAGAGGATTTTCAAAGCCGTTTGGAAGTATCCTATCTATAAGGATTTTTATACCTGGAAACCAAAAAGGTAGAGCCTTCCTGTTAATGAGACTGGGCTCCTGCTAAGCTGTCAGTGCTGGGTGTAAAGATGAAATTTCACAGTATTTTTCACAGGTAAAGTGAAGACCTGAGGAGCAAGGCAGTGTAGGTAGGCCTTTCAGAAGGAGAAAATGTTCACAGCATCTTGATTATGGTGAGTTCCAGGTCTGGAGGCCACTCAGGGCACACAGAAGGGGAAGCTTCAGCGTTAAACTGAACACAAGGGTGTAGCTCTTGGCCTTGTGCACTACAAATGAAAGAGGATTTTTTCCACTAAATAATGCAGAAGAAAACTGAGAAGTGCAGGGCTTACTCAAAACACACTCTTTGGAACCACTTATAATAAATGTTGGCAAATGTTCAATGTATCTTAAGTATGGTTTTAATAATTTTAATTATTGAATTAAATTTTTAATGTTTTTCCACGTTTAAATACTCTCCTGCCCCTATTTGTCATCGCAGTCCAGCACAGGTGGTGGCACTGATTTCCTGCCTTGCCAGAAGGCTGAGGTTGGTCAGATTGTTTCACATTTTCATGGTGTACAGCACTGAAGATGAATAGCTTCTGAAGGAATTTGTTACATTAATTATTAAAAAGAAAAAAAAGGAGACATTTTTCAAAATCTTGTGTAAGGAGCTCAGAGAGTCCAGTCCCTTTGCAGGAAAATAAGCTGTTAAAGAAGCTGTGTCACTGCTGGGAGGGGAGCAGGGAGATGCTGATAGGGGTTTTCCAGGGAAGTGCAGCTCTCTGGCCAGGATGCAGCTCCCTGATAATCTGGTGCCCACAGCAGACAAGGGGCCCAGATAAGATTTACCCTTGCAAGTGGCTCCAACTGCATTTCCAGCCCTTTGTACCTCTGATGTCCCAGTGTGGGGCTGGGAGTGAGGGTGACATCCCCATTCTTCAAGGAAAGGAGGAGGTGAGGGAGTCATCCCTCTGCTCAGAAGGAAAAGAGGAGACCCCAGGGCTCTCTGTGTGTGCCCTGAGGCCACAGGCTGGGGTTGTCCACATCTGTTTCAATGACTGCTAAATTACCTTCCTATTATCTGATTTGCTTCATCTCCCCCAAAACGTTCAAGGCAAGAAGTGAGAAAGTTTCTAAAAAGGCCTTTTCACATGCTCTGCTTCAGGGCTTGATAGAAAACTGAAAACCTTTTGTGAGTTTAAGAGGAAGATACTTCCATTGAAATTTTAGAGATGTGATTTATCATCTAAAACCTTCCCACGATGCTTTATAGATTTCATCTCTGCTGAACTGATTCTTTAGGTTTCTTTTCTGGCTATGAGAAAAGGGCCACTGGGATTTTATGGAAAGAAGAACCAATTCTTGTAGCCCTCTCCCACCAGCAGCAGAACTGCCATCAGCAATTCAGAATGCCCTGTGCCCTCTGGTGGATCCCAGACATTTGCCCTGCTGTCACTCCTAGGCAGTGAATGTCACCATGTTTTAAAGCTGCTGACAAGCAGGATTTCTTGAAGATCTTAAACTTTCAGACTTTATCATTGGGGCCGAATCGTAAGACTTTGGAAAAATTCCTTGGTGGCTCATGCCTTTTGCAAGCCTGAGGGTAATATTTCAAAAACATTATTAATTGTCACGAAGTTCTGCTAATTAGAAAAATCCTTTGCATGATCAGACAACACTGGCAGACATAACTGTCTTTTAGTTGTTTGATTTTCTGTATGAAATATTATTTACCAGTCCAGCTTGTAGAATTGAAGGGAACAGGTAAAAAATGACTAGAAACCTTAGCACACACAGTCTGTGTCACTCATGGATGGAGATGGTGGCATGAGCAAAAGGAGTGATAATTATTTACTTGGCATTTCATAGTGTTTTCCTGCAGTTCCTTTCTCCAAATTACATCAGGCCCTTTTCAGTTCAGCTTTGCTATATGAGTTTTCTCCCATGTTATATCCAGCTGCCCTTACTGCATCATTTGCTTCTTTCCAGTGCTTTTCCCACAGATGCTCATTAGGTGCTGCTTTGGGGCTCTGTGGCACCTGGGTCAGATATGGCTGGTTCAGATCAGCATCTCTTTCTGTGAAACTTTGAGTTTAGCCTGTGTTATTGAAATGCTGGAGTCTGAGCAATTTGCCAGGCTAGTAAAGTTTAAAATAGTCTTCCTTCTCTTGAATGATGGGGTAGAGCCCAACTTTGCTTTACAGGTGCTTGTGCATAATTTGGATTTGACATTCCTGGGAAACTGCTACTGCTGAGAGGAATAATGTATTATAATGGGCAGGAACACAGCCCTCACCAGATTAAACCTGTTAAATCTGACTGTGCTCATGTGCACAGACACCCGTGAGGGGGTCAGTGTAAGTTACTGGGTCAGTAAGTGCACAGAAGAAATGTGAGATTAAAGCACCTTTCTTCAGAATTAGACTTTGTCATTTGCTGAGGAGATTGGTCTGGTGATCAGGAGCTCCAGTTTCTCTACTTGCTGTGTACCCAGCAGAGCAGGCTGCCTTGTGGTTACAGCTGGTTTCAGGTTTGCACTGTGGCGCTTGTTCACTGTCTCATCTGATCAGTGCTCTGGGAAGATCTTCTCAAAGAATTAATGAAAAACATGGTTGTAGGAACAAGTTCATTGCTTTCCTAACCGGCACAAGTCCCAGCAAAGTGGATAAAGCAGCCCTGTGCCTTTCACTGAGTGAGAGTTTTCCTTTTCTTCACAAGTAATTTGGATTTCAGTGAAATTCCATATGATAAATAAGCCCTTCTTGATAAGCACAGTCATCAAAACCAAAGACAGCTATTGACACAGCTGCAACTAATAATCTTTTTATTCTCATTCTACTAGCTGTAGCTCATCCCTACTCTCACTAGGGAAGGGTTTTACCCTTGGCAGTACAGCCCAAGAATGCTTTTGTAACAGTTTATAAAAGTTAGACTTAGTTGTCTGTCCTGCTCAACCCAGCACGTTACAGGCGCTGAGCAAGTGAAGGTCTGCCAAGGCTGGGAATTCAGGCACAGCAGTGCATCAGGATTTTTGTGACCACTTAGGAAACATGGCAGGGAAGAGCACAGCCTTTCCTTCAGTTATAAAAATAAACCCCAAATGCTAATTTCCAGCAGCTCAGCTAATCAGTGTAAAATCCCTCCCATCTGAAATGTGCAATTGCATCTGATGGTTGCCTGCAGCCTCTCTGGAAGGACCATTACTTGAAGGTTAAAAAATAACAATTCCTGCTCCATGTGGAAAGCATAATCTCTGCAGCACGTTGTGTTGTTATTTCTGGGCCTTTAATCAGGGCAGTGCAGTGGTCTTAGTCATTTCCACTTGGTCACTGGTTTCCTTGCTGTCACAGCTTGAGGTGTGCATCCTGGAGCGGCTCTGACTCAGCTTCCTCTTGTCAGGTTCCTTAAACAAAGGAATGTAGCTCTGATTTGTTTTTAATTTAAAGTGTATTTAAAAAAAAAAACCCTGCTGAGGAGTTTTAGTGAAAACTGGTGGAATTGGATGTTTGCTGGGGAGGTGTGATGGCATCTGCTGAGATGTTTTCCAGAGCATTGTTCTGGCTGTACCACACTCATTTCACTACAGCAAGTCTCTAATGGAAGGGTTAGTCCTATGCTCCTTAATGAGACCTCTGGCTTCGTAAAGACTAATGACTACAGGGTTTTTTTCCTAAAATGTTCAGCAGGGAGTGGCCCAAAAGACCTTGTTGCCTAGTTTGGAAATGCCAGGAAAGAATAGATGGTACAAAATGCACCCATATTGTGCTAAAACTCTGTAACACTCTGAGCAGAAGCCATAAACTGGAACTGCGTCACCACTGAACTGAAGGAAGGAATCATGGATCCCTTTGATGTGTTCACTGAAGACAATCCACAGGGATTAAGAACAACAAGCCTGCAGGCCAACTCTGGCACATTAACCTTTACATGTGATTTCAGTTGGCAGAGCAGGTCTACTGTACAGGTGTGAAGCTGATAAAAAGTTTTCCACAAACATTTTTGATAAACAATCTTCATTTCAGTGAATTTTTTTTCACCCAAAGAACTTATCTGTTTTGATTGCAATGCCCCTTAAAATAGAAATCCAAAACAAGGCAATCTGTTCCTAAACAAAAGGGATGAAAATTGTCACCTTTCATTCATGAACTCTGTTATTTGGTTATTGAAGCAGCCCAGCTTTCACCTCTGACTGGTGGTGGAAATGGGAGGTTCATGTTTTGTTGTAGAAGAGGTTCTCTCTGCTATGCCAGATCTGAAATCAGAGGGAGAACATCCATCTTAATTTTTCATAAAGTCTGCAGTGCAAACATTCTTTATGTCTGTGGCAATAATTTAAAATAGCCCCAGAAGCAGAGAGATGATGTGCAGGAGATGATGTGGAGCTCCTAGGGTAGCAGGAGCTGCTGAGGTTTCCCTCTGGGAGCCCCACCTGGGACTGCTCCAAACCCTGTGTTCATGTCCTGGCTGTGAGGGATCAGACAGAACCAGGGGTTTGAAGGCCTCTTCCTTTTTCTCCCTGCACTGTTTACACAACTGTTTGTCCATCCTGGCCCTGGCTTTCCTATGGCATTCTGCCCATTAATGGCTCAGTCTGCAAGCTCCTGACTTCAGCGCTGGGGTGACCAGGGGCAGAGGTCCCTGCACTCAGCAATACTGGCTGATTGTCCTGCAGTTAAATGTGTGCTAGAAAGCTCCAAAACAGAAGATTTTTTTTAACTGGTTGAAATAATGTTGATTTTTCTTTCAAAAAAGTCTGAAACCTAATTTTTATGCCTTTCATTATTCTATGAGAGCTTCAGGGGACATAAAAAGTCAGATTATTTCTTGAACTGCAACCTATATACCAAATAACCATTCCAGGCAGAGGAGAGCTGTCATCCCAAAAGCTGCAGCACACAAATGGCTCTGCTGTGCTGGGATTCATGTGGCTACTCATGTGCAGAAGGAGTTTTATCTTGAGAGGAAGATTTTACAGTACTGGGGTGAAAAGAGCAGGGTGCAACAACAGGCAGGTCACACACTTGGTTGGGGGTGCTTTCAGGGCTGTTGCTCACCCACTGTCCCTGCCACTGTGCTGTATCCTGTAAACTGCCAGGGAAGGGACATGGCTCACTGGGGCTTTGTTCCAGTGAGTGCCAATAAACCAGTTCCTGAAGGGAAACGGTGTTTACAGGACGTGAGGTGACCCATATCTCAAATGCTTTCCTTGATGCCCCTTGAAGTCTCTGGATTTTCCTTTCATGTCCTCACACTGAGCTGCCCCGGCCCCAGTGATCCAATCTCCTTGTGTGCATTCCAAGTGAAGTCATGGCACTGACGTTGGTGATGGCACGAAGGCACACAAAGAACGAACGAGGCATGCAGCAGTTCAAGGGAAAGCTTCTACTTCATTTTATAATCAAAATCTGACTTCAATCCTCTTAGATACATTTGTACAAAGGTTAAGAGATTGGCTGCTCAGGTCACCACCTCTTTAACCTGGATGGTGAACACCACCGTCAATCACATTCTCCTCCCAGAGGAGAAAAATGAATGCAATCTAAAAATATACATTGTTTTCTTGAAGCTGAGTGAGAAAGCTGGACTGCAAGGTCCAAACATTCACGAGCAAGAAAATCAAGGGCAACAGTTGGTGTGTCCTGGTCACAGCTCACCCTCTGTCCCCTGGTGTGCCCACACGGGGCTGGAGCTCTCTGCCTGTGCTGTGGAACACACAAACACACACAGACACAGGCACAGAGTCATAGAGTCACAGAATCAACCTCTGAAATTATTGAGTNACAGCACTCGAGGTGTGGCCTCACCACTGCTGAGTATAGGGGAAGAATCACTGCCCTGCTCCTGCTGGCCACACCATTCCTGATCCAGGCCAGGAGCCACTGGCCTTCCTGTCCACCAGGGCACACCGCTGGCTCATGTTCAACCCTCACACACACAGATAAACACACACACTCACACACGCTCGGTGTTTCCTGTGCCACAGACATGGCCCTGCCTGGCCCTTGCTCTGCCAGCCCAGCTGGTGTCACCTCACTGTGCCCAGCTCTCTCTGCCATATGTTCCCTATGTTTCCCTGGCTGGGAGTGGCTGGGACACCCTGTGGTCCGTGTGGGATCGTGCTGGGCTGGGCAGTGCCAGATGTGGCTCCAGCTCCACACAGTCCCTGTGTGAGACTCCACAGGCTCTCCACATGGATCACATGGATGCCACTCCCAGGTTGCTGCCGCCCTTCTCCCAAGGGCACGAGGTTCCAGATGGGTTTTGTGTTGCTCAAAGGGCTATGGGGCGAGGGAAAGAGGTGATGTGCCTTCTCCAAGCTGTTGGAGGAGCTGAGCACTTGCCAAAAGCAGAGTGGAGAGAGCTGCTCTGGATGAATCCTTGCTGAGGGGCTGAAGTGTGAGAGCCAAGGCACTAATGCCTTGTAAATTGGTTCAGTGACTTTTACTCATTTATTACACTCCCTTTATTACACCCCAGGCCCAGGCTGCCAGTCCTGCTCTTGCTGCCAAGTGCTGTGCAAGTGCAGATGGTTTAAGAGCAGCACTGGCATCCCCCCTGCATTGTCCCTGTGCTGCAGTGGGCATTGTGCCTCTTTAGCCACTGAGTGGATGTGTGAGAACTCCTAATGGCTTGGAAACCAGTCAGGATGGATTTCTGCCCCCAGCCCGTTGAAAACCAGCCATCTGTGTGCAGGCTACAGCAGCCAGGCCTTGCCTTTATTTAAACTCTGCAGGCTCTGATGTCTCCTCTGCAGTGAGGCTGCTCTCATTTGCTGCACTGGTTTGAATTTAGCCATTGCAGTGGAATGTGGAATATAAAAGTTTCAGGCTTTCCCTAGAACTGATACAATAGCATTTGATTCTTAATGCTATGTTTATAATTGCATAAATAACTTCCTAGCTTTCAAGCATGGGGGCGGTGCAAATCAGATGGAAATCTGAGTATTTGGGTTTGGGTATTGTCATTTGGAATTTTGGCACGAGGATTTACCCTGAAAATAGTCAGGGAAATCAGTCACAGGCCCTGGAGGGTTTAGTCTATAAAATGCCAGATTTCAGTGACTGATCTGTGCAGTGCAGTGGAAAAATAATTTTTAATCTTGTGTTTACCTGTGAATTGCTCAGTTTGAGGTGTGGGGCTGCTCCCCCCAGCCACACACCAACACTTCTGAGCTGTGAGGGTCTCACTGCAGCTCTGCAAACTGAGAGAGTAATACAGGATGAAAAATGGGTAATGAATAATGAAAAAATCCAAGCTTTAGGAATTAATGTTTCCTACTGAAATATATCCGCCCTGGACAGTTTTCTTTTGCTGATATTTCATCTTGACCGTACAAATGGTTACACTGTGCACATCCCTGTGCACTTTTACAGAGATTAAAAAGAATAAGATCTGGTTCCTAACATCCAAAAAGAATCTCAAAGGAGAGAATATGTATATTTAAAGGCACAATGGAAAATTTAATGCAGTTAAATCCTTGCTTTGGCTTTGGCTTCTCAGGATTAATTTTGGAAATTCAGAGAAAAGGAAAATGATTGATCTTGCTAGTTTGCAAGGATTGTGCATGAACAGCTCTGTTAGGATCTGTCTTCCTGTCTGCTCCTCAAAAAGTATGTAGCAAAATTAACTTATTCTATAAAGATATATTTACAATAAACAAGAGGAAAGAGAAATGTTCCTGAAATACTTCAAGCAGACTTTCAGCCATTTTGACTTGTCTCCAGTTCAATGCAGCAGAAAATTATGCTGATTTAACTTTAATAATCTGTTTTGAAGAGAAAGCATAATTTTAAAACTCTTGCTTTTCAAAACCCCCCACCTTTTATGTATTTGCACACTGAGTGCAATATTTTTGAAAGGACTTCGAGTACCTATGAAATAAAAGAGCTGGTAATTAATATTATTTATACTGCAGAATAACTCAGAGCCTTCTCTGAAGGGCTCCTGAGGTTAAAGCAGAGCGAAAGAACCTGAATCCAGGCAGATGGGGCAGTGCAGCCAGAGCAGCTCTGACCCAGACCTTGGCCCTGCCCGTCCCAGAAACCCAGGTTCTGTGGCTGTTCCTATGCTCTGAAGCACAGGAGTCCCTGTGAACGTGAGGATGTGGATTTTGGTCTGAAATAGCCTGGAATTGGTGCTCTTAGTCCTCAAAGCAGGGTAGGGTAGAACAGGCTATTTCAGCTGGAAGGGCCCTGCAATGATCATCTGCCTTTGGCTTCTGCAAGGCTGGGCTAAGACCTCGTTAGAAAAACTTTCTTAAGACACTTCCAGTGTTTCCTGCCCGTTTCAGATGACAAAGGAAGGGGCTCTCTTGAAGGGTTTTGTTGTTTCCTCTCGTGACCTTGGCCGGCAGCTGCAGGTGCACGGCAGCACAATGAGAAATGCCTTCTACGTGCTTCCCTCACATCTTCAGAGAGGCTGGCTTGGGGGGGTGGGATGAGAAAGGAGACTTTCCCAATCATCCCTGTGAGGTGGTATCGCAGCCAGGACTGCACAGAGCAAATCAGAACAGAAGAGGTCTGAAATGTGAGCATTAAACTCGAGCATGTTTAAAAATGGCAGAGGATGCTGTGAGTCAACAGCCTGGAATGTGCTGTTGGCTGGGGGATGCTCTTTGGTGGCTCTTCCAGCTGGGTGTGGGGATAAAATCCAGAGGTGTGGGCCCAGAGACAGAGTTTCAGTGGAGTGGGAGTGAGCCTGGCTGCCTGGGATTTCACTGTCTAGAAAGTGCCCAACAAGGGACAGCTTTTCTGGTGCTAAAACAGAGGAGCACATCTGTGTGTATTTGTTTCACAAGCACTCTGCCTGTCCCAGCAAAGATTTTCAGTCCTGTCTTACCTGGAGGAAAAAAAAATAAATTTGCTACTGTTACAAAAAGGAGATTTTTTTCTTTTTTTACAGTCCCATTGAGACTAACAGGACGGGTACCCAAGGGTTGCATTTGTGGTGTGAAGTATTTAATACACCACAGGAAAGCTTGTAACAAAGTCAGGTTTCTTATGATAGGTCACTTTATTGGAGCAGACTTGATCTCTGATTATTACATGCATGCAAATATAAACAGCTTTCACCAAGGCTGTAAACAACTGTTGTGCAAAAACTTGCACTTTACAATTATAATTAATAATAATAAAAAATTGGACATATAATTGTACTTCTTTAATGGTAATTGACCAGTGCAGGTGTCTTGAATCATATATGAAAATTTATTATTATTATTATTATTATTATTATTATTGTCTTTTTTTTTTAATTACTACTACTACTACTAGCAGTATTAGTATTATTTTGATTTTACAGCCTGGAAGTAGAGGAAAATGAAGAGCAACAGTAGCCACAGACTCAGACTATTCAGAAAGGGACGAATGCATCACAAATCAGGCCAATGAGAAATTCCAGGTTTTGTTTCTTCTTTCCAGAGCAAGGGACCAATGAGCCCATGACAAATTGAGCCTGCTCTGTCATGTGCTCTGTTCATACAGATGCACAAATAGAGTTTGCATCATAAATCAACTGTTTGTGGAACAAAAAGAATCCAGTGGTGGAACAATTTTTGGTTCATTCTGCTGCTGCTGGAGGGTCAGAGAGTGTCTGGCTTCTGCAGAGGTTGTGCCTGTCAGCAGGAGTACTGTGGCTGCATGCAGCTCTATTGATAAGGTGTAGCCAAGAGCCTGGGGGGCTGCAGAGGTTCCTCGGCTGGTGCAGTGTGACATGCTGGTTTGAAGGGAACTGCTGGGATTAAACAGGTGGTGAGGTTGGATGATTGCAGATATTCCTGTCACAAAGCTGAGAATTTGTGTTTTCTGTTGCTGTTTGGGTATTCTCTTCTCACCTCGTCATTTTTCAGCCAGTACACTGCATTTCCTCCTTTTTCCTGCACTCAACATCCTTCTCCTGCTCCTCCTGCAGCTCCTCAGGTTTTACTCTTGCCCTGTTTCCCCCTGTGGCACCTCCAGATTGCTCTGTTCTGCAGAACTGTGCCCTCAAACCTCTGCAGAGCAGAAGGGAGCAGCCCCTGCTGTGGGACCAGGGAATCTCCAGTGATAGAATCCAGCCTTCCTGCTTTCCTGACTTTCCCCAGCCACAATAGATACAGTCTACTGAGTGCCAAGAATATTTCCTGATGGGATGTGCATGCCAAAAACCTCCTGGCTGGAGGGTAATGTAGGGTCTGGTCCTGATGCTCCGTGTTTCAGGGCTAAACCATCTCTTTTCAGCTGCACCTCATCTACAAAGGTGCAGGGCCAGAAATGATGGTGGGACCTGCTGGGACCATTGCTGAGGAAGTTTATTGTGATGTCCAGGATGGAACAGGCCCTGTTGTGCTGAACATTGTGCAAATAAAATCTTCAGGCCAGCCTTGGCCTACAAAGTAATCACTTCCCCACTCCTGCAAGGCATTGGAGGCAATAGGGCAACATTTTTATCAATTTACCCTGCTGAAAGCAGGGTTATCCTGTTTATATTAAGAGAGCACGGGTCGAGACAAACGCAGGTCCAACCACTATGGTCAATTCTACGTGTCTGATTTATTCAAACTAAAATG
>VXBB01015773.1:51843-142863 GCA_013399915.1 Illadopsis cleaveri | reverse complement strand
CAGGCTGCTCAGGCCAGAGCTGGAGCCCCCACCTCTGGAGGAATTAACAGCTGTGTGGATGTGGCTCTTGGGGACATGGTGGCCTTGGCAGTGCTGGGGGAATGGTTGGACTTGATGGTCTCAGGCCTTTTCCAACCTAAACAATTCTATGATTCTGTGAACCAAATCTGTCTGTGAATGGCTCAAATATTATTTCTTATTGATTTTCTTACTGATTTCCTGGTTTTTGTGGATCATATTTCTTCAAGAATGGCTTAGATTTTTCGTTTTGAATCCTGATGTGTGACACAGAATTTTATGACAATACAACTTACTGTGTGCCCCATGTTGGGAAGAATCATCCCATTTCCTTTAATAGTATTGCTGGAATGAGTCAGGTAATCTCAATCCTGGCTTTACTCTTGGAGGTTGATATGACTTGGAAGGGTATCTTTTGAAAGTAGTAAGAACTACAATGGTGATTTTAAAGGCTTTTATTATCACTTAAAATCAACTGCTGCCTTCATTGTCTGGAAACAGAAGCTGATTTCTGGTTTTAATTGGATTAGTAACATTTTGCTGTGTGCATTATGTAGTGTGAGCTGCGTTCTGTTGTATAAATGATGCAAAATACACAAAGAACTTAATCAGCAGTCAAAGCAAGAAAAACACACTGGGGATGCTGCTGAGGTGTGTTCAGTGCTGGCCTCCCCAGCCCCTCAGGGATGTTGTGTGTGTTCTTGTGTCCTGTGCTGCTTCCTCCATCTTCCTCTGCTTGTAGGGATGCACAGGGCCAAAGGATCTCTGGAATTCGGGAGGGCAAAGTGAGGAACACCCCAAATGCAGTTGGGAGTGGGGTTCTCTGCTCCCTGCTGGCCTCTCTGTCACTGTCACTGTCCAGCCCACAGTGACACTGGTTTGGTACTGGTGGTCCTGGGCTGGCCCAGGGTCCCAGTTAGGATTTCCCATGGCATTTGTTGCATGTGTTCACTTCTCGGATTAATGATTATATGTCTTGTCCCCTCTCCTTTGTCACAAGTGGAGATTTTTACTGAAGAGAAAATGACCAACTCATTTCTCAGCTCTCTGCAGACATTCAGGGAAACCCACCTATGGTGGTGAAGGGACACACACCGCCTGGGTGCCCCTAATGCCCTCAGGCACATTTTGAATAGAATAATAGGTGGGAAAGGGAACGTTTTTTCTATCTGAATGCAGTAGTTCTGGTATGTTTTGACCCATCTATGCTTCTGTGGAAAGGATTTCCGTTGTATAACAAAGCTTGGGGCAGGAAGCACATTGTGTTTGGACTTCACTGAAAGAAGGTATAGATTGTGGTAGAATGGCAAACTTGTACCTTTATAGTGGGCTTGTCTCTTTTGGGATTGTTGGGTGTTTCTTTCCACGCCTCAGAAACTGGCTATTGGGGGAACAAAGCAAAATTCAAGGAAAGGGAGAAAATTATTTTTCTGTGTTAGTGTAGCATTTTAATACTAATGCATTTCAGAAATAAGAGATCTTGGAGGAGATCCAAGATACCCTTTGCTGTGCATATCAGCACAACAACACATCCTCCAACAGATAAGGGTTGTGTGTCCCTTTGCCTGTATCTGAAGCCTCCTCTGTGGAGCTGTTGCCTCAAGATATAGCAATCACCCTGTGTGCTGATAGGACTTCAGTGGGCACTCCCCTCTGCCTGGTTAGTATCTCCTCTGTGACTGTGACATCTGTCTGTCTTCATTGCTGTATTTAATGACAGCTTAAAAAATCATCAGCATTGGCCCATTAAAATCAGTGATGGTAGATTAAATAACACATTATGTGGGTTAGTGATACATGAAAATCAACAGCAGCAGAAAGATTTCATCTCTAGGGCTTAATTTTTTTCTATGCCAGTAGTTCAACAATGCTTTTAGGTTTGAATTCAAAATGTATTCTGTGATTTTGTTGGGTATTAACAACCTGAGTTCTAAACAGTGGGTTTGTTGTAGTGACTACCCCTAGAGGTGAAAACCCCATGCCCTGGGCTTTGTGACCTGTCCCAAACTCACAGCTGGACTTACAAGAGACAAATCTTCGATGACCAGGGCATTTCTAGTGAGAATGTATTTCTGTTCTGTGCAAAGGCAGAGGCTGTTATTAGTTTAATCTGTTTTCAAGAGGAGATTTCCTCAGTTTTTACATTTACTCCATCTTGGGAGAAGCTTTGTTGCTTGATGTGTGTTTTTTACATCTTAATTCCTTTTGGTTGTAACGTGAAAAGTAAACAGTGAGACGTATCTTACAAAGACGTGCACAGCTCTGGTTGCAAAGAACGCTTGTTTTCTAAAAGATCTTCTTTGGCAGTAGTTTAGGAGAGACAAGAGGATGAGTGTAGATACAGAGAGTATATATGGAGAAAAATCATTGTCTGTTAAAAGTAATGTGAAAAACACTTGCAGTAGTTTGTGTCTGTGGTGTTGTGTTCATTGTGTAGACGGCACCAACCCAGGCTGGCCGTGGAGCACTTTTATTTCCTGATGCCTTCCCTCAGCAAAGATAAAAGAAAACTTTGAAATTTTTGGGCCATATTCCAGATTAATATGAGCAAATCTTAATGCAGGATAATAACTGGAACATCAGTTGAGATTCCAGAGATTTTGAGAGGGAGATGCAACGAGCTGCTTGATACAAAGTTTTGGGTTTGATAAGAGAGGTTTTTGTGCATTTCTCTGGACTCTTCCCCAGTCCTACCCCAGGCCTGCTTTCAGCACAGCTTTCCCTTTCACACATGCTGTTTTGTGCTGAGCAGCTCTCATTCCAGTGCTTAAAAAATGTACCCCACCTAGTGTGATGAATGAATCAGCTTGAAAGAACAGGAGGAAAAACACATTGAATCCATCACCGGGCAGAATCTCCTGGGAAGCAGGAGTTCAGGAAAGATGCAAGAATGTGACCTGAAAGCCAAAGTAATCCTAAACACACTTTTTTAACCTTGAGAGGATAACATTTAAGGTTGCTTGGTGGATGGTTATCTGTGGCCAGAGGCTACTGAATTTTTGAGCAGTGGCCATGAGGGCTGTTATTGGGGGAGGTCAGTACTAAACGCTGAAACCAGGGCTGCAGCTTCAGTCCTGAAGTCTTCCCCAGAGCACACAGCCTAAAGCAGATCATGGTAAACCTGGTGGATAATCTTTAGAGGGTTTCTAATCTGAATGATCAAATGGCCCAGGATGTTTGCAATGGACTGAGGAGCTTTTCCCTTGTTCTGGGAGGCTGGAGAGCAATGCCCAGTGCCCCAGGAAAAAGGGGTTTCAAGCACATGAGCCATGTGGCATCTGCTAAACCTGCACTGGTGACCTTTTCAATGAATTAAGGGACAAAAGGGCATGTGGAACATGAGCTGTTGCCTTTCCATGGAAAGGAGTCTGCTTGGGCAATCGGAGCTTTCCTTGGTAAACTGAGAGACCTTGGGGCTGACATCCCTGAAACATCCAGAAGCTCAGTTGCAATTCAGGCATCACACTGTGGGAAATAAATTTGTACCTTTGCCCAACATTAGGCTTGCTTAATGTGAAAAGAAGAAAGCATCATTACAGTACAAATGCTGTGTAGTCGGAATGATATTTAAATAAATTAAAATAGTCCATCAGGAGGTATCCCAGTAAAATCTGGAAAATGGCACCATGTTTTACCCTTGCTAGAACCACTTTCTGGTACCCTGACTAATTTTGAGCAGCCTCATTACAGGTCCCATGTAGTTGTGATTGTTCAGGAACCTCAAGAAAGTAATTTTTCATCTGAGAAATTACATGGCCTGGCCCCAAAATCCTCCTTGCTGGTGTTAACATAAAGCTCTGATGGTCTGGATTGCTGACTGCTAAATCACTGTAGCTCTGTCATCTTTACTGATGGATTTACTATTAATGTGACAGTTAAATGACACATTAAATATTATACCCATTATTTCATCTTCTTTTAAAATATAGTCTGGCTTATTAAGGGTAATTTTACTGCAGCCAGACTTGTGTAACACATGATGCCAATATAAATGGCTCTACTGCAGGTGAAACAGGACTCTTAGTGAGGTCAAGATGTATAAAGTTTAGCTAGCTGTCAGTTTTTATGGATATGTTCTGAAATACTCATGCCCCCAGAAAGGCAATCCTTCAAGAGAGAACAGAATTTACTGTTTTTAAAAAACTGTTATCAGAATATGGCAATGCTATCCTTAATACTGGGGACTTGAGAATCTGAAAATGAAAATGTAGTGGGTTTGTAAAGGTATGAACAGGGTTATATTGCTGGTAGGAAATCAAATGGATGTAATAGGACACTTATACCCAGGAATAATAACAAACTCCACAACAACAGCACTGCTAAAGAAACAGTTTTGCAGGGGACATAGGATAGTTGTTATCACAAATGTTATTTCAGTTCTAAGAAGGAATAAGTACATCTCAAACCCATCAAATTTTGTGTCGTTTGGTGTGACAAACTAACTCTGACATTAATTCTTGGCCTCTTTTGTCACCACTGTAACTCCTAAATACATGTAAATACACCAAGAGCTTATGTCTCACCACACAATAAGGAAGTAGGTAAATAGTAACAGTCTCGAAATTTCCATTTGTGCTGAGAACAGCTCAGTATTGACCACAAAGGGGCTTAGGAAGGACCAGACTGAAAGACCAGTGAATGAGGTATTTTAATGTTTCTGAAAGAGCCTGAATTTGTATGTTTGGTTGAGATGAAGCAAATCAAATAAGTCCAGACCTCTGTGCCTAAAAGGAAAATTAAATTAAAGAAAGAAATTAATTTGATGAAAATGTTTTTCTGAAGTGAATTCCATGACAAAAATTAGAAAAGCTTTAGTTGCCTATGTCTTTAAGAAACCAAGTATACATTTTGTGCAATGGCTCTTTGCCTCAATCAGTTATTCCATTTTGAGGTCAGGCTGCTTTTACATTATCATCACCTCTGAAACATAATGTGAAATACAGACAGTCATAAATTGCCTCTTGTAGCACGAGAAATAAAAATGTAATGGATTCCTGTTGGATTATGAACGGCTGTGCTAGGAAGACCTTCATAATTTTGTGGCTTTACCACATATGAATTATAGGCATGATCTCTCACCAGCAGGATGCATATAAATATCTGTAATGATTGTGCATTCATTTATGTGTTCTCCATTATGCTTGTAATGTGTCTGAGGGTAGAAATTATGGCCTGTAGCTGACAGCAGAATTCAGCAGGAAAATATTCCTGATGTTTGTGCCACAGTGACTTGTGCTGGAAGGAGAAGCCCTTCAATGACATCTTGCCCCCTCTGTGGAGGGCTACCCTGCCCTAAAGGAGCAATGGGTATGGGCAGAGACCCTGCTGTGTGCTCAGGTGGAAGTGGAGCTGTGAGGATCGATGAGCAGGCAGCACTCATTGATCTGCTCACCCCACCAGTGCCAACAGCTTGAGGATGTTTAAAGAACCTGGTGACACTGCCCACTACTTTGGCTTTTCCATTTGGGTTTCATGGCTTTTAGGCAGAAACAAGTGATTACTGAGTCTGAAAAGTGATAAATTAACAAAATTAAAAGATTTCCCAAGCAGAAGCTCATCCCCACCTGCTCTCTCTGGGCTGTTTGTAGTTCACTCTTTGCTGGGAGCTGATGCCCAGAGAGCACTAGCAGGGCTTTGCTGGGGCTCACGCTGTCCCTGTGGGCAGCTTGAGGCTGCTGAAGCATTTCAGTGGACCTGGGGAGAAGATTTGTGGTGTTTGTGAGCTTGTCAGTGCTTTGGGAATGTCACCTGGTGTAATTCAGGCATGGCAGTGTCCCTGTAGCTGCCAGCACTAACAGAGACCACCAAAATGTTACACAGCTGGAGCCTCTCCACCTCATCATTTTGACACATCCCATTGCTTCTCTTATGACCTGATTTAAGGAAGATATGATTGCCTCTCCTGTGCTTCCTGCATGTGGAAGCTCAACCATTCCTGCCACGTGTGCTACAACTGCTGATCAAAATACAGGAGCCTCCTCTTTGCTTTCCCTCTTTTCTCTGCGCATCTCTCTCATTATCACCAGCTTTGGGTATTTTAGCTGTGTTACCTTAAGAGGAGATAACACTGAACAAAGAGTATTAAAAACAATTTCTTAGAAGTGAGTCATCTAACAAAAAATATTTCCCCCAAAGAGAGGCAGAAATGGGGCTCCAGCTGTGCCTGGGGTTTTCCTCACTGGCTGCAGACCCAGCTTCTCCCCTGCTGGCTGCTGAGTTCTGAAAGGTCTTTCTGCTCCAAATGAACCAAACCTTTTCTGCAAGATGACAAGAAGAGTTTCTGGGGCCGACATCAGAGGGCCATGGAGTTTTCAGCTTCATTCCTGCTCTTGTTTAATGAGCTTCCCTTTAATGGCCTCAGTATTTTTGGAGCCATTGAGAGATCTGGTTAAATGACAGTGAAGAATGTGTTGTATCTCCAGTCCACTAAAGGTTTGTTCCAATATGGAAATCTTGAATTAATCTAGTTGTAAGCACACAGAAATGTTCCTGTTGGGCCTACAAGAGCCATGGAACAAAAGGGTGTGCAGTGGGCACTGCTGGTCTGGAAACTCAAGACAACCTGGGACTCTCTCAAATGGGGACTGCTGTTTTATTCCAAGTTCTTTGTCCAGCCTCCACTGTCTGAGGATTTATTTTAATGCAGTTACCCTAGGAGTTATTTAAAAGCATTTTATGTTGCAAATCTCCCTGAAAAGATTCTGCAAGTGCTACACTTAATTATTTCAAAGAATGGAAATGACCTTTAATATGTTCTCCTGCATTAACCTTCTTGCCTGTAGTAAATAAGATGGTGTAAAGTATCATTTTCATGTACTAGGCATTGCATTAAGCAAAGAGATAAATGAATATTTCTACAGGTTGTACTATATAAGCCTGTTACAGAAGGTTGCTGCTCTAGTAATCTGGATAATGCTTTTTCCTTATTTTTGTGCATGTTATTGGCAATTGTTTGGATCATAGAGGCTGCATGTCCTCCTCAGCTAAGATGGACAATCATTTATTGCTGCTACTGACAATAAAAATTATTGTCAGGGTTTGATGGGAGGGATTGTGAACCACAATTTGATTGTAACTCCTTTTTTTTTTTAAAAAAAAGCTGCTGTTATTTTGACTCTTGGACAAAATATGACTTTTTGTATTTGAGATCAAGTATAATCTTAGTTTTAGAGAAAGAGGTATAAAGAGATTTTTAAACTTTTCTCCAAAGCCAATTCCATCCCAGCCATTTCTCCATTTGAATTTCCAACCATTACAAGTCCTGCTGTTTCCACAGACTGACATTTCTCTTCTTCACTGGAGAGAACCATAACCCTCAACTCATTTAGCAATTTTAATTCATGTCATTACTCAGACCTTCTTCAAAAGCATAGAAATGCTTTAATGCTTCATCTTTTTTTCCCCCTGGAATGATTATTGTTTATATTACAGTTGAGACCAGAAGACAGGCTTTGGAAAGCTGTCCCTGTCCCTGGGGATGGGTGGGCACAAAAGATGTGCACAGGCTCCTGCTGAGCACTCCAGGCTGGCTGTGTCTGCCTCCTGGAACCTGCCCAGTTCCCTGGAATGGCACTGGACAGCACACAGGGACCTGGGCTGTTCAGGATAAGTCTTCGAGTGCAGGGATTAAGCAGCTGCAGGTGCAGTTTTCAGCTTAAAACACAAGAGCTGTGGGTAAAATGGGCTGGCCACAGGCTCACCAGTCACTGCCACAGTTAATAAAGTCTGTGGTTGTACAGCCATCCCTCCAGCCAACCCTCAACCATCCATGGATCCATCCATCCATTATCCATCCATTCTTTATCCATCCCTCCATCCATGGATCCATCCATCCATCCATCCATCCATCATCCATCCATCCCTCATCNACCAATCAAATTGGTCTGTGTAAAACAGTATAAAAGGAGAAACACTTCCTGAGAATAAAGGAGTCATTTTCAGCCTTCTGAAGTTGGAGCCTTTGTGTCATTGTGGTGTACAACAGCGTCATCCATCCCTTCATCCATCCCATCCCTTCATCCATCCCATCCCTTCCTCCATCCATCCCTCCATCCATCCCTCCATCCATGTGGCTGCACCAACAGTGTCCTCCCAAAGCCCAGGGTACAGAGCTCTGGAATCTGTGTCCCTCAGGATGCTGCAGTGCTGTTGAAGCCATCCAATTTCACCCTCAAGGCCTCTCTAAGCAACCCCAGTTAACCCTGTGGCTGCGTCACTGAGAAATCCCTCTGGGGAGCTGGATTTCCCGCAGTGCTATGTGGAAGTGAGCAGCCCCGTGTTCCCACAGAGGCCTGGGTGTGTTCCACCTCTCAGATGAGGAACTGCTCCCCCAGAAGTTTTGGTGAGGTGCTAAAGGAGGGCAAGCAAGGCAGCACTTGGAGCTGGAGTTCCCCCTTGTCAGGATCAGTCAAGTAAATCACTTCCTCAGCCTGGGAAACACCGCGAGCCCTCAGTAAGGGTCAGTGAAATGGTCAGGAGTGATTGGAGTGAGGGTTATTTCGTGTGAACACACTTGTTAGCATTTTTAGTCATGAATTTAAGTGTGTGCAAATTCAGCTAACGCATTAAAATGATAGTTTTTGGAGTCTGGATTTCAGAAATAACTGCCATGGAAATTAAAAGGTATTCACAGAAAGTTTTCCTCTACTGTAGCTATAACTAAAGATTTTTTTTTAAACTATCACTGTCATTCTCCTATTAGCTAAAAAAAAATCCAGCCCAAAATGCAACAAAATAATATACCTTAGAAGTAAGATAAACCTCCATGAAAACAAATACTTTCTGAAACCTCTGCTAAATGTTACCAAGTTAAAAATTGAGAAATAAAGCTGTCAATGCAGTAATCTTGATTGCAAAATTATGTAGTCCTTGCTGGTTTAAATGCTGGGGATTTGCTGTCTACCTTGCATTTTGGAGATGAAAGATTCACTTCTTTCCTTTTCTCTCCAGCTTTCAAGGAAGGTCATAATTTCTTTAAAACTTTGCTGCTTCCTTTTTTATGCTCCTCAAAATAAAGCATAGCTTTCAGCTGGTAGAAATACGGAGAGAAAATCAGACATAATTTTGTTTTTAGAAGAAATTGAGGTAATGCTTATTAATTTTGAGCCTTTAAGAGTTTTTGGATAATTTGCTTGCCAGAATTTCATAGCTGAAGTACCTGAAAGGGATGGTAACATTTCTGTGTGGGCAATCAGATTATGAATTTGAATGACTATTTCAGCACCCTTCAAAGTAGCCTTGCATTGTGTCAGGTTGCACATACTGCAAATAAATTGCCAGAAAGTGAGCAAAAGTGTTGTTCTTTTTGGACCTGGGATGTGGAGGCCTGTTCTAGTTCAGTAATTTGCATTTTATTTCTTACAAGATCTAACCTCTTTTAACTGTATTTAGCCTCTGGAGTTTGTCTTGATCTGTTTAAGCACTCCAGGAATGTCAGGGTGATGTTCTGCCTGCAGGTAAAATATCTGGAGTTGATCTACTGTCCCCACTGTGAGGAATATCTTCAGTTTGTTCTGCCCAGGAACCCTGAACAAAAGCAGAGCAGCTGAGTGTGACATCCCTTTGTGTTGTCATCAGGACCTCATGGTCTTTCTTCTCCAGGCAGCATTGAAAACCTCACTCTCAACATCCTCTGTGTACTTCTTAAATATGTCACAGCTTTACTTTGAGAAAAGGAATCAGGGACAATTTTCCTTGAATTTGCCTCAGGCCTTTTTCCAATTAGAAAATCGAGATGGGGTAAGGATTTAATCTGGGTGCTAAATCAAAAGCAGTTTGTACCTAGAAGTTGTGCAAGGGGAGAAACAAAGCACCTGTCTAACTCAGGATGATGGAGGCACTGAAAATCTCCAGAGCAGGATGAGCATGAGGAATGGCCTTGTTTCCCTAAGTAACTCACTGGGAAAGGCTTCAGTTGTGATTGATGAGAGGCCTGAGGAACACTAACAGGATCAGTCAGTTGGCATTTTGTGATGCTGAGAGCAGTTGTTGAGACAGCCCAGGAGCACACCCCAGGGAGGCTGGCTCTGGGTGGAAGTGTGCTTTCATCCTGCATAATTCAGCCATGGCCTTGGTGCTTTCATTTCAGAGCCCTGGAAAGAAACACTTTGTGCTTCCCCCATCGATGCTCACATTGGTGCAAATGGCATGAGACAGTGGGAGTGAAACAAGAGAGCAGAGTTTGCCACTCCTTGGAAAAAGGACCCCTTAACCTGTCCTCTGAGCTTCATTTAGCAGAGAATTCCTTAAAGAACTATCCAGAATGCGCCAGAAAGAAGACAAGTAACAACCAAGACCTGGTCTGCTCATCTGCAGAAGCAATTTAATTACACTTTTGTTTTGTTTATGTAATTTCCTTCTTCCTCCCCTCCTGTCAGACCCTGTTCTCAACAAGGGATATCTGACAAGGAAAAGATGTGAATAGGAGACAGCTGAAAGCTTCTGAGCTCCTGGGACTTGGTAGAGAATGCAGACCCTGCTCCAAAGCCTCCTGATGTCCTTGCTGCTGGAATTCCCTCCAGCCCTTTGGGAGGTGCTCAGGAGGGCACAGAACCAGGGCAGAGGCAGTGAGTGAGCCAGCCTGGCTGCACTGCAGAGAGGTTCCCACACTTCCCTGTGTGCTCCAAGAGAGGGGCAGCCAGCCCAGGGCAGGTAAATTCACCCACCTTTAGAGATTCCCTGGCCAAGAAAATACAACTCCTGCTTGTTGTGCCACTGCTGGCTGGTGAAGAAACTGGCCGCAGCTCGGGGCTGTGAACATGTCCACTTGGGCCAGATCCAGCTGTATCTCCCTGAGAAAAAGAGACCTCCAAAACTGCCCTGATCTTGGATGCAGGGTTACCAGAGGGTTACTCAAGGTAAATTAACTTCATAATTTGATAACTGCTTTAATTAGTTTTCTAATTGTGCTTATACATCCTTTTCCCCTATTCCTAAAATAATGAAGATGTTTCTGTGCCCAGGATGTGATGCTGAGGCTGGGGAAAGGATGTGATATTTGGATACGTGTTCTGCTGCTCACTTAACCAAATCCTATTTGCTTTTTCTTCCCTTTCAAACGAGCCCATTCTCTAGGTGGCTGTATCCAAGCACAGCCTTTGCTCCTCTCCTGTCTGACACCAAAGCACTGCTCAGGTAGTCCTGGTTTTCCTGTTGCAGTTACTCAGCTCACCTGCAAAGCCTGATACAGTCTCCAGCTCTGATCATTAACAATCTTCCCTCCTCACATCATCCACACTTTTCCTGGCTCTTTATCCAATCCATATTTATTCTCAATGGCCATGAACTTTACTTATAAAGTGATCTCAAAATCAGGCAGGTTATCATGAAAACTAAAGCTGTTTTTATCTGTCTCCTTGCTCCCCAGCATTTGCCTTATCTGCAAGTAAAAATGGTATCTTGGAAAAGTAAAAAAATATCCTGACCTTAAAGTAAAATATTTGTGAAAATTTGTAGTTAGCCTGGGCAAAATGAGCTCATTCTTCCTTCAGGGTCCTTCCCAGAAACAGCAGAAGTGTTGAGCTTGAAACACTCACACCAAATATGTCCCTTTGAAGTGCCACAACTGGTAAAGATTTGACAAGGTTTCCACTGCAGCTGATGCTCTGCAGTTCCAAGTGTCCCCATGGACGGGCTCTGTCCTGGCTGTGGCTGAAGGATTCTCCCCAGGCTCAGGATCTGTGTGCTCCCATCTCCCTGTGGCTCAGCAGAGCTGTTTTGCTGTGTTCATGTGTCAGCTCTGGCACCTAGATGTATTTCTGTTTGCCAGCCAGGCACTGCTATCCTTCTGCAGTGTATTTAAATTCTGTGTGCCAAGGAGCACAAAGGAAATCTGTTGATAGGTTTGTTAATTGTTGGTACATAATGGTGTCTTTTGGAGAACAGCACCTGGCCAGGCTGGAACGTGCTGCCAGTTGGCACTTTGGGGATACCTTAAAGTCAGGACAAAAGCTATCTGTGATGCAGCTGTTCACACCACTCTCACTGTGCAGGGCACGAAGAGGCTCTCTGCAGCATCTGAAGGGCAAACAAAGGGGAGGGAGCCTTGATTGGTGAGCCTTGATTGTATTACACAGGGATCAGAGGAGATAAAGCACAGGCTAGTGCCCTGTTTGTAAAATAAAGGTTCCAATTACACAAGGTGCTGCTGCATCTGTGCCTCCCTGACAGCTGTGAGAAGAATGTAAACCACAGCTCCTGTTACATTAGGATATTAATAATTAATTCTTCCTTGGAATTCCAAATGCTTGGGAACTGTACAGAAGACTGGTTTGGGTTAAGGCTGAAATTTTAGGGCCACCTTCCCCTCCTAATTTTCAAAGGACACAAGTATGCAGAGCCCAAGGGTCTGTCTCCAGTGATGGGTGCAGAGAGATCCAACAGGCTCAGGGACAGAGAGTGACACAAGGGCCAGCTGGGGAATGGGTGTGGGCCCCTCCTGAGCCAGTGTGGGCTGCTTTGCTCTTTGTGGGGACATGCAGGGGACAGGTAAAGCTGTTGATGTGGCAGCAGTTCCTGCCTGACAGCTGGGGCTGGAACCGGGGGGCTGAAGGTCACCTGAACCCCCAGGAGCTCTGTAGCTTGGCTGTTCCCTTGTGCCATTCCCCCGTGGAATTTCCTGAGCAAAAAGGGAATCTGGGCCTGGGATGTTGCTTTGAGGAGGAGCATCCAAGGCTCGGTGTTTCTGAGGATTGTTTTGGGAAATGAGCTGCACCTAAAAGAAAACATTTCTTCAGCTGAGATGGGGGTTAACATGGGCCTCTGAGGGGCTGGCTGGGATCAGTGGGATGTAGGGCTTGGCCTGGCAGCCTGATTGTCCCAGGGCAGGAGTGTGAGCTGAGTGTGGGCTGAGCCCCCTCCCAGCTCTGCTCCTGCCCTTGGTGTGAGCTGGGACCTGAACTGGGACCTGCTGCTGGCCCTTCCCACCCCAAAGTAAACGTAGGGCTGCTGAGTGTCCCCCACCACAGCTCCTGCACACCCCAAAGTAAACGTGGGGCTGCTGAGTGACCCCCACCACGGCTCCTGCACACCCCAAAGTGAACATGGGGCTGCTGAGTGCCCCCCACCACAGCTCCTGCACACCCTAAAGTGAACATGGGGCTGCTGGGTGCCCNGCTCCTGCACACCCCAAAGTGAACATGGGGCTGCTGGGTGCCCCCCACCACAGCTCCTGCACACCCTAAAGTGAACATGGGGCTGCTGGGTGTCCCCCACCACAGCTCCTGCACACCCCAGCGTGGCCCAGCCATGTGCTACCTGCAGTGCTGGAGGTGGAGCAGAGCCAGGGGTGGCTGCTGCCTGCTGCATGGAGAGCAGCTCTCTCGTTCCACTGCCAGCCCAGCCCAGCAGAGCCTGCCTGGCTTTGAGGAATGCCTTTATTAGTTGGCTGTGATCTGTTGGCAAATTAGGCCACGCCAAATGTGCCTGCAGCCTCCTGCTGTGAGGAGGATGCTCCTCAGATCCTCAGCGCACCTTGGAGATGTTTGCACATTACAGAGTGTTTGCAGTCTATTTGTCCTGCCTTTGATCATGTCCTTGCAGAGTGTATTCTACTTGCATGCCCTTCCCTCTCTCAGCATTGATCCTTTTTATAGTCTTTTATAACAACTTGGGTGTCAATTCTCTTACAGCTCTCTAATTAGTGTCCTTTTCTTCCACTGCTAAGCCAAAGCCCGGGTCTGCTGTAAGGGCTGATATTGTGGCTCAACACACGCTCCCTGAAACGTGGATGTGAGCATTGTGTAGTGCATTACATGTACTGCTTGTTAAATTTGACATTTTATGGATGGTTATGGGGAGTGCAACAATACAATGAAAGAGGTATCTGGAAGGCATATTTTTGATGCCTCAGATTGCAATCACACCAACTGACTTTTCTTATTTGTCATAGCAGGGGATAAAATTAAACTTGATGCTAAACTATAAATGAAGGGAAAAACCAGAATTTTAGGTTAGATGTATCCCCCCCAGCTGGCACAAATCTATTGGCCTGTGAGGGGTTTGCTCTGCTGGCTGTGCCACAGTGAGGGTGTGAACTGCCCATGGCTCTGTCACAAGCCGTGTCTCTGGATTTTTGGGCACACCTCCTGCCTGGGCTGGCTCCCGTGCCTGCTGCCAGCAACAGAGTGGCCGTGTGCTGTGCTTGCCAGAGATTTACAATGAATACACCAAATATCTCCCCTCAAGCTGTGCTAGGAGACTGTGTGTGTTTAGACACATGCTGGATAACAGCACAGCATCCCATGCATGCTTCCAAGTTCTGCAAAATGCCCCCTCAGCTTCCATTTCTTTTCCTGGAGAAGTTACCAGATGCTTCGTTATTGTTTTGCAAAGCAGGCTGCATATTACCCATATGTTTTCCCCCTTGTTTTTCAGGAGACAAACTAAACGTTAGTGCCTGTTTCAAGTACCCATCAAATATTTTAAATAGGTTGGGAGTGAAGAAAAAGAGCTTTTCAGAGCATGGAGCAGGCAGAAAATCTGTGCAGTGGGGCATCCTGGCCATGGCAGGCTGGAGTGGGGCTCCTGGGTGGCACAGGCTGAAAGGGAAAGGATTAATAACCTTCATACTCTTGCAAGAAAGGGAATATTTCAGGGTGGTAGCCAAGCCTCCTGGCAAGAGGTTTTTGATCCTTTAATCTCCTTTTTGAAGAAAAGAAGATGAGTTTCTTCCACTGGGTCTGGGAGAGTTGTCAGCAGGCAGAGGAGGTGCCGGAGCAAGGGGGAGGCTGGGGCAGGCTGGAGGTCTTCAAGCCAGGCAAAAAAGGGAGTGGGCTGTCCTCTGGGGCTCCTGGAGCACAGGGGGATTGAGCTGAATGACACTTAATTACAGGTCTTTTTCTTATGTTCTGCTGCTTGACAGAGGCCCCTTTAAAGGCACAAAGCTGTAGTTGCACATCTTGCAAAAATGGGAATTCTGGGATGAAGGCACCATTCAGGTAGTGCTGCTATTCAGGTCAGTTTAGGTCTACCCAGAAAATGAAGAGGTGTCTGAAAGTGAATGTTTATAAATTAAGTACATATCCCAGAGTAAATATTAGAAGAACCAGGGGATAGATTCCTGTGAGTAGTGCCTTACTTCCCAAGTGTTCCCTTCGGTGCTGAGGCAGCTGTGCTGATATTTAGGGATCTCAAGGAATTTGGATGGAAACTAGCAGATATCCATGTTTTGCTTTGTTGAATTTTCAGGAAGAAATTACTGTTTCAAGGTTTCTGATAAATAGTTTGCTGTGTAAAACTCAGTCAAATGGTGCATAACTCAAAACATTTTCCCCTCATCGAATTCCACAGTAATTTCTACACTATTTCATCTTGATTTTGTAAATGGCTTTTTGTTAAACTGCTCTGGGGAAGGGGGACAATGTTGCCATTTGTTAATATGTCTTTTTGCACCTCTTCATCTCATGCAATGCTGTAATAAAAAGTTTGCCTAGCAACCAGTGGATCCACTAAGGATTATGGAAAAGCTTATTAATGTCACTTATTGACACAACCTTGACAATTCAGCTGTCAAAAGGTTGACACTTCAATGGGTGGTGAGTGCAAGAGATTATTCATAGTGTAATTTCTGACGTGGTTCATGTCAGAGTGGAAATAGCAATTGCTTAGGAGCAGAATCTTGGCTGCTCTGAGATCAGCTGAAGGGCCAGGGGGAAGCAGAGAGCACAGGTTGGTTGTAGGTACTTAAAGTCCCTGATTTACTGTCAAGGGAGAGAAGGGCTCGTCCAGAGTGGGGTTTCTTTGGAGAAAAGACTGTTCTAGAAGAAAGCTGGAGGTGTTCCTGATACCTCACAGGGATCTATAGTTGGGAGGGAAAAGGTCTCTGATCTGGTGGCTTCTCTGCCTTCGGAAGCTTCCAGACATTTCTGTTTGCAGCATGATTAAGAAAGGAATGACCTTCCTCCAGAACACTTTCTTAGCAATGCTCCATGACTTTGGCTCAGGCTGTCTGTGCTATTTTACTCTAAAGTGCCATAGGTTTTTATTTCACTTGAACTCTACCCTGACCACTACCTACAGCTTTGCAGATGGCAGCACAACCATCTGTATGAAGTCAGCCCTGCTTTGGTTTCAGGCACACTCAGTGTCCCTGTGGAAGGTGAGCTCTGGTGTCACTCCATGGCCACAGCTGGTTTTCCACTGGCAGGAACTGCTGTGGTTGGCACTGTGCATCTGTGACCTCCCTCTTGTACCTGCTGGAAAAGGCTCCTGCTCCAGCTGGACACAAATGAGACAGGAATATGAAAATGAGGAGCCATGCTCTGGCACTGAATTTCTGGGAGCAGGAGCTGTGAGCAGAATGCAGCTCAGAGGATGTGTCCCCATCACTGAAGCTGTGCTTCTGCTCTGTAGGGGGATAAAGCTGATGGAAATTCTGGCTGCTCAGACTGGAGGGCTCTGCTCTGCCTCTCCTGCCTGAGGGAGGTTTGCAGTTGGAGCTGTGATAAATGCTCTGGATGTTTTATTGTGGTGTTCCTGCCCAGCCGTGCCTGTTACCTGCTCTGGTTACCAGGGCCTTTGGCAGCCCAGCCCTGGGGGCAGCTGTGGGTTCCCCAGGGCCAGCAGAGCCCAAAGCAGCAGTGCTGGGCTCTCCTGTGTGTGTCTGTGAGTCAGGGTGCTCAGGACTGGATGGCCTCAGCACACCCATGTCAGTCACCCCCTGAGCCTGGGCCTGCTCCTCTTCTGCAGGCCAATGCTAATCAGCCATGACTTGGAGAATTAAGTGTGAAAATAGAGCTTTGTGGTGGCTGTGCTGGGCAAGTCTGCAAGGGAAGTTGCACACATGCCAGGACAGTGCACACACCGTAAATCTCTGCCCTGCCTTGCATATAAAATAAACAATTTAATTACTAGCTACTAAGGCTTTACAAGCAAGTGAATCTGATTCATCCACATCATAACTTGCATGAAAATAATGCCTGTACTTCAACAGATGAGCACATAAATGAAAATGTTAAAAATAAAATACTTTATTTCATCCTTAATTTGTGATGGTTCAAGGCAATAACTGTCACAGACAAATTAATATGCCTTATTAGGAAATCAACATGTTGGAGATGTAGCCTAATCTGTTCTGCAAGGGAATCATGCCAGCATGTAATGACAATACATAATGTATACAATTCCTATTGACTTTTTTCTGCTTAGCAGCTTGAACAAGTAGTAACTTCTAAACTGGTGAGTGCAGAAGTCTTGCAGAACTCCTGAAGTCTTTTAATCTAAGAGACAGCAGGTTGGAAGACACAGAATTGCTAAAGCATAGTAACAATTTTTAGCTGAACAGGAAAATGCCACGGAGATGTTAATTATTAAATGTGCTGAAAGTGTTATTTACATACCTGCTCATGAATTTCTTCTACGTGTATACAAGACACCTCTCAGTGTCTCACAAGTCAGGAGATCCTGGTTCTTCCCAATTATCCACAGCTTGTTAGGCCTTCAAACATTGCACAATAAACAGAGGAAGCTTCATTTCACAAATAACTAAATGTGTAATAGTCAATTAATGCTGTGGTCCTGCTCTGCAGTCCATGGATCTCTTCTGTGTAATGCTGGGGCATGATGCTTTAAGGTCTTGTTTTGCATGTGTATTTAAAAAAATGCTACTCCTGATTGCTGATCTGCACAGTTGAAATAGCTTTCTTAACTAAAGGTGGAGAAAATTGATTAGAACAGCTAGACTGTGGTTAAAGAAATAGTCATAAGTCCCTGTTAATCGATGAAGAATTCTGTATAGCAGTAATGAATTCCGATTTTTTTCCCTGTATTTAAAGTGTCTGGCAACAGGCCAGAGGTACTGAGGCTATGGGTTAGAGTTTGTTTTGGGAACAGCAAACAGGATTTTAACTGCGTGATACCAATTGACTTCCAGAGTTTACAAAAAAAAAGGATTTATGGCCTCAGCTCTGAGGGAATTAGTAATACTTACCTTTACTCTCTCAGTGCTCTAACAGTGGGTTTGAAGTGTTTGCTGGGTTTGATGACTGGTGTTCTGCAGGAGGGATAGGTGGGGGATAAAAAGCAAACAGTCACCTCCCCCAGAGGTGTTTATGAGCTCCTGAAAGGGGCAGTGCAGTTCCCTGTGCTGAGGCTGACTGTACCTGTGTCACTCTGATAAAGATGTGTCTGTGCACTTTGTCTAGCAGGGCCTGGAGTGTCTTCTGTGGAAAACCTCCTGGAAAGCAAGGCAAGAATCAAATACTCCCTGCATTTTGTGCTTGTGTGTACGTAAGTAGAGGTAAAGAGGCAGCACTCTCCGCCATTTGGACAGCAAATGTCCCATTTCCCACCTGCCTGTGCTGCCACTGCCGACCCCTCCCAGGCACAGTCCTGTCCCTTCCCCACGGGAGTGCCTGCCTTGCGTTGTACAGCAAATTGCAATTTTTCTGTGGTTTTCTATGGCCATTCTTCCGTTTTTTTGAAGCTGCTTGGGGAGCCCACCAGTGCCTGGCTGGGGTTTCGTGGCAGTCATGACATCTCCTGTGCTGGCCACAAGTCCCCAGCAGTGACACCCCCGGGGCTGTGGGGCTGCTGTGGCTCCTGGGCTGCCCCTCCACGGGGACTGCCTTGCTTTGCTTTGCACTCCAAACAAAAGGTGACAGCGCTGGGGAGTGGAAACACCCCAAATGTCCTCGTCCACCCCCTTGTCCTCCCCCTCTCTGCCTGGGAATGCGTAGCAAAAACTGGTCCAGGGAAGAGCACTGGAGTCAGCTTCACAAAACCCTCCTGCTCCTTTGGTCTGCCTTTCAGTGGAGGGAAATATCTGCATTTCAGAAAGAAATGGAGGAGACTCGTCTCTTTTTGTGTGGCCAAGTGGAGCTGCAGAATTTTGCAGAGCTCTTTGATGAAGAAAGAGTGCAAGACAGCCATCTGGTCCCTGCCCATCAGCATTCACAGCCCTCCCAGCAATTTGCATTCCTCGTTTGCTGCTGAATGAGTGCTGTTTCCAAGACACAGGGGAGTCTAGAGTCTTGTGAAGAGATCATTTTATTCCTTGTGATACCATTTATTAGGGAGATAATTAAAAATTCACCACAAATGTGCTTTAATTAATACATCAAGATGAGAATGTAAAGCCCTTAGGGTGGAGGAAGAAACTGCACCTTTAAATATAAAATGTACCTTACTTGCTTTAAAGTAGACCTTTGAGAATGGCAGTTTTACTTATCTAAGCTTTTTAGAAAGTTGAAATCTCTTTGTAACAGGTAGATAATGGTTTCAGCTGCTTTTTTTGTAGGCAAGGAAATAACAGCACGTATTGAAATGGAATTCTAGTATTTTCATGCCTGGGAAATTATCTGTTTTATGCTTTTGGTAGATAAATTATCTGAGTAATTGTAGGAGAAATTCAGGCCTTGTGTGTAATATAAAACACCAAATAGAGCTTTGAAGGAGAAGAATGCTTTTCAAACTTTATTTTCTGGAGATTGGAGAAAAGGGAAAATTCTTAAACAGGTGCCTTATATATAACAGGCTATATTATTCAGAAAACCACAACAGTGTTATAAATTAATTCCACAAGTTATTTCTGTCAGGATCTCACTCAGTACCTCAGCATTTAACGTGTGCCTCCTCAGGTTGGCTGCCGTGCTCTTTGGGTTTTATTGAAACTGTGTTGTCATTAAAGCCACCTAAAAATTCAACACAAACTGCCTGGGAAACACAAACAGAACAGGATGCCTTTCCTACCCCTGGCACAGAGAGCAAAACATTCTGTTGGGGTTTGTGGGTGCCTGAGAGAAATCTCTGGGGATTAAAGGGGCTGAGCCTGCCCTGGCCATGCCCGAGCACTTGGGTGGGAATGCTCTGCCCTGGGCTCTGAGCTGACTCTGCTGCCTCAGGGAACACAGGCAAAAAGATCCTCCCAGAAATTGGAGTGGAACAGTAAATTTGTGGCCTTGGGTCTATTCAATGCTAACTAGACAGTGCCCTTAAAAAGTGACATTTTTGTGGAATTCTGCACTTTACTTTTAATTAAAAGGCAAAGTAATTTGAACCTAAAGGGAAAATTGCCCATTGTGTTTGGGCTTTTTTTTTCCGCTTTTTTCTTTTTTTTTTTTAATATTCTGGTTGGAGCTGATAGAGCACGAAGGAAAAATAAAACAACTCAGAATGAAAGGCAGCGTCAGATGCTATGAGAAGTTAGTTCACCCAGCTGAACATCTGTCTGCTGTGCACCTCAAATCTCCTGAGGCTCTGTGCTCTGCTGAGGTGATGGGACTTGGGAAGTTAAAGCAGCTTGAAGAGGTATCAACTTCCCCTCAACTTCTCCATCTTCAAAGAGGAAGGACCTAGAGGAAATGTTAGCCTCATGGAAGAGCTGTTATATAGAAATTTTGGGGAGAGAAAGACTTTTTTGAATATCTTAGATTCATAAAATAGTGTGTCGCAAATAACCTCAAGGATCATCTAGTCCAGCCAACCATGGAGTTCAAATTATATTAGACATGGCTGTTTTATGCAAGGGAAGATTAAACCATTGAATATATTTTGCTTTTCTGTACTTGTGCAGCTTGGGCAGGAGCACTCTTTGCTGGGTTCAGAACTGGCTGCATGGCTAGGTCCAGAGAGTGGTGGAGAATGGTGCTGCATCCAGCTGGGGACAGTCACCAGTGGTGTCCCTCAGGAGTCTGTGCTGGGGCCAGCTCTATTCAATATTTTTGTTGAAGACACTGATGAGGGCATTGAGTCTTTCATTAGTAAATTGGCAGATGACACCAAGCTGGGAGCGTAGGTCGATCTGCTGGAGGATAGGAGGGCTCTTCAGAGGGACCTGGACAGGCTGGATGGATGGGCAGAGTCCAATAACATGAGGTTTGACAAGTCCAAGTGCCAAGTCCTGCACATTTGCCACAATGACCCCCTGCAGCACTACAGACTGGGCATGGTGTGGCTGGACAGTGCCCAGGCAGAAAGGGACCTGGGGGTGCTGGTGACAGCAGCTGAACATGAGCCAGCGGTGTGCCCTGGTGGCCACGAAGGCCAATGGCTCCTGGCCTGGATCAGGAATGGTGTGGCCAGCAGGAGCAGGGCAGTGATTCTTCCCCTATACTCAGCAGTGGTGAGGCCACACCTCGAGTGCTGTGTCCAGCTCTGGCCCCTCAGTTTAGGAAGGACATTGAGTGCTGTGTCCAGCTCTGGCCCCTCAGTTTAGGAAGGACATTGAGTGCTGTGTCCAGCTCTGGCCCCTCAGTTTAGGAAGGACATTGAGTGCTGTGTCCAGCTCTGGCCCCTCAGTTTAGGAAGGACATTGAGTGCTGTGTCCAGCTCTGGCCCCTCAGTTTAGGAAGGATGTTGAGACGCTCGAGCGCGTCCAGAGGAGGCAACGAGGCTGGTGAGGGGCTTGGAACACAAACCTTGTGAGGAACGACTGAGGGAGCTGGGGTTGTTTAGCCTGGAGAAAAGGAGACTCAGAGGTGAGACTTATCACTTCCTACAACTCCCTGAAAGGTGGTTGTAGTCAGGTGGGGGTTGGTCTCTTCTCCCAGACAACAACTGACAGGACAAGAGGACACAGCCTTAAGCTGTGCCAGGGGAAATTTAGGTTAGATGTTGGGAAAAAATTCTTCACTGAAAGAGTGACTGCACACTGGAATCATCTGCCCAGGGAGGCGGTGGAGTCACCAACCCTGGACATGTTTAAAAAAAGACTGGATGTGGTGCTTGGTGCCATGGTTTAGTTGAGTTGTTAGGGCTGGATTGGACTCGATGATCTTAAAGGTCTCTTCCAACCTTGTGCTTCTGTGATTCTGTGATTCCATATTGGACTACTGGATAGTCAAATTGTAGATTGAGAAAGTTTTTTGTAGACGCATAAACAGAAGAGATCAGATAAACTGAAGGTACTTCCGGGTTTTATGTGTGGCTTTGTCATACATGTGTAGAAACCAAAGGGCATTAACACCTATTGCAGATATAAACCTGTATTTTAGTACTGACTGGGTGTTACAAGCACAGGTAGGAGTGTGAACTTTTCTTTAGGCTTTTCCTGCCCTTAGCTTGGCACCCAACTATAGGGAATTGAACTGATAGCAAATAGGGCATCCTTCTGTTCTTCACAGCATAACCAGTTTAGGATTATATGGAATTGTTGATTGCAACAACTTCATTACCTCCTCCTGCCCTGAGTGTTTCCAATAATTTACCTCTGTTCTCTGAAATTTCACTCTGGTTGGAATGATCTCAAGTCTTAAAGACTGAACTCCAGTTGAATATTTCGGGGTCAATATTAAACAGTCAACACAAAGAATGCTGTAAAGCTGTTGTGCACACAGCCTTGGCAGCAGGTAAAGTCCTATTCATCTGGAGCACTGAAAATGTCCTTTATTCCTGCAGACTGATGTGGGCTTGGCCATGAGTTTTAACACAGGATTCTTGTAGCCCAGGGTGAGATTTTTTTTTCTCAGTTATATTTTGCTAGAACTGGACTCCAAGCATAAACTGGTGCATCATTTCTTCTTTAGATCTGTATTTGGCAGCTACTGGAGAGGGCTTTTAACCTCCATCTGTTATCAACTGATGTTGCTACCTCCAGGCTTTAGGTGTGTTTTATTTAAATGTGTGTCTAAATGTTTAGCCTTCAGAATAGTTATTTTTTGTTCCCTATTATGCATTATTCTGGTAATAAAAAATTGTATATATGTCAGGAAAGTTTGATTTCTACATCAGTTCTGATGTAAAGTGTGTTCTTTTGTGACACCAGTAATTGGTCTGCAAATCACTGTTGTGATGTAATTCCTAACAGAAGGGAAGGTGTTGCCCTGATTTTCAGCCTTCTGATTGTTTTCATTCTTGGACTGGAGAGTCCTCACGCATTGAACATAAACAAAGTAGATTGTTTTCACATTGCTCTCTGTGATGGACTGCTGGTCTGACCACTGGGGTCTGAGGGGTGTTCCTCTCGCCCCCCAATCCTTGACCAAATCCCAAAAACTATAAAAGTTGAGATTCCGAAAATAAAGTTCTTCTTTTTCTCGCTCTCAAGCTGACGGGTGAGCGCCCTTCTTTTCGTGTCCTCTTGCAACAGGAAGGAGCTCAGGGTGCATTTATGGGCACCTTTGTTCCAGCTAGAAGTATGTGTGTAATTAAAGCTAATGTTGCTTAGAGGATGCTCAGACTCCATCATCCTGTAATCCTCAGATGGCCTCAAATACCTGTCCCTGCTTGGGAAGGGAGGCCAAAATGTTGGTCATTCATTCTCTCACAGGCCTGGGAGAGTTTGGTAAGCTCAGTCATGCTGCTTGGCATGGATTCAGCTAATATGCATTTCCAGTTCTCCTGCCCTGCCAGAAGGCAGTATATTTACCAGCCTGTGTGTGCAGTTAGGCTAAAGTGTTGTTTTTCACTGGGACTCATAACCTCTCCTCTTTGGAATATTTATTTTCTTCCTAAGATGCCATAGGGAAACTTTATGCAACTTACTATATCACTTCTCCATAGTACAATATACTATATCAATAGTACATCCAGGTTTCTTCCAGGCCAAAAGTGTTCCTGCTTTAGCAGTGGGAAAATGAAAATAACTGACTGTTGGATTTTACATATTGCATAGTTTGCTCAGGTCACACTACATGTCCAATCCTCTTGGGCCATGCTACAGAGGACACAGTTTTTTAGCACTGAAATCCAGAAATCTTTAGTTACCAAAAGCCCCCATTCTATACTTTTGTAATTTAAATGACAAAAGGCTGATGTCTGCAGCAAGTGATAGATAAGGAAAGAGACTTCATGGGGTTCTTACAAATGCTTTTGACTCTCATTTTCAAAGCTGAGGCTTTACAGCATATTATTATTAGATACAATGATAGAGCTGATGAATTACTTTATAGATCAGAGAAGAATGCTGATAAGTTGGATTTGGTATTGTAGCTGTCATTGTGGTAGAAAACATTATCTCTACTAGAAATACATTTTGAAGAGCCTTGCTTGCCTTTGCCTTTGTGAATAACAGCCATATGATAAAAATGTGCATTCAGACAATCAGGATAGATGTGCTTCACTCGAGGGGCCTCAGGCTCCATGCTGTCTCTGGGCGGGGGTCTCAGGAGAACCCTGTGCTCTTGTTGGACAGCCAAAGCCCATAACTGAATTATTCCAGTCCTTTGTGTTCTCCTGACCCAAATGCCAACGCAGAGCTGCTCTCCTTTTCTCTCTGGTGTAGCTGAGGCTGTTCCTGGCCCCAGGAGGACAAACAGGCAGTGCAGGGCAGGCTGTGCTGGGCAGCTCTGCTCTGCAGCCCTTCCCCAGCTCTGAGCATGCCATGCAGCTCCTTCCAAAAGGTGTTTTCCCCACATTCCACCCCACTAAGGGTAACTTCAAGCTGGGCAGGGTCAGAATACAGACTTATTTTTCCCAGAATCTTACTTTCCTCTTGTACCTAAGGACAGACTTGCTGCACACAGGATAAGACATTCCTGTTGATCATCGATCCTGACCCATTTCTGGGGCAATGTGTACAAAGCAAAGGGGGCTGGTTAAAGAATGGGTCTGTGCCTATCAAAAACCTTGTGGTGTAATGATGGGATGTCACCTGGGATTTCTAAAACATGGCATACAGCACAACCTGATAAATACAGAAGAAGAATGATTTGTATTTTATGCTTTTAACGTGATGCAGAGACAGAATGAGCTGTGCTGCAGGAGAGTCCTTTACAGCACAGAGGGCAAATGTCAGTGATTCCTGCAGACCACCCAGCACATCCTCCCAGGGTGCCACTCCTTTAACTGAGGGAGAAGCATTCCCTGCAGGAATGTTTCTGAAGGTGAGAGTGTTTGCCACGGCTGCCACAGGCTGTGGCAGGAAGTGGCTGAGTGACAGTGGATGATTTGGGGTTTTTGTGACAGTGGGGTTTGGTGAGAGCCAGCCCAGCTTCAGGGTGGGTTTGATCACTCAGATGCTAAAAAGGCTCAGTCTGTTATGGTTAGTGTTGGGACAAGCCTTGAGCTTTGAAAGGATTGTTCAGGTGCAGAATTTGCAGGCCCTCCTGCTGCCCCCTTACTGTAGGGATGTAAGGATTTCTCTGACAGCTCATTAAACTTAGTTCAATATGGATGTTGTAATCCATGGAAGAAATATAATCATCTTCTCTAATGGCTGGAAAGAGCTGTTGCAGTTAAAAAAAATTAAATAATTAACCTTTAGTCCTTAGAAATAAGAAGTTTGAAAATGCCTTTAGTGCCTCAAATTTCAACAGAGGGCAGTGTGACATTGCTGTTTGCATCTCCGGAGCATTTTCTCTTGTGATTATTTATGTGAAGGCTCTTCCACTCAGTGTCCTCATTAAGCTTATTATAGGAGTAATAGCATTGCTGAAAGCACAGGGAAGATGTAAACCAGAAGAGATTTTTACAATGGCTCGATGTGATAAAGGCAGGATAAACAGGAGAACACTTTAAGGTAATGGATGGAGTCAATTACAGCAGCATCCCAGGGCCCAGGATAGCAAGCAGGGCTCTGCAGTAAGCATGGGAAGAGGTTGTGGTTATGGATCAGCTCCTGGCTGGGGGATATTTCACGGGGTTTGTTTGGTGTGCAGGGCTCAGCCAGAAGGCTGCAGGCCATAGATGGTGGTTCCATCAAGCTGTGCCTGCTCTGCCAGCAGCTGGGTGTCCTGAGGGGCTCTGCTCTCCAGAGCAGCAGACAGCTCTGTCAGCAGCAGGGGATTCAGGGGGGCCCCAAAGGATGCTGCATGGCTCCTGTCAGCATCACCTGCCCAACAGGTCACTCCAGACTCTTCTCCTGCAGCTGGTGCTGATAAGCAGTGCCTGGGAAGAAGCATTTTAGCAAGGGAAGAGCAGAAAGGGGCTTTCTGGGTCAGTGAGTTCAATCTTTTGCTATCACAGAAAGCTGTATCATATAATCCCCTTCAGGAATTTATCACACTTGACTTTAGAGCAGGCATTGCCTTTCTCCAGAGGTGACCTAGCTTAGAGAAAATACAGAAACCCAATCTCCTCTTCTGTTCGTCTTCTCCAGCAGTTTGCTGGTGGAGACCCTCCTGTAAAACACCCAAATGGAAGTGTAACTGTTTCTTCTGTTAACTGAAACAAACCCAAACAATAAATCTTCCATTGGGATTTTTTGCATAAGGAAAATAATAAGTATTTGTGTACACCCTGTAGGAATGTCATGTTTTGTACTCTGCCTGCAAGCTCTACAGCAGCAGTTAATTAACAAACACAATTCCCAGAGCCCTGTTGACATTAATCATTGTTGCTGGTGCACAAACACAGATGTTTTGGCATGAAAAGGTGCTCTGGTAGTTGAAGTTCTTGCTGTTGCTAAACTTTACAGCAGTGCTCATTTAAGCTCAGTTTAAGGGTAAGGGAAGAACTGATGTTTATAAATGCATGAAAGGAAAGCATCATGGAGAGGGGTGGCTGCTGTGAGCATCAAGGTTGAAATATTTGGATGTTGCTTTGGTAACAGCCAGTATTAAATTAAGCAAGGAGTTGTGGTTTGCTAGCATGAGACATAAACGTGCAGAAATCCTTTTAATTCTACATTGGCAGTGGCTGCCCAGGGAGGTTTGGAGTGCCCATCCCTGGAGGTGCCCAAGGAACCCCTGGACATGGCACTCAGTGCCCTGGGCTGGGGACAAGGTGGGCATCAGTCACTGGACGGCCTTGGAGGCCTTTTCCAACCTTAATGATTGTGTGGTTTGAAAGCTCTTCTCTTGAACTCCTTGGTGTGAGAGCTGCAGCAAAGACTTGCCCAAAAGCTGGGTTATTGTCATTGTGTTCTTCATGACTCACGAGTTCTGCCTAAATAAAGTTCCAATGTGCATCACTCAATTACAGTGTATCAGCAGAGGGAAAATGCAGTGCTAAGCCTGAGGATGAAGAAACGAAACTGAGTTTTTAAATGTCCCTTAGACTCACTGTCCTCTGAAACTGAACTGCATGGTGCATCTGCATCCTCATGAACCCCTGGAAGAAAGATGGAAAAGAATTTGTCACCATTTCAATAGGAATCTGCTTGTTAAGCAGGGCTGGAGCAGAAATCAGGAACCCAAATGGGAGGGCTGTGAAGAGAGAATGTATGAATAGAGAAAAGGATGAAAAAATAATTCCGAGAGACTATTTTATGAAAGAAAAACAATAGATAAGCAGTTTTTAACTGGCTTTATTGAAAATGAAGCCTATATTTAGCCTCCTAGATGGCTGGGATGACTTTTAAGGGAGATCTCCTGTGCCCAGATGCAGTTGCTGCCCCTGGCGCTGGCAGGGATGGGATGCTGTGTTCCATCAGCACGGCCCCGTGCCCGGCGCTGGGCTATGCCCGCCGCGGCTGCTCCGGGACCGCAGCGCTCACAGCCCGAGCGCACACGCCCTTTCCCCGCCCGCCACTCCGCAGCAGCTCTGCGTTGCTGTGAGAGCATTTCTCAAAGTCCCCCTGCCATGGCTCGGCTGGAGAATTCCCGTGCTGTGGCTATGGACGGGAGCAGCCGCGCTCCCGTTCCCTCCCCGCACCGCTCCGCAGCCGGCAGCGCTGCAGGGTCCCGCTCCGGGGGGGCTTTCCTGCCCATTGCCCATTTCGCCTTGTTTTAAAGGTGTTTTCAAGAAAGGAACACGAGACAGCCTCGCTCCTTCATGTCCCATCCCCCTGAAGGCGTCCCCGGCCCGCTACAGCGCGGTCCCTGCGCGGAGCGGGGCCAGCCCAGCCCGGCTGCCGGGACGGGCTCTGCCCGGCGGGGATGGGGTGTGCCAACACAGCCCGGGCAGGGATGTGCCTGGAAAGGCAGCCCGGGCAGCAATAGGATGTGCAAAGGGAAAGACAGCCCGGGCTGGGATGCGCTCTCAAAGGCAGCCCGGGCTGGAATATGCCGTGCAAGGGGAGCCCGGGCAGGGATGCGCTGTGCTGTACAGAGGCAGCCCGGGCAGGGATGTGCTCCGCAAACACAGCCCGGTCCCGCTGCCTGCCGGGCCTGCCGAGTCGGGAGAGGGCACTGCGGCTCCAGGGCTCCTCCTGCATCCGTCCGGCAGCCCGTGACACTGTCAGACCGGAGCGTTCACAAACGGCAACAAAATACATTTTAACAATCTGATTTCACTCCATCGCCAAACTGCTGGCAGACGTTTTTTCTGACGAAACATCTGTTGAATCAAAATTCACTTTGTGCTTTGACTTTAATGGTGTTTTTGGGTTGGCTTCCCCCTGTGGTTGAGGGGCAGGAGCGCCACGCGGGAGCGGCCCTCTAAAGAGCTGTGCTGAGTGACAGAGGAATTGTCCTGTGGTCACCCCGTGCTGCGACACTGCCCCTGGCTGGATCTGGACCTGCTGCCCACACTGGGGCACAGCCCTGCATCCCCGGCAGGGCAGTCCCTGTGCTTCAGGCACCGGCTCAGTGTGAACAAAACACCTGCTGAAGGCATGACAAAAGCAGTGTCTGCTTGCATATTGAGCAGAAGGAGAACAAGCTATTATTAAATGATTGCAGCGAGGAAGAACATTCCTTTCCACCCTTAGGCTAATATTAAATATTCTCAAGGTCAACTGTAAGAGAATATAGAGAAAGACAAGAAGCATAGGTGCTGTCAGTTGTATTTTCTGTTTTCATTTAACTGTAGCCTTAAAATCAGAATTATTTATAGCCGAGATGCAGCTCCCTGTGACCCTGCTTCCTCCAGCTCAGGAGCGCCTCTTGTTTGTGCTCAAAAAGAAGCTGCAAGTTCTGCTTTGAGTCACTCCCTTTTGTGCATACTGGACAATGGGAAATGTCTGGAGTTTTCTTGGCTTCAAGTTTAATTACGGTTTTTCTGCTGCATATGTATGAACTTTTGAGTACCCAGAGCCCGAGTGCTCTTGGGTGGTCTATTCTGCCTTGATTGGGATGGATACCTTAAGTAAATGAATTGATGTACTAAGGAAACATCCAGGTACAAACATAAGGAATTGGAACTTTGAAGGCAGATTTACACTGCTGACTTGCTTGTGTTGAAGGTGGAAAGAGTGGGGGTAGGATTTTCCCTGGGCTGGGCAAAGTGCTGATGTTCTTTGGGGCTTCCTCCTTGAAAGGTGATGCTATGAGCCCGAGCACGTGGGCTGAAGGGACACGTGGAGGTTACAGGATAAAGCTTATCCTTGAATTTGTTCTAAATTTAGGTCAACATCACTGGGACCAGAATAACTTTTAAAGGTCTTAGTGCTAAATATTGCTTTCATGTGTGTGAACTTTGCTGCTGGTGGAGGGCAAGAGAAAAGAATCACAAAATGCTGAAAAATTCCAACAAGCCATTTTACAAGCAAAGAGCCTATTTTTAATCATTTTCAGTAAACATATTTCAGGCTTTCAACAAGGAGTTATTCAGCCACTCTCCTACTCATCACTCACAACAGCATCACTTCTAACCTTTCAGGTGTTCTTGAGCAAGGCACTCAACCTTCTCTTGCCTCAGTTTCCCATTTATGAAGGGAATAGAGATAATAATTCTTGTCTATTTCAGATGAGTTACAGGACACAGAGTGAGGGACTTAGTTTAAGCATAAATGCCAGCCCTGCTGAAGTCATACAGTCACAAACTCTATGATTTTATACTGATTTTATACTAACCTGATTATTTAATTAAATAATTGCAGGGGTGTTAGTTCAACAGTGGGATGAATGTCAGAAGCGGCTGCAGAACTGGAAATGTGTGTGCATGCACCCAGGGTGTGGGGGGCTTTGGCAGCTGCCTGAATGAGAGCAAACATGGTTTGCTAATGTGTGGGTTATGAGTGCCTGTGTAACTGTAGGAGTTCAGGTGATGGGTTTGTAAGAAAAGCTGTGTAGGAAATCCAGCCTGTGAGAAATGGCTCCTCGGTACCCTGCTCTGCAACTCGAGAGTTAATTTTTGGCTGTCTGAACATCTTCAAACTTTTTAATGAATGAGGGCGAATCTCAATCAAATCTGAATCCAATCAAGCATGGCCTTCTTTTGAGCTTCCTAGGGCAATTCAATCTTCTTTCTGTTTGCGTTCTTTGCTGCTTTAGATTTCAAGTGTTTCATAATCATTTTTGGATAGAAGTTTCTGGTCCAGCTCGCTGCCTGCCTATGTGCTTATCCTGTTTGTGATAAGCAGTTTCTGGAGGCTGAAGGCACAGGGACTCTCTGTGTTTATCCCTGTCTGGCAGAGCACTCTGGGCTGTGCTGAGCTTGGGCTCTGTGCTGGGGCTGCATCCACTTTGCAGCTGTGTGTGCTTCCTGGAAAATAAATGGATTTTAGCAAAGCCATGAAGGCATACTTAATTGGGATTTAATGACGAACTTCCTCTTTATTTGTGTAACAGGCAACCCCAGAAGTGTCACAGCAATGCATTTCCCTGTCTGAGTTTCCCTATCCAGAGTCACTGCTAAGGGGATGATGGGCTATTGCCGGTGCCTTCCCCGCGTTCCCTCTCTCGGAGCTCCATCCCTCCCCACATTTCCATGCCAAACAGCCCAGTGAGAACCAATCAGGGAATGTGACAAGTGTTGAGAACGTTTCTGTCTGCCTTTGGTGGAGCGCTCGTTGTGTTTGCAGGATGTCAAATGATGTGTGCAGCAATCAGCTCGGCTCACTGGCACTCGGGGGGGGGAGAGCAAAATCACCCCTGCCTCTCCCCTGCCTTCAGAGGGGAAACAATGGGGTAGATGTCTCAAAGGGTATTTGAAAAATTCACTAGTGTTTTTGAAAAAAAATTATTTATTTCTTATTTACAAGTTTTTCCCCTTTCACTTCAGAGCCTAATTTGATGTGTTTTAATGTAACCACTGATTAGCTGGTTATCAGCTGAATACTCATCTCACCCCTGACTCTAAGGCAGGCTAATGCAGAAGGCAGGTAGTACAGCAATATTGTGAAAAGAGCATTATCATGAAGTGTATTATTTGCTACTCAAGGCTTGATTTCACAGCTCATTATTTATGTGGCTTCAGCTATACTGAGTTCCCTTGGGCCAGTCAGGTTTTGTGCTGATGCAAGTGTGAGCAGAGCCTCTGATTTGTATATTCTCACATCTACCTCCACGTTTTTAATCATCTAGTTTGTGTGTTTTTCTGGGCTGCTCTCCCCTGCCACCTCCTTGACTGGAGCTGTCTTTTCCAATGGAAGTTGGATGTCAAAACCAGAATCCAGATGTGGCATTTCACCCCCAGTGCAGCACCTCTGAGGGGTGTCAGTGCCCCAGAACACAAAGGGCTTGCCCAGCACGGGGCAGGCTCTGTGCTCACATGGACGTGTGAGGAGAGCTCTGTGTGCTGCAGGAGCCCTGCAGAGGCTGCTTTGCCTGCAGGTTTAATCAGGAGTGCAGTACCTGTGCCCTGTCTGGAGCTCTGTGATTAGGGTCTAATCAGGAATTTGTGCTGACTATTCACCACACATTTGAATAAATTCATACCAGAGTGTTGTAAGTGGGACAAACTGTGCACGCTCCCAGGTGGCCTCTGTGTGAACATCCAAAACTGAACTTGTGACCTCTGGCAGAAACCTGCTATAGGACAGCTGTAAAGTCGTATAAGGCCTGAATTAGAGAAGGGGCACATCCCAAATCCACCAGGGAGACCTAAACCAGACCTGCTGATTGGGAGGCACTTGGTGGGCTTTTGTACGCAGACTGCAGAGGGAGAACTGAGGCCTTGGGGTTCTGGAAAGCAGAGCAAGGCTTGAAAAAGGAATGTTCTCAAAGTGAGAAGTGGTCTTGGAAAGAAGGGAGACCAGAAGGGAGGTCCTGGAGGGGAAATCCTGGATGTGAGTAGGGGATTGAAGGCCAGGGATGCCCAGGGATGTGGGCCAGGAAGAGCTGAGAGGGACAACTGTGCACAGCTGGAGCAAAAGAACTTCCTGCTTCAACTCTCACTCCACAGTGAGGTTGAGACCTGATGAGCAAAGATAGCACTGAAGGGGGTGAGGGGAAAATCTCCCGTCCCCTTTTAAATAAACCCCAGAATCCAGATCTGCTGCAGGTTGTTGCTTGTTCTGACTGGCCATTGCACAAAGGGGCAAGACCCCCTTTTGTGCAGCTTCAGAAATGTTCTTTAGTACATGGTTTGGCTTTGGGGACCCTTGTCACAGCTGTCCCTTGCAATGCATACAGGCAAAGCTCACTGGGATAACACTCAAGGGCAAAACTCTCTTGGGAGCATCAGGGAAACACTCAGCTCTGTTCCATTGCTCTCCTGTGTGTTGGGAAATATCAGTGATGTCAAGAGGAGAGTCCCCATATTACACTGTAGGTGTCAAGGACACAATCACTTCAGCAAGGTATTTTCAACAAGCCAGGACTCAGAAAGAGATCCAAACAAATGTTATGATGAGGAACAGAAAGGTTATTAGTCAAAAATATTGGTTTTGAAAGTGCACAACTTTGGAGGGACTACCAAAAGTAAATGTCAGTTGTTTGGCTGTTATACAAGTCTGCACCACATTTCTTTTGCTTGACAATAGAGAGTTGGGAGAGATGAAATTGTCATTCGTGAGGGAACTGGGAAATTCAGGTTTTCTCTCAGCAGCATGAGTGATGTTCAGGTCTCTTGCATGCGAGCATAACTCGTTTTACAGAAGAAAGCTCTCCTCTGCTCCTTTATTATCAATGTTCTTCCAAGAAACAATCCCATCTGTGTTATTAGATTAATATATTATTTTCCTGTTTCTTTTTCTCAGTGCACAGGGAACATTCCTATGTGTTATGAGGTTTCCTGGTGCTTTAGTCTGATTTTCAAAGATAATGTTTCTGTTGCGTAATTCTAGTTGAAGATATTTTATGTGAAGGATAGTGAGGAGGATTAAGGTACCGCATTAGTTTTTCCCATTTCTGGCTTGGATTATGGACCCAGAGGAAAGAAGAGAGATTCTATCCCTGCATGACAAAAGGGAGTGGGTTTGGAGGGACAACCAAGACTGTCCATCCTGCTTGGCAGCTGCTGTGGTTTCTCCCAAGAAATGAAATCAATTTCATCTCATGTAAGAGGTGAGATAGCTGGATCCTGTGCTTCTTGTTTGGTTTGGAAAGCACCTCCCTCTGAAGGGCCCTTCCTGGGGCCCTGTATTTGCAGGTTGCTCTTGTAATTAGATTGAGTGAAACACTTCTGCCTTATAAAATTAATGTCAGGATTATAAAACCTGAATTGTAAAACAATCTAAAATTGCTTATGAACAAAGAATTCATTCATATTCTCTCTCATGCAGCAATTTCTGTTGTGGAGCTTTCCCATCCAGTTGTTTTGGCCAGCTACCTGGAAGAAACCTGGGTGTAGTATTGATGGAGAAATGATATAGTAAGTTGCATAAAGTTTCCCTATGGCATCTTAGGAAGAAAATAAATATTCCAAAGAGGAGAGGTTATGAGTCCCAGTGAAAAACAACACTTTAGCCTAACTGCACACACAGGCTGGTAAATATACTGCCTTCTGGCAGGGCAGGAGAACTGGAAATGCATATTAGCTGAACCCATGCCAAGCAGCATGACTGCACTTGGATCCTCCCAGCAGTAGGGAAAGTATGTTCATGTCAACATAGATTTGTACATTTCTTTTTTGGTGGGGAGAAAAACCCATAACTTGTTTCAGACCTACTGCTCTGTTTTATATCAGAAATACAAAATGCTGATTGTATAAATTTCAAATCCAGAATAATTTAGAATGCTCTAGATACCCTGTTATATTTGTGGCAATTATGTGCATCTCATTTTTGAAAGTGGTTTATTTATGTTTGGCTCTAGAAATGAGAAAAGGAAAGGTGCCATGCCAGAAGTGCGGCCTGCCAGAGGGGCACTAAAAGGACTTTAAGGGCAATTCAACTTCATTGTTATCTACTGAGACGAATTCAGAGTAGAGAATTCAGAAGGCTGGTTTATTGTTTCATTTCCACGGAGGAGAAGGGATTTGAGTGCTGCCCTGTGAGGCTCACCTGTGTGACAGGGAAACACAAACACCTTCCCAGCCCGGCCGAGCTCCGGGGGCGCCGGGCCTTGTGTCCTTTGGGCCTGGCGTCAGCAGCAGCCTCGGAGATCACCTCAGACCTGTCCTTAATTTAATTTGGGTGAAATACTGGGGAAGGGCTTAGGCAAGGGTTGTAATTGCTCAGACCATTAAGACTGGAAATAGCTGCTGACGGGAGTTTTCTCCTGTATGGCAGAATTTCGGAATTGCAGTCAGGGGTGCGATAGCCTTTCATTAACATCAGCACCCAGGATAATGCTACAAGTAAAACTGTTGTACTTTATTGCATTCTTGCTGTCATTTAATTGCTTGATAATAGGTTTTCATAACAATAGAGGCCCATGGAAAGTTGGCTGGAGTAATCCCCACTGGTGAATTAACTGCAGCAAAGTTGCCATTAACAAAGCAAGTTGTTTGGGGAGGTCATTCCGAACAGATGGCCATTATTTAGGGAAAATAGCTCTAGTGCTGGGTCTCATGAGGGAAGCTAAAGTTCCCATATTTAATATGAACTATATGAAAATGTGCAAAAGGGCTCCAGGGTCAGGCAGACAAAAGAAGGGCTGTGCTGGAGAGCTTCACAGTGCTGCTGTTGAGAACAGTAATGCTGAGAGCAGGAACGTGGTGCTTTGCTTTGCTTTTAGTGTGGTCAGATGCACCCTCTTCCCTTGATGACCTTAGCCATGAGCAATCTGATTTTGTCCCATTGCATGAGCTCATTTTGCATCGATTCAGAGCTCACACAGACTACCACCTTGGAATATTAATATTAATCACTATTAATAAAACATAACGCTCACATGCAAATGGATGCTTACATATGCAAACATGGGGGCTCAAACATGGGGATGCAAATGTTGAAACGCTGGTGTTTGTTACATTTGATGTTCAGGAACTCCAGTGGGATTTTCTTCTCATGAAAGAGCTCATGTCTCATTTGATCACTCTGGGATGTGGTTTGAAGAAAATTAATTAGCTGGAGTGGACTATGAATTTTATTTTCACGAGTATCAGACAATCTGTTTGGTAATTCAGTTGTAATTTCCAGTGAGGATGGGTACACAAGAGAATAGTGAGTGTAACTGTCATGGTTTTGTTACTGGAAGGTGAGGCCGAGATAAAATAAGTCTGTTTTCCAGGGAGATTTCTCATACAAATTGAAGTTGTAGCTGTCAGTCAAATCTCTTTTCCATTTGTGACTCTCAGCTTTCCCTTATATATTTCAATGAATAACAGAAAAAAAAGTAAAGGCCTGCAAAAGACCATATTGAGCAACAAACTATTTTTGAAGAGCCCTTTTCCCTCCCTCACACGGATGGGAAATAAATACAATCCCAGCTTCCTAAAGCATTCTAAGATTGCCAGATACCCAATTTTCCTCCCATAAGAGGCATCTTAACCTCTCAAAGAAGGGATATTTTGCTTTTTGGGATTCTCAGACTCTTTTCATCTTGATCTAAGGAGTTTTTGTGGAAGGCATTTGTGTGCAGTGCAGCTGGGGCTGGGATGGAGGGAGGGTGTCCAGCAGTGTCCCTGCCCTGCCTCTACCTCGGGGCTGTATTTTGGAAGGCTGAGCGTGCTGCTGAAATGGCTTCAATGGAAATGCTTTTCCATTTAATAGAGACCAAACACTGGAACTTTCAGGGGCAAAGCACAGGCACCTCAGGAGCTCTCCCAGCTGTGGGAGGCAAAGGCTGGCCCTGCCTGGGCTGCAGAGATGTCCATGGGAAGGTGCAGCTGCAGCCCTGGGCACTGCTCAGCTTTTCTGCTGGGCTGAGGGTGCAGCTCCCTCTGAGAGCTGTAGCAGGCACACAGCTGGGGCTGAGGGCATTTTCTGAGGCAGTGCAGGAGGCTCTGGTCACTTTGGAAGCTCCCAGGTCTGCAGACAGCACGAGGGATGGCCAATACCCATGGAGGCAAATCTTCTTTAAAGGAAAGTGCTTCCATGATTTCCAGGTGACCTTTCCCTTCAGGCACATTCAGCTGCTCCCATTTCCACCCTCACGAAATGGTGGTGTACAGACTGCCAAGACCTTTGCTGCCATGGGACACTTCATATTTAAGGTGGAGTGTAACAGTGCAGGTTCAGTGCCTAATTGTGTCTGAGTAGCAACAACTGAAATCAGAACTGAAATCAGAGAATCATAGATTGGTAATTTTTTTTTTTTTTTGGGTTTTTTTTTTTTTTTTTGTGTGTGTGTGTGTGTTACTCATGGGCTATATCCCTATTTAAGGAGGAAACTACACAATCACCCCAAGGACATCCTCTCTGCTCAGCTGCTAATGAGCTGATGGAGTGATGATGGTTCTCCACAGAGGAGTTACAGTGTCTCAGCCCTTTCCAGCACAGGCCAGGGCAGCTTGGGATAAATCAGTGTAATCACCACACTCAGTACCAGGGAAGTCTGTAACAGGCTGCGTGTGCTCTGGAACAAATCATGTCTAACACTGGTGAGCTGTTGTGGTCACTGCTTTGGGGATTATGAAATGCCTGCAGTTTGTTCATCTCTTGGAAAAACATCTAAGTTGTTCACATGTAAAGCAAATTGAGTTTTTGTTTACTTTTTTAAAAATGTGACCATAAAAGTTTATCTATTGTAAATTAATTTTTTTTTAGTCTTCTACTACAGTAGTCCTCTATTAAATGCAATCAAACAATGCAAAATGTATTCAGAGAGCTAATCATCTGCAGAAATGGCTCAGTGAGTGTTGAGGCTGGACCAGAGCTATCAAATGGAAATCATGGAAGATAGGGATGCAAAACCCTATTAAATCATTTAATCCTTCAAGCCTCAAATGCAAGGCATTTTCTTGGAGAGAAGGACACGTCAAACTAAGAAGAATTATTACAACAGTGGGTACTTTTTGGGTGTTAATTTTGTTGCACTGATGCATTAGCAATACTGGGGGAATGCAAGAGCAGGGTGTTGCTTTTGTACAGCCAGGGCTGTGTAACCCTCATCATCAGGGCTGTGCTTCTGTGTCCTTATTCTGGGTAGGGAGTGTAAGATTGTGAGGTGGGAGAATGAGCCATGGGATCTCTGGGGGATGCCAATCAACATCTGTGGCTAAAGCAGCTGGATTTGGGGACTCCAGAATGCACTGGAAGTGCTGGAGAGAGGCTTAGAGGGGCACTGGATCAGACTTGAGATGACAGTTTCTTCACAGACTGGTTTGGGCTGGAAGAGACCTCAAATCCCATCCAGTGCCACCCCTGCCATGGGCAGGGACACCTTCCACCGTCCCAGGCTGCTCCAAGCCCCAATGTCCAACCGGCCCTTGGGCACTGCCAGGGATCCAGGGGCAGCCACAGCTGCTCTGGGCACCCTGTGCCAAGGCTTGCCCACCCTCCCAGGGAACAATTCCTTCCAAACAGAATTTATTCCTTCTCCTGTGAGAAGGGTGATCTACTCTCAGATGAGAAGTTTGGTGGGCATGAAACTCTTCTCTTTGCTTGTCTGGCAGGGCTCTCAAGCTGGATTCACAGCAGGTGCCTCTTGGGGCTGGGAACTTTACAGAGGGAGATGAGTCTTGCTTAAAACTGCCTGGATGTGGCTGGGTTTGAAGTGAGCACATTTGTTTAGTTTTGTTCCATGTTTGCAATCCAAACATAGAATCACAGAATGTCCTGAGTTGGAGGGGACCCCCCAGGACCAACTCCTGGTGCACAGAAGACCCCCACAATCCCACCCTGTGCCTGAGAGTCTGCTCCAAACACATCTCAAGTCATTCCCATGTTATGCAAACCTCCTCTGTGTTTGTGCACAAAGCAGTGCCTTTAATCAAGTTTTGCTCTAATGGTGGAGGATGTTATTAATAATACAGAAAAGCTATTTCAAGTAATTAAAATGGAGGAAAAGTGTTATTTTACAATTATGCTGACAGCTTGTCTTTGATCTTGGAACCTTTGTCAAGGTGTGTTAGTAATGCAAATGAATGCCCTCTCATTTATACCTCGGAGTAAAGCTATCATTATGTTTACTAAGCCAGAACTGCCCTGTGAAACTGAAGTACTGTGTTAATTGTACTCCAGAATGGGATTCGTTGGCTTTTCTAACCTTTCTTTCCACTTCTTGTCACTTCTGCATTATGAAGCTCAAGTGGAAAAGGAAGCATGTGGCAAAATGACAACAATTTTTGTAAACATTAAGATAATTTAAAAGGTTAATAAAATACCAGTGCCCAGGGAGCTGGGTTTGTCAGTTTGCAGTGGAGTATTGCAGGAATGGAATGTTTGTAGGTGACTTGAGGAGAGCACAGCACTTTTTCTGCCTTCCTTGTCCTCTAGCTTTTCTCAGAGCAGTACAATGTTTGTGACAACAGGATTTGGCCCCACAGATGCTCAATATTCAGCTGTAACTTAATACACTCTGAAATGAAAATTCCTGTTCCTTTGCTGTATTGAAGGCAGTGTTTTCAGACCTGGACATCATGCCAAGGGTTGGATAAACACCCCTGTAGCTTCTGTTTGCCTTCCCTGCTCCTGTCTCCTGAGCTGCCTCCACCTTGGTGGAGGCTTGGGACCTTTAGGAGCTCAGAGAGAATGCTAAAAGCTTCTTCAGAAGCTGGGTGGAAATTCCAGCAGGAGCTGTGCTAGGGATGCAGCTTCTCCACTAGAACTCCTGACCTTTGTGATGTGAAGCTCCCTGATATATTCAGCCTTGGCTGTAGATTGCATCAATCCTACACCACCCTGTGCTGAGAAGTTGCTGATTTTGTTCAGGAATGGAAGCAAGTTTCTGAAAGTTATGTTGGTGGTTTAGGGGTGGCATGAATACGTTACCCAGATCTGCGTGTGTTAACTGCAAATATTTAGTTGTGATGCAGGGCTATTTTTGNAAAACAAATGATGCCCTGCCTGTTTTCCTCTTCCTCTTCTAAATTTCTTACAGTTAGTGGAAGGACTCAGAGGCAGCTCTGGAGTATGTTTTAAGAGCCATCATTCACGTCATGCCAGGGTTTCCAGGATGTTACAAAATCTAAATTAAGCACGATGGTAACACCACCTGGAAATTACTTTGCTTACAAGTGAAAAGAGACAAAGCCTGTCCCATAAGTGCTGTTCTCTGGGGGTAATTAACTTTTGGGTGAGTGGCTGAGTTTGAGATTGCTGAAAGCATTCCCTCACCTCTTGTGTGTGTTAGTGAGTGACCAGATGGGTGCAGGTGGGATTCCCAGCCCTCTGCCCCTTCTATACCATGTCACCTGGACAAAACCCCCTCAGATGGGTCACGGAGCTGCTGCTGTGGGGCCAGCTGGGAGGACTCTGCCTGGCCACACATTGTACCACTTGCACCCCACATGTCACTGCCTTGCTGAACCTCCCAGGCAAGCTCTTCTCCCTGCTGAGACTCCACAGACAAAATCCTCCTTCCCTCCTCAGCCTCCAGATAGCAGCAGATGACCTGCTGTCGGTCAGGTTAGTTCTTGATTCCCACCCCCAATATTTATCATCTTATTAAATCCCCTTCACAATATTAAAAATGTTAATTCCATGTTTGCTAAGTCTCCCGTTTCCCAGCGAGAATAGGACCAAGCTGTTTAATCTCTCCACACAACCCACTGCAATTTTTTCAGAATTGTTATCATTTTGATTACTCTGTAATGCACCTCCCAAAACAATTATAAACTCTGTAAACCGAAGCTGTGACAAGCTGTTTGTCAGGGATTTGGGCCCTGCTGAGGAAGCCTTTGGATACTGGCCCTGGAATTTGTGCTTCCTAGCCAGCCTGTCTATTGAGTGCTTCTTTTGGGGGACACAGGGTGAAGATCTTGCAGGGAAAAGCAGCTGGGGCAGGCTCAGAGCAGAAATGAGGAGTCTCCTCTGAAGGAGGCCAGCTCTGATCCTGTAAAACAGCAGAGTCCAGCAAAGGGCCCTGGGTAAAACCTGTGAAAATTAAAGTTAGACAGGAAAGGAGGGAAATGAAGATGGTCAGGGGCTGCTCCTGTGGGATGCAGCCATTTGGATGGTGGGTTCTGTGGAGGGCTCCAATGATCCCACAGGGGTGCACATGGACCTGCCTTCCCTTGTGCTCTGTGGGAGCTGGGCTGCTCACAAAACCTTGAGTTGGTTTTGTGGGAATGTTTGTTTGCATCATCAGTGGCCACATTTTATGTGATCAAATGGGAATTTTGAGGAAATAGCTGTCTTTCAAGTGCTGCTAGGGACTTTTTCCTTTAATTTAGGAGTTTGCAACATCTGAAAGAATTTCCTCAGTCTCTCCCATATTCTTGTGCATTGCCTAAGTCTTTCCCCACTTTAAAAAAAATGCATTTTTTCAATTGTTTGTCTGTTTAAAGTAAAATTTGCAGGTTGCTGCTACCACAATTAGGATGTTTTATTGCTGAAAGGATGGCCTGTTTTCCTGTGTAGACTCTGAGAGTGTGGTGGAATATCACCTTCTTCCTGAGAGGAGGAAGCTGCCGGCTGAAGGATCAGATCCTCTCCCCCTCCCTGGCACTGCCACAATTCCCTTCCACAGGTCTGGGAGCTGTGTCCCAGGGACATGCAGCAATTCCTGAGCGTGGGCTTCCCAGTGTGAATTGCTCCAGTAAAGTAAAAGTGTAGAAAAAGTAAGTTGTGACTGCTGAACAAAGGAGACAAGAGGATAAAAATAGGAGTTGTTTGTGCCTGGCAGCAGCGTTAAGAGGGTGCCTGGCTCAGGGTGGGCTGGGGATGAAGAGGTGTGTGGGTGACTCCAAAATCCACATCACACACCTCTTGTGCCATGAGTTAAAGCAGATACATTGCTACCCACGGGGACTTACTTCAAGTGCCTTATATTTGGCACAGTGTGACTTTAGATTACATGAGGAAATGCTAAGTGTGGAGCTCTTATTGCTCTGCTCAGGCTTGGCAATTATGAAGAATAAAAAATTTACCAGAGCCTAAGCTCTTTGATAGTTATAAACATGGGGAGAATTAAGGGACAGGAAAATTATAGCAACTCAGCTAAACCACTATAATTAAGGCTGAATTGCTTTTTATATTACTGCATTCATAAGTAGAATGTTGAAATAAATAAAAAGTAAAAGCTCAAATACGGTTTCAGACTTAAATTTAGGTAGGACAAAGCCGTTTTTTCTATCCATATGTGTGTAACTTCCAGTTTCTGTCATCATCCTCCTGTTCTTACCAATGATGTCTTGCCCTCCAGATTCAAATATCTCCTGAGCTTCCTCCACTGGGAAGAGGGGGCTTGTCCTTGCCTGCAGGCACAGCCCTTTCACGCTCCTAAATCACTTGTGTGGGTTTCAAATCCGCTGTGTAATGGAATCAGAGACACCCTCACATCCTTCACATTCAGACTGAGACCCAGCAGCATGGAGGTTTTGATGCTGAGGTTTTGTTTTTTTTTTTCTTTTGGGGGTGTGTGGTTTGTTTGGTTTCAATTTTATGTAACATCACAGAACCACAGAATAAGCTGAGTTAGAAGGAACCCCCAAGGATCATGGGTCCAGCTCCTGTCCCTGCCCAGACCCCCAGCAATCCCCCCTGTGCATCCCTGGTGTTCAAAGGCTCCTGGAGCTCTGGCAGCCTCGGGGCCGTGCCCATTCCCTGGGGAGCCTGGGCTCAGCGCCCTCTGGGGGGAGCAGAATCTTTCCCTGCAGAATCTTTTCCTGCTCTGCAGCCTGAGCCTGCCCTGGCCCAGCTCCAGCCACTCCCTGGGTGCTGCCCCTGGCCCAGAGCAGAGCTCGGAGCTGCCCCTGCAGCCCTGGGGAGCTCTGCCCTCAGCTCCTCTGCTGCAGCTGAACCAGTCCAGTGCCCTCAGCTGCTCCTGCAGGCCCTTTACCATCTTCAGGGCCTCTTTTGGAAACTCTACTGGCTCAATATCTTATCTTGCAGTGAACAAACCTGCAATGAGTGTTGGAAGTGTTTCACACAGCACAGACACACCTGTAGCCAGCAGACCAGCAGACTGCTTGTGCATCTTCATTAGCCCCCTGCTAATTACTTTCCAAGCCAGGCCAGTTTCCACTGAAGCTGAAAGTAATGTAGAGCCTTCAGAAATACAGAGTTCCCCCAAGTTTGGTGAAAATCCCCAGCTGGAGGTGAAAGACCTACATCAAAGCTCCTTCAGAGGGAGAATCCAGCAGAACTCAGTCCATGCTTGCTCTGGGAGGCAGCGAGTGGATGAGCTATCAGCCAGGCAAACGAGGGACTTGGGAAGCAGTTGAAAGCATATTGAGGGGAGGTTAGGTCAGATGGGACATGGGGCTTGGTGTTGGTAAGCTTGTTTGGGTCAGCAGGTCTGAAATGGGAATAAATTCCCGTGTGTGCATTTCAAAGGCAGCTTAGGGAGAGCAGCTTTCTTCCTGCTGAAAACCAGTCTGAAGCCTCTGAAAGGGATAAAATATACAAGAAAACAAAGTGGCCTTCGTGGAGAGAATTCTCAGGTGCTATCATGCTTGTGTAGGCAGCAGCAATCTAATCACAGCTCTATTCTGCATTATTCTACCACAATAAACTCCATCAGTGGCACTGCTTGTGTGCCCACCTGTCTCCCCCTCCATTCCACAAACCAGTACTTTTGGGAACCATAAAGCTGACTTTAAAGGTCTTGCTCACATTAATTTGGGACTCCCCTTAAATTGTATCTTGGGTTATGAAATGACAAAGCTTAGAAACAGTTTTGAGTGATATTCAGGGTAAATTGGTTCCACGACAGAGGGAGTGAGGCCACCTTTGAGCGCCTCTGTAAGTCCCAACAAACTGAACATTGATCTCAGCATGTTCAAGAGAGGGGGGAACCCTGATTTTCCCTTGAATGGAAGCAGCAGTGAACCTTTTTTCTCTGCTTCTAAATTCCTTTTCATGTGAGCTTTGCTGTCTCTTTGTAACCATCTGCTGCAGTGCTCTGCACTCTGAGCTTGTCTCACATTTCGGATATTTTCGTGTTTGTTTCTGTGGCAGTGGAGAAGAGCTGGAGGATGTGAGGTCTGAAAGTTCACAAAGCAAAAGAGCAACTGAGGCAAAGGACAGCCCAATTTAAGGGAATGTAAAATTTATTTTTAAAAACTGTATCTAGTTGAAAAATCCTGAGCATTTCAAATGTAGTTATCAGGCTGTTGCCTCCACCATCTTCAAGATCTTCACTTAACCCTAAATGTACCTTCATGTTGTCCATGGCTTGTTGGCAGCTGGAAAGTGGATCTATGTCTCTAAACTTTGTATTTTTAAGAATGATGAGCTGTTTTTGATTTATAATGTAGGATTGTTCTCTGAAATAAGTCTTGGTAATGCTGACAAGACTGTCCCACAGGAAGGTAAACTGTGGCTCAATGCCTGTTAAGTGGAAGATATTCTATATTTTCAAGGGGCAGGAACATGTATAACCTAATTTCTCTGTAATGTTTAGGCCAGAAGTTGGGTTGGAGGGTGTCTTTCCTTTGGATTAGGGACAGCAGGAATAGGCTCAAACAGATTTGAAGTAGGAGTATTTTATTTAGTAGGAGAAATAAATTAAGGTGCCTTGTAGAACTCTGAACAGGATGTTTCAATTCACTTATTATATGTGGTAAGTTTTTGGCATCAAATCCTTTTTATAATTTTTATTTTAAGCATAGATAACATTTCTGTGTCATGTTTTCAGACTGGTCAGTCTATTCCAGAGGTTTTATCCAGCAGGGCTTTTGGACTTGTCCACTGCCCTCTGAAATGTGATGAGGTAAAGACAGAGCCATTTTTAGGTGCCTTTGAGCTATTGAAATGTTTCCTAATTCTGCCTCTGCATAATTACACATCTGTCAGGGTTTGGGTATTCATATAGCTGAAAGCAAAACTTATGTTTGAAAATCAGAATGATCATTTGGGAACCCCCAGCCAGTGCCAGACCTGGGGCTGCTGCTGCCCCCCAAGCCCTGATTGGGGTTTGGGGTGTGGGAAGGGGCTGCTGAGGCAGCTTTGGTGCAGGTGTCACCAAGTTCTGTGTCTTTGGAGGAGCAAAAGGAGCAGGAAGTGCCAAGGGGGAGCACCCCCAGGTTGAGCTGCTGCAGAGCCTAGGGATGAGACAGTCTGAGCTCAACCTGGGTGAGTGGCTTGGTTTGTTTTGTTAAGAAATATAAATAAGATGGTTGCTAAATGACCTGCAGAAAGGAGGAATGTTTACAGGACTGTAAGTGAGGATTGGAAGCAATAGCAAATATAAAACAAATCTCTACAAGCTCTAGATTATTACTAGAAAGTTCTACAAATATGATCTCTCTGCAGAGATATTTCAGGAATCAGGAATCTTGTTTAACTTCTGGGATTTTGCTCCAAGAGAAACAAGGGCAGCACATGAATGTCAGGGGTGCAAATTTTAAAAGGGGTGTGCATATCCCATACTCACTGCTCCAGATTTAAGGCCTCCCAGCTGATGAAACTTGGGATGAGTTTCTTTATGATGCTGAGAACTCAGCCCAAACTCCTTGGCCAGTACAAGGGATGACACTTTAAGAACTTTCAAAGCAAATCGATTTAGGTTCTAATTTAGATCATGAATCCTTTTGTAGATTTTTTTCTGTAATTTTTTAAAATAAATCTGCTTCCTCCATAGCTGGAATGATTCCCTAGGGTGTTTCTAAGCTCAGATGGATGCCTGGATGCTGGCTAGGATGCCTGCAGTGCCCTGGCCTGGACCAGTGCAGTTTCCTGAGGTCAGCAATGGGTGTAATTCTGTGGAAAGCCCTCGTTTTCCATGGGATTGAAGAATGCCATGATAGGGAAGACTCCCAAGGACTGCTCTCAAAAGTGGTAATTGCTGCATCCTGGGTTGGCTCAAGGTTTGCATTTTGGTGCCTTCAGGTTCCAGTCTCTGTGTCAGTAAAGTTAAAGGGACTGGAAAGCTCTGGGAGATGCCTGGGGAGGTGTTGAGTTCATGCTCTACTCTGGCAGGGCTGGTGCTGTCAGCTCTACAGGTAATGCTCAATAAACAGAACTGAATGTTTCTCTTGGCTTGATGCAAGAGATTTCTATGTGGCAACCTCAATAATGTGATCAAAATTTGGAAGAAGCAAACCTGGCTGTGGCAGCTGGGGAGGCGACAGGGCTGAGATAAAGCCTGCACATACTCCAGGGATCACAGATCCATGCAGAAGCTTCCCCAGCATTGACCAATAATTCATATTGAAAATTGACAGTTTTGCTGGACATTTAATTTCTTACAGGAAGTATTTCAGCATTAGATTTCATTAAGCATAGAGTGACTCCAAGTGGACTAGGAACAGAGAAATGGAATGAGCATTTACCCAAAGGAGCTCCAGTTCTGCCTTCACTTAATTTTGTGCAAAATGTAGTGTAAAATTCCCAAAAGAGTTAGCTGTAGATGTGATATGATGCCTAAGTAGGATAATTTTGAATTATGACTTGTGTTAAAAAAATAAAGTCCTCTTCAGATGTAAGACAAGAGAGAAAGAGGAGAGATGTGCTTATTATAGTCAAGAACTGTGATACACAGGCATCAGTGATTCCATTTGTTTTGTATACTTGCTTGTCATTTTAATGGTTTATTATCAGGGATCCAGTCAAAATTGGCCATAAAAAGAATATAGCTTTTCTTTGATTCAAAGTCTGCAGCAGATATGCCAGCAGAAAGGATAAATAAGGCATGGAAAATATGCTGTTAATAAGGGAAATACAAGTAGTTCTAAGCATATTTCATATGCTTTTTCTTTATTTTGGTTTCAAAGAGAATGTTGAATGCACTAAAATTATTAAGTTATAGTGAATAGTACCTTGAACATGACTTGAAATATTCCATTGTAGAGCAAACTTGGGTTTGTTCTTGTAAATCTATTCCTATAAATAATTTTCAGAGAAGAAAAAAAAATATGGTCCTTTCTGATTTTGTGTACTTTACAGGAAGGGAGGATTTTTTCCTATAAGAACCTCATTTCTATTCATTGCAATTCTCCACTTGAAGAGAGGGAATACCCCGGGGAATTTTGTGGCATCAGGTCTGTGTGTTGTTCTGTCCTTCAGTGGCCAAACACAGTGTGCAAGTGAGAAAATAAAAAGTGACTAAACACATTTCAGTCTTTTTTGATGCCAAAACCCCCTTGGCTGGCCAAGCAATGGGCTGAGGAAAGGTCAGCTGGCCCTGGGTCAGGCAATTAAACTGTGTCCTGGTTTTGGGTCACTCTGTCTGTCTAACTGAGGAGGCTTACAGGGGAAAGTCTTGATGAGAACACTTCCAAGTAGAGTAATTTTGTATACAGGGGATTCTGTGCCTCAGGTTGTCTTTGCTGACACCTGTATTTTTCTCATTTCAGGAAGAGAAAGCAAAATATTGAATTCAGCAAATTCAAGCAGTGTTTTTGCAATTTAAATGACTGTAAAAGTGTTAGGGCTGAAATGACTTCTCTGGACTTGCTGGCTCTGTGGTCACATACACTCCTGCAGGTTCCTTCTCAACTGTTTGGCTCTTTTACCTCTTCCTTTCCTTTTACATTCACTAAGGGTATAGGAAAATATCCCTGTTTCTTTTAAGACAGATCTAAAAACCCCCAACACTTAAAACCTTACGTGACAGAAAAGTTTGCAGCCTCCATGGCACCACCTGTTGCCTTTTACCTGGGGACAGATCAATCTGCACATCCTGGCAGGGAGGAGAAACCAGCTTGCAGTGTTTTACTCAGCAGCCCAGCACAAACCTGATGGGAAAATCCATTGCAAGAAAGAATCCATATTGCTTTTACACAAAAACCTGCTCTCAGCCATTGATCTGGAGCTCCAGAGGCTGCTGGGTTTGTGTGTGAGATCCACGGGGTCCTGAGCCTGGGGGGCAGCTGCTGCTGCTGGTCAGTGATATTCCCAAAACCCACCAGGGAGAATCAGCTCAGCAGTGGGGAAAACAACAGCAAAACCCAGGGCAAAGCGAGGAGGGCATGGAGTTAAGTGGTTATTAGCAGGCCAGGCAGGTCTGGTGGATGTTTAGTAGTGCTGCCATGGAAATCTGCTGAGGGATGCCTTGATGCTCGTCCATTGATTTCAGCTGCATCTGGGAATATTTTGGAGTGGTATGACTGCCTGCCTGGAAGTCCCCAGACAAAGTAGAAAAATATGTTCAAGTGCAAGAAAATAGAAAAGCAAGTTTCTTGTTCCAGGAGATGAGTTTGTGGATGGACCTCCTGATCTTTCCAGAAAAAAATGGGTAGCAGCTGGAAAGAATCTGTGACAGATATTTGTGGGGGGAAATAAGGAGAATAAAAGGAGAAATAGGGGAGAATTTTTGTGGTTTCAAAAGGGAGGAAGAGCTGAGCCAGACAGCCACAGTCCACAGTAAAGCATGTTAGAGAGGCCAGGCCTTGCCAATGCCCTCTGGAGTGTTCTCACACAGACACCCAGCCTTGCAGGTTTGTTACACAGCACCAGCAGAGCGTTTGCAGCTAGATTGTCCTTCCTGTGCTGGACCCAGGCCCCCAAGTCCTGATCCTCATTTTCAATCACCCCTTGGCCTGAGCTGGCTACAGCTTTCTTTGTGGGGGTTTTGCTGGGCTTAACCCCAGGGCTGCCCTCTGGCTGAATTTCTTCACCTGTTTCTTTTTCTCTATTTGGAATCCTGGTCTGGAGAGATCTGAGATCCATCATGTAGGATATGGGAATTTGGACACCAAATTGTGTCTGGCTGGATCCAATCTAGGTCTCTCCAGGCCTGGGCTTATTTAGACCACATGGGAAGATGAATTAGCAGTGACATATCCAGGGCATTTTGGACTGACTGTGTGTGCTCAATAAATATGACACCTTCTGGCCACAGAGCAGCCCACGGACATGAGAGCTGAAGTGCCCGGACATAACTCATACCACAATTCAGTGCTTAAGTACCTGTTCAAACACCCCTAACAGCTTATGGGCAATCACTCATACTTCCCATCCCCAGGACCCTAAGATTTACCACCCCCCTCTTAGGGAATGTATTTGAAGGTGACTGAGGGCCCCAGGCTCCCACAGACTCTCTAATTTAAGAGGGCAGCCTTATGTGAGCATCCCTTTGAACAGGAGCCATCAATATATCCTGACCTTGCCTTGTCCCTGCTCTGGGTGTGAGTGATCTGGGCAGCTCTTCCATGGTGTTTGGAGTGGGGCCGTCAGGTTTTGTGTGGGCAGATTTTCCAGATTGTAACACTGGAGTAGAAAAGACATAAGTTGGTTTTCAAAGCTGCCTTGGGAGCCTGTTCTCTGTTCCTTTTGTTGCTCAAGACTGCCTCTGCTGACTGGAACTGCAAAATGGTGTGGAATGGAGAGCATTGCTGTGAGTACAGACAAAAACACCTCCTTGTACTGAGACCTCCGAACTGCCTGGATGGGATTGCATTTCCAGAAGAGAGGAAGTGGTGGTGGTGAATTGCAGGACAAAGGACTGTGCATCAGGGGGGGAAATGGCTTTGTGTTTAAATGCAGTTCATCACTTCACTCTGCCCAGTGGAGGGAATATGCAAAACCTATCAAAAGCAAAATATCAAAGGCATATCAAGCTCAGGAGAAAGTAACTGCTCTTGCTTTGCTGTTCCTGGATGTCCTGACCCCTTCTCTCTCTGCCCTCAGCCCCAGGGACTGCTCCTATGCTGTGCTGTCTGTTGCTTTTAAGATCTCAAGGGCAACCTGTGGGAGAGAAAAGGGTATTTCCAGGAGAAGGGAAGCCAACTCTGCCTGCTGGTGTCTGGAGCCCATAGAGGGCCTTGACCTGGAGCCCTTTCTTGTTTTACGGATCTGCTCCCTTTCCTCGGGGTTTTCCTGCTGGATGCTGAATGCCCTGGATGGCCCCACTCAGTTGTTGTTTGTGGCCATTAGCAGAGGGCTGAGCAGTGTTCACAGTAGGGTCCAGGGCAGCATTCCCTGCAGCCAGGGAGAAATAGAACCACCCTCTGGAATGGGAGTGCTCCTCACAGTCAGCAGGGAAGTGCAGCCTCAGCCTTGTGGAGGTGAGGGTGCTGCTGGAGGGGCTGAAACCACCTCATGCAGAAATGGGGACATTTGTTCCCATTGCTGAGACCTCTACTAGGGAATAAAGCAAAAGAAAATTCCTTGCAAAGCCTATGGATTGCTTTCACAGTATCCAGAGGCCTGTTCATTTTTCATGTCTGTTTTCCCAGTTATTTTTGATTATCTGGCTGCAGCTGTTAAAACAGTGGGCTTGTGCATACTTGCCCTCTCTTAGAGTTTGGTCCATGCTACAAACATTGTAATTCTGAAACCTTAGTACATTGCAGACAGAAAAATATCCATGTTAGGGATCCCTGGGTACAACTGGGGCTTATAGCAGCCGGATATTTATTGTCCTTTTACCTGGGTGTACAAGTTCTGCTGAGTACTGATGTGGCCAGCCAAAGGCAGGGTCCTAAGCCAGAGCATGAGGTATTAATGGCTGTGGGTTTGCACTGTGAATTTGCTTGTGCAGCCAAGGAGGTGGCCAGGGAGCTGCTGTCAGGGCAAGGAGGACCTTTTGTCAGCCTGTGCAGGGGACATGCAGCAATGAGTTGGGGTTTCTGTCCCTTGGAAGGTGAACTCCACGCTCAGCCTGGTGCTCCAAGGACAGGTGACACCTGGGGACAGCTGAGCAGAGCCAGGCCTGGGGATGCTCTGGATGCTCAAACCAGGCCTGTTCTCTTGGCTTCAGTTCCTCATTCTCACCCCAGGGCAGCAAGGGAAACAGGGTGGGGGTATTTGGTGGTGGTTGTTTGAATTGATGCAAAGTTTTAACTACTGCAGTTGTTCTGGGATTGATGATTTAAGACAAGGTTTCATTCCCTTCACTGTTCAGCTGAATTTTAGAGAATGTTGTCACTTCTCAGCATGACAGTGCTTTGCAAAAGTAGGAAGTGGCTGCTGCCTGTCTCTGCCTGTCTCTGCCTGTCTGTGTCTTGGCTGTCCTGGCTCTGAGGGCTGGACATGGGAATTCTGCCTTTCACCACTGTGCACTCCGAGCCAGGACTGTTTGATTTTTGCAGGTGTGGAAGTGACCTGGGGCTTCCCTCCAGTGCAGAGCTCTGAAATATGTGCAGGTCAGGTCCTCATTAGTCAGACAGAGGAAACACAACATCTTAATTAGCCAGGGAGTTGTTCATGGTTGTGAGTGCACTGTATGGAAAATAACATGTTAAAGAAACAACTGTGATGGTGAAAATAGTTTAGTTTTCGTGGTTTTTTTTTTTTTTTTTTTTTTTTTTTTTTTTTTTTTTTTTTTCACCATTTTTTTTTTTTTTTTTTTTTTTTTTTTTTTTTTTAATTTAACCCATCAATTTTATTGCTCATTTTGATCACAAGCAGAAATTTTTGTGATTTTTTTTTTCCCCCTTTCCACCCCTGGTTGAGATCTGTGTGATGATCTGGCTCTGGTGGCTGGGTCTGATACTCTGATCACTGTCAGGTAGCTGCAGTTCTGCCCTTGGCTCTCTGGGTGTGTGCATGCTCACAGGGGTCAGGGATTTCCAGCAGCTGATGGGATTCCAGGCCACATGAGGAATACAGGATGGGGCAGGTACTCCACACAGTCTTACCTGGTTTATCTAAGAGGGAAAACAGGAACTAAGAGGAAAGGAAGAAGGTTTTATGAGCTCTGAATGAAAATGCCAGTAGTCCATCTTCCCATGAATTTCTGTCTTTCTGCCTGTCTCCTCAGCTGTAGGATTGGGACATTTCTAATTTCCAGTGTTGTAAGAAGCAGCATGGTATGATAAAATCACCTAATTACCTCATCACTCTTTGCAAAATAATGATTTCCATGTGTTTTATTCAACCTTGGGCAGCTGGCACCTCCTTGGCAGGAATCCTGTGGAGATGCATTGCTTTCTTCTGTGCTCCTTACAACCTCTGCTCGTTGCCTTTGATGCTGATGTTCTGGTTTAATAGGACTCATCCTTTTACTGCAACAACATCAGAGTGCTGTGAATAAGAGTTTGTTCTTCTTTAGTTTCTTCTTGCTGTCAACTATGGACGCCTTTTAGCTGGTTTATTTTTTTTTTCCTCTGGGTTTTTATTTTTTCTCGTTCTGCATCAGAAGATGTGTATCAGGGAATAGGATCTGTTAAGAGCTTTATTTCAGAATTTAAGGTAAACACTGCTCTTGCTGCTTTTTTCCATGGCTCTGGGAAGTTATGGTAGTTCAACACTGAAATACCCACTAGTGCCATTAGCTTACAGACCTGAGATTCTCTCATCTTTTGAGAATATTACTCATTACTCCATCCTATTAATAACAGCAGCAGAGCTGTTAGTTCATTTTTACTCAGGGTTATTCATTTAATAGTATTTATTTTTAACTTAATTTGTTTTATTCTTGATTACTCTCTCTCTCTTTTTTTTTTTTTTTAAGTGCTCTTTCAATAGCCAAATCTTCTTTAAACTCTATTAGAGGTAAGATGGTGACTTGCAGACTTTGACTGCTGGGTCAGTATTTTTCCCTTTCTATTTTTGGGAAGAAAGGGATGAACAATAGCAGAGTCTTGGCTGTCCTCTGGTAACTCACCCAAGGTGTCTGGAGCAGGGCCAGTCTGGGAGAAGGGGAGCCAGGACGTGGTGCAAGGCAGGGCAGCTGAGCTGTTCCTGGCTCAGGGAATGTGCACTGCTCACCCCTGTGGCCTCAGTGCTGAATTCCTGATGTTCTGGAGCAAAGATGCTCCTGCAGCTCTTGGAGGGGTTCTTACTCCTCGTGGAGGAGCTCTGGTGGTTCTCATGGAGGATTCTGGTGCCCTCAGGGAGGGTTGGTGGAGTCTTTAATGTGATGCTGGAGATAATCCCTAAGTGTCTCACAGGCCTGAGGTGAATTGTGTGTGAATCCAAGGAATTTTCCTTTACTTTATCCACGCTCACTTTCAGTTTTTGCTGCATCATAGCTGCAACCTTCCACAAGCCAGTGTAAACACCTCATTTGCTTTTGTGCTTTGAATCCTAAAATGTATTGATTTTTGTCATTCAGATGTCAATTAAACTCTGTCTCTACACATACCAACAGTTAAAACAAATCACTTGACAGATACAGTTAATATCTGCTGGAAGAATTTCATAAATCCTTGTTTATAAAAATAGTAATGTATTTTTACTTTATATATACTTATTTATCTTGCTTTTAAATTTGTGTTAAAAAAAGAAAATGTTTTTGAGTTCTGGTGGGAGAAAAAAATAAAGGAAAAGGAAATAAAGGAAAATAAAGGAAAAAGAATGGTGGCCATAGTTACTGAGACCAGCCTGCTCAGTTTTCTAAAACCATGCACCAGTGTCCCTGAAAAATAAAAGAGGAAAACAAAAACCATAAAACAAATAAAACCTTAGAGCACAAACCAGATATTTAATAAAACCATGTTGACATTAAACATAGCAGCTATGATGCAGTCTAAACAGAGAAAGTGAATAAAATGTTCAGGGCAAAATTGTTGTGTTTCCTGGTGGCATCAGGGATTCTGTGGGATTTGGAATTGCCAGTTTCACTCTGGGCTGTTTCCACTGGAGTTTCCTCTGAGCTGCCTCCAGAGCCTGGTGCTGCAGATGTACACCCACAATTAAGGGCAGGTGGAATTTATAGCTGTTTGATTAGGACGTTGCAAATGTTTAGCTTTGGGCTGGTTTAATGAGCTGGCTCAGGTTATGAATCAACTGTGCCATTCATCACGGGGCAAAACTTTGGGATGTGACTGGCAAGTGCAAAATGTTTGTTTGCAAGGTCACACAGTGACTATACAACCCAGGACTTCAAATTTAATGAAGAATGATGCTTCCCTGGCTTAAATCCTTGCAATGGAAGGAGCCTCTTGCTCAGTTAAATAGAAGAAGACAGCATGAAGTATCTCTAGGTAATGTCGAATTTCTACATTTTAAATGTTTGTTAAACATGCATTGAAATAAAAGCAGGAGTGTTTGCATTCCCAGTCACTCCCAGAGGGGCAGGGAGGTCTGGGGTGCCACAGGCAGCTGGTGGTGATAATGTCATGTCCAGGTGCATCACAGCCAGGAATATTACTGTCAAGGGTAGCCCACAAACACTACAGGAAATTAATCCAGCAAATATATTCTTTCAGGGTTATCAGCTCATATGAAGCAGCATCAAAACTCAGCCCATAATAAAATCTATTCAACATGTGTTTCTTCCAGGCTTACAAGGAGCATTGTGTCCCAGAGGAATGCTCTGCATAATGATAGACCTGCCTGGTGAGAGATTTTGGATGGGCAGTTCAGCCTCCTTAGTGGGAGACAAACTACATTTGGCATGAAAAATGGGAGCAGCAAACTTCCTCTAAATGTGTCTATAAATTGCCAGGCATGATTCATCGGGGGACTGGAATTTTTGGTGGTAATGAAATCTTGCAGAGTCGTACATTTACCAAACTCTACTGGCTGATGACTGATAGCTTTTACAAAAGAATCAAAGTGAGCCCTTGCTGGAGCTCTGAGATATTCTGCCTTCCAAAGAGATATTCCAGGCTTCTTCATAAGGTTACTAATCTGCCATCTCCCTCCCTCAAAAAGGACTAAACACATTCCCTGTGTCAGTGGAGAGCTCTGCAAAGGCTGCACCAGGCACTGAGTGACTGAAAGCCCTGGTGGAGCCCAGTGCCACAGTGGGCACCAAAGCAGAGAAAGGACTCTTTGGTATTTAGGCCTGCTGAAATGCAGGTCTTCCTTTCTGGATATCACTGTGATGTGTTCCCAGCAGAATGGTAAACAGATAATCTGAACAGAGACACTGGATCCTTGCAGGAAATCTGTAATTGTCTGTAATACAAAACAGAATATTTTCACTGGGTTTTGAGACTTTTCCATATGCAAAAGATAAAACTAGCAGCAGTATCTTCTCTTCCTTTCCCTTTTTTTTTTCAGACTGTAATTGAGAATTTTGGTTCTATATCACAGGGATAAATTGGGGGAAAATAAAAGTCACTAATATAATGGGGGCAAAAGAAAAAGAGAGAATTTCTTGATGAAGAGTCTTCAGTTACTCTGATTAGGAAATTCTCACTTAAAAAGCCCCTAGAATCAGTTTGCTTTAGACAAGAGAAGTCCCCTGGAGGTTCAGTGTTCCACTACTACCAATCTGCAGTAACAGGAAACTTCTGTGATGAAATTACAAAATGGCCTGAACAAACCATTTTGAGTGGGGCCATTTCTTTCCTTTCTGAGGGAGCACAAACCCAGTGTGGAAGAGTACAAGTGCATTTTGGAGGGGCTGATGGAAAACACCCTGACAGTAAAATCTGAAAGGCTTAATCATGACAAAACCCACTGATTTCTACCTTATACATTCTTTCCAAAAATTATTGCATTTTGTGTTTGGGAAATCCTCCAGTGTGATGGTGATAGTGCGACAAGGCACATGAGTTAATCCATGAGAGCACTGAAGTTCAGGGGCTTCCACCTGTCCAGGCACAGTCAGGATATTTATGGGACAGTCATTAAGAAATGTTTACAGTCCATTGACTACTTCACATATTTTTGTGGTCAAAGTAATGAAAATATGGAGACTACTCTGATACCTGGTGACTTTCACTTTAAAAAAGCCCATCTAATGAGTTTTAGCCACCTCATGATACTCTTTTGTGATGTAGCAAGCAAATATTGCTAATTAGCTACTAGGGCTAAACATTTTTGATCATGGGCAATTGAGATTGAGGCTTATTTAGTTCACCATTAGGCTGGAAAAGCATTTTTCCCTGCAGTAATTAGTTATCTGCATCTGTGAAATTTGATTAATACAATGGTTTTATTGACTTTAAAAGTAAATCCTTGTTTGACATGCTTCCTTAAATACAAGTCAGGATGTGCCCAGATTGGAGTTCTCATGTTTAGGGGAACTGAATTTGCCAGAATTGATGATAAAAGTTGGTTAGTTAGTGAAATTGAGCAAGATGAATTTTTAAGTGATGAGCTAAAAGCTGCAGGGTAAATTCTGCTTTGTGCTGAAGCTTTCTGCTGAATCGTTAAGGGTTTATGCTATAAAAATGGTTTTTTCTCCTTAACTCACCTGAAAGTTATCGTATATTAAGATGCTGACTTCCCCGAGTACCTCAGTACTTCCTGCAGGGGAGATAATGGTGAGTTATTGATGCATTTTGACAGCTTTTCAAACAGGTTGTCTGTGTGAAACAGAACTGTACAAAATGTAGCCTTCCAGACGTTAACGTGTAATTTGTCATTGTAGGAACACTAAAACAAGCCTAGAATGTGTCTCAATTTTCTGAGCAGCAAATGAACAAAAAAAAAGAGAAAATAAAAATCTCTGTGAGGGACTTCTGGCACAGAGGAGTCCTGGGGAGAGCTCTGAGCTCCTGGGCTGAGGGTGGTGGCTGTGCTGGAGCGGCCGAGCGTGAGGGTGGTGACAGTGAGTGTGACAGTGACAGGCTCCTCTGGTCTGCTCCTGGAACAGCTTCTGACCCAGCCATCAGCTGACCCAAGAATTTATTTCCTTTTTTCCTTTCTCATTCTCTCTTTTCCCTTGGCTCCTGCCTTGCCTGGCTGTGCTTGCTCCCAGGGAGGGGATCCAGCAGTAACTGTGTCACCAGGAGCCATCGCAGCCAAGTGCTCCAGTGTCCACATCCTCCTGCCTTTCATGTCCTTGGCTCAGAATGAACTGTAGCAGGAATCTCATGTGTAAGCAAAAATACTATCAATATTGAATATTTTAAAACTGAGCCTGGGATATTTTTACCCTTTTCTCAATGCAAGCTATTAAACCCTCTTTCATACAAGGCAATTTTTCGATACAAGGTCAACACAAAAACTTCTCTAACATAAACCCCTGTATCTCTTCTTTCACTGTGACAACCATTGTGAGAACTGCTGAAAGTAGGTCTTGATCTGCCATTAAATATCCTAAAAGAATCACAAGGTTGTGATTATTGGGTTTGGAAGTTGCCACTGACTTCACTTTTCCAGAACTGATGCTACAGTCCCCAACGAGGAGGGCAAATTACAGGCAGCTACAGTTCAATGTCCACCAGAGCCTTCCAGATGTCCTGAGCCCCAGAGAAGGCTGTTTTACTCTTCCTATCCTGTATGGCCAGTAGCACCCATTTTATCTCCCACATTAGAAGAACAAGAATTCAATTTATGCCTGTCTTTAAGCAACTGGACAGTTTCCAGCCAATATTTCAGTGTCTGGCTCAAATGAACACTCAACAATGAATGGACAAATACCTGTTTTCTTCAATGGCATCAGCAGGGCTCAGTGACTGCAAAAGAACTCAGCTGTATATTTGCTTTTTATGTACCAAGAAGTGGGTTTAGACTGAGCCTCGTCTCTGGAAAGAGAGCAAATTCTGAAACAGAAACAAGTTTCCTAAATTTTATTTGGTGTCTCTGTGTGTGAGACGGGGTGAAACCTTTATAGAATCCAGACAGTGAGTGACACAGTAGCAAACCTTCCCCTTCAAAATCCATCTCACTTATCCCCAAATCTGAATAGTTTAAGAGCTTTGGGCTGGTACAAATTAATTGATCTGAATGGATAAAGGTATTTATAGTAACAGGGGAGAGAGTGAATTCCTAGCTGAGGAAGAGAAAGAAGAAAACAGTGAGAGGTTTGGAGAGAAAATGGGAAATGTGATGTTTGCATGAGTGGTTTGAGAATGTCTGGTGCCCTTTTTACATTTCTGGTGTTTTTGATTTGTGGCCATGAAGGACAAGGAGGAGCAATAGAGTATATGTGGGTGCAGAAAGGAGGAGAGACAATCAGTTAAGGAGAATGTGAAGAAAAAATTAGGAAGAGTAGGACAATGAAAAGGAAAGAACCTTATGGAATGAGGAAAAGGGAAATCAGAGAAATTATATAGAGATAGGAAGGGAAAGGAGGAAAACAGGAAAGAACTAAAGTGAAGAACTAGAAATACCCAAGAAGAAGTAAATGATGAACTATCCTGAGGGATAGCAATGGTAAGGAAAAAATCCAAACTTATTTTTGTGGAGTTTTTTAAACCCACATGCACTTGTATCTCTAGTTTATGTTTTAGCTGTTACAGGCAGAAATACTGAGCTCTGAGATTAGTGAAAGTATGTTTTTAACCTTTTTGAACCTGGATTTATAGCAGTGGAAACTCTGGCCTTTTGGGTTAGAGCTGATCATCCTGACTGTGTGCCTGGAGGGGGGGCAGCCCTTTGCAGGGTGAGCACCAGGGGAGGTTGGGCAACGATCCCATGGGATATTTTTTCAGGCTGGTGGATGCCAATGATGATTTGCAGATTGGTATGGGATGTTATTCTGACACTGCGCAGCCCATGACTGTCACAAAAACCTTTTCCCAGATTTTTATTGTATTTAGGATTGTAATTTAGTTCTATCTCCAAGTATACCTGAAGCATCTTTTCTCAAAGCAGCAGGAAATAGATTAAAAATGCAAATGAAGCCAAATGATGCTGTACCAATCTCCTTAAGGAGTTTGATTCATTGAAATGATGTCTAGCCCCTTTTTTTTTTGCCTTGGTACAAAGTTGTTTTTAGCAATTCCCTGACTGTGTGAGGGCAGAGGGAAGTATGTGGAGGCAGAGAGACCCATGAAGTGTGGAGGTTCATGAGGTACAGAGGAAAGCCAGTGCATGATCCCAGTAATCCTGGCAATGACAGATGTGCTGGGGGTAACAGTGTGCTCCTGAGAGGGCACAGCAGTGAGCCAGGGACATTTTCTGGTGTGGGAAACTCTGGAGTGACAATGGCTGCACAGGATTCCTTCTACAGCTGAAGCTTCTGCAACCCTGTGCAGCAGAGACAGAAGGGGAAGAGGAGAACTTAAACAGTTCAAGTGCTGACAGTTGGCATTGCTGAGAGATTGGATGTAAATGGCATAAAATTAACAGATTACGTCCTGCCAAGTTTCCTCTTAATTGATGTCATTCCTCAGCAGGCATTGTAACAGCAGAAACAGCCTCCCCCAGGTTCCTCACTGTTTAAATAAGACAATGCAATTCCTCAATAAAGCTGAGAGATGGAACTGGGTATTTTTTTTCCTGAAGTCTTGGCTTGGTAATGTTCTTGGGCTCGATCTTGCCAAGTGTTGGGTGTCTCAGCTCCTACTGCCCTCAGAGGCAGGTGAGGCCCTCGGCCCTTTGCACCATCAGCTTTTTCATCTCCCCAGGAAGGTGTGTTTGCCTCAGGGGATGGAGAGGTGTGTGGGCAACTTGTGAGAGCTGCCTTCATTAGCCCTTCTCATTAGAGACTGTGGCACCAATTCTGTTCAAATGAAGTCAATGGCAACTTCCAAACCCAATAATATAATCTTGTGATTCTCTGAGAATACTAAATGCCTGGTCAGGACCTTCTTTTGGCAACTAAATCTGAAATAAACTTTATTACCTGGAATTAGAACATAATCACAGGTTTGGTAAAAAATAAATCCTGATCTGCTCTCACACTGCCTTGATGGATACTCAGGCAGCCATTGGAGTTTATTTTGTGACTGACCTGCAAATTAAAGAGGCTTTAAGAAAGAACTGACACAGAGGATGTTTTATGGATTATTCTGTGTGAGTGCCTGAATTGTCTTTGACAGGACTAAACGTAATACCTTTAAATGTCCCACAGTGTATTTGGGATTGTGTGACTCATGCAAGGGCTTTGAGACTTGAATTTTACTTTCCTCGGGACTTGTTTGACCTCCCTCTCTCATTTTTTCCCTCCTCCAGAATTAGTTAAATAGACATATTGTAAAAATTAATACTTTTGATATTTTAAAATCCCTGAGTGAAACATAGAGATCTGTGAAGGTGTCATTTGAGAGCTTAAGTTCCTAAGTGTATTCCTGGTCACTGTTACAGTTGTTAACTGGAATAATCAGGAGTCCTGGTCATGGATTGCATAGGCAGGACACTCTAAAATACAAAGCACTACTGTACAGTAATCTTTAAAAAATTCATAGAATAAGAAATAGAATCTGCTCATCAAAAGCCACAAACAATTTTTTTGTATTTTATTTTTTGAAGAAACAGAATACAGGCAAGAATATGGGCTTCAGTTAAATGAAAATATTTAATCTGCACCTCTGTTTTGTCTCAGTGGCTGCCTCATCCTTTTTAGGGTTTGGATACATAGACTTGAAATACAGAAAATAGCAATACAAGCCAGCCCTCTCTGTGTGAGTGCTGAGCATAATTCAAGCAGCAGGGAGGGACAGAAACTGCACTGGATGTTTTCCACCCCCATCACAGCTCCTCACCCCTACCAAGGCAAGCAGCAGCAGTGAAGTTGTGGAGCCTCCTTGCCTGTCAATTCAAAAGCAAACAGATTGTTTCCAGGGCTGGATTACCCTGTTGTGAGATTCTAATGAAAGTTTCAGGCTCACTTGTATGTTTTTAAGATCGTGCCATAAACATTTCCTCCAATACAGCCAAGTGCAAAGTGAATTGCTTTGATTTACCTCCCCTAAAATAGGGGTATAATCATTTCTTATAAACACGACTGACACAAGGCAAAGTCCCCATTGAAACAGGGCATTTTAGTGCTTTTATCTCTGCCTAGAAAGGATTGGAAATCAAATCTGTCAGGCTGTTAACTGTTCAACTCCTGGAAGCTCTCCCACTGAGGTGATGCTGCGGTGTCACTTGATTTAACACTGTAATGTGAGCTGATAAAGAACAGAGTAATTCCTTTTTCCTGTAGCATAACGCTTGTGCTATGTAAGTGTTCCCCATTCATACACTTGTGCTCACTAAAGTAGGATATTTATAACTTCTCATCCTATTCCAGGAATTAGGAATTGGGACCAAAGGGCACATGAAGATCTGGATCCAGTACCCAGATGGAATTCTTTCCTTTGATCCAAACACACTTCAGATGAAGTCCATCGAGAAATTCCTTGCTCTCCTCTGGCCGTGTCATGTGAGAGGGAGGAGGAGGCTGCTCCAAACCCCCAGCAATGGGCAGAATGTTCTCTGCAGCAGCTGGGCCAGCACAGGGTCTGAGCCTGGGAATCCCGGGGAACATGGCACAGGACACACAGGACGGCACTGGCCTCGTCTGCCTCAGGGCTCTCTGAAATCTCTGCTCATCTGGTGCTTGTGAATTGGGACTTGTATATACGGTACTTTGTACTTTTGCATGGAAAATGAATAAGCTCAGGAAAGGCTTTTCACACCCTTAAGGAGCCCAGGAAATGTGACAGCTACAAACAGCAGGATTCGAGGGTGATCCCCCACCTTCCCTCTGAGAGACACAATTGGATACCCTTTTTAAAAATGCAGATGCCTATTACTTTGCTGACAGAATTTTGCTCTATTGTAACTGACTGTGAAAGATTTGGGAATTGTGAGGGACTCTGTCCACATTTAAGAATTTTGCAATTTAAGTTGAGGTCTCAAAAACTTGTTGATGTTATCTGGTACCTTTCTTTTATGCTGAAAATGTTAATGCTACAATTACTGAGAAAGAAACCTGGGACCTGTAAAACAAAACAATAACAGTCTTGTAAACAAGTGTCTGTATGATTGCTCTTGACATTTTAATTTGCCACTTGTTAAAAGTCCATTTCTTGACCTGAAGAGCCTAAATTTGAATGAATTTGAGCATCTCACGGCAGCAAGATTGCTAAAACTACTTTTAAAATGGCATAAACAATACTGACCAAGGGGAGGTATTTAATAGCCAATCACCTTCAAATAACAATCTGTTGTTTTTCAGTCAATATCCTTCCAGAACACGTTCCCAAGCACACCTCTGCCTGGGGGTTCCCTTCACTGCTGATTTGCTGTGGTCACTTAGCACGAAGCTGCTCTCAGGCTGTTTTTGTGGCCTGTGTCACACCTTGGCTGTGGGAAACCCTGCAGAAGGCTTTGGTAGCCAGCCCAGCAGCTGGGAAATGCTCCTGGTACTGCTTTAATTTGCCCTGTTTTCCAGAGGGATTTGGGAGAGCTGTGCACTTGGGAAGTCGGGGGAGAGCTGTCAGATGTCAGTCAGGGAAGTGAATATGCATAGAGTGAAAAGCAGCACAGGATGGCCCTGGAGCCTCCAGTTCTCTATCAGATGGTGCACAGAAGAGAAGCAGAAATAATTCACACCTTCAATGCCAGGGTTCCACATGGAGGGATCAGACAGGCTCTCTGCTGCTTCTGGGATGACTCTGCATTTGGGTAATACTTCAATTGTCATGTAAATTTTAGAGTAAGCAAATACAAAGTCCCAACATGTGTTTGACTTGCAGAAGATAAGCTTAATTTGACAGTGCTTAGCTCCTGTATGTGGGAAGATGCATTGTGATGGTAATTATGCTGCATCTTCTCTCACCAGCTCCACTTCCTTGAGACTTCTGTCTCTGCCAGCTCCCTCTTCCATCCTTCAGAGCTCACCCAGGAGCTGTGTGATCACTTTTAATTGCTGTGTGGCAGTGTAGGAGCTTGGTTAATTGTGTGCTGAGCAAAGCTGAAGGACAGGGAGATGTCTATGTTGCCTTGTTCTCCCAGCACATGAACCTGTACCAGTTGTCTGTGATTCATTTTGAATCGATAGTTCTTTAAATGTACAGCAGAAAGTGTGATTTAAAGTCAGTTCATGTAGATACATTTAACAGTGCTTTAAAAAATTTATTACCAGCTGAACTGGTAGCAGAATGGCCATGCTGCTTATGATCTGGCTGGTATCCTGACTTTCTTGCTTTCCAGATTATTTTTGGATAGTTTGGCAAATCTGTACTTTCAGGCAGTTCAGCACATCTCCTCGTAATACAACATAAATTGAACTGTAAAAACTAATGGACTGGAATACATCAGGGCTTTAAAGACTTATGGCCAATTCTATATATTTTGTGCAGTGAAAGAGGCTCTCAGCCTCAGGTCTGTCATAGGAAAACTCGACCTGAAGTTGAAAAACTATCCAAGCTTTCCTGTAATGGCAGTCTGTCTGCTCTGGGGAATGGCCTGGCTCCTCTTGAAATGCACTACTTACACGGAAATTCTGATTTAATCCCCTCTTTTTGGGGCCAACGTTGTTGCTCTTGCTGAAGGTGCTGCACTAAGGAAGAGAGAAAGGAAGAGGAGTGAGCTGAGAGAGCAATTCATCAGAGGAGGACAAGTGGCAGGGAGACTTTGCCAAGTTGCTCAAGTGGTCAGCAAGTGCTTCTGAGGCTGACTTTGAGCCACCTTTGTGGCAGGAGCCAGACTTTCTTGAGGCAGCAGATGTCCCCTTCTTTCCTGTGCTCCAGTGCTTGTTAAAAGTGGGAATGTGTCAGTTTTAAAGAATGTCATCTCGCTGAGCCATAGCCTGCCCAAATGCCAGGCTGGCTCTGCTTTGCTCTGAGAGCTGCTCAGCCTTGGCTTGGTGGCAGCATTTCCTGGGGGTGGGACCTTGTGGAGCTGTGCCACTGTCCCTCTTTGTGCACCCAGGGCACTGGGGCTGCCCCTGCCCTGCACCCTTCTGACTGAACAAACGTGTCAAATCCCAACCCAGCATCACCACGTCCCACATCACGCCGCCCCTTTGTCTCAGGACCTGGGCTGGACAGCAGGGTGAGGGAATGAGCTGCATCACTGGGGATGATCTCATCTCCCTTCCTTGGACCTTTTCCTAATGCATTTGGTACAAGACCCATCTTTACTGTTTTCTTCCCAGCCTTTTGCTCCACATTTTATTGTCAGCAGTCCCAGCCATCTGCACCCCAAGGGAAGTAAGTCAGCTTGATGTCAGTTATGTGGAAAATGGAGGAAAAAAGAGATGGCCTCTGACTCGAATAAAATGCCATCAGTTCTACAAGATCTAAGTCTGCTGTCACAGTTACAAAGAAATTTTTATTTTGCAGGGGACAAAAATGATTTTTTGGTGGGGGCGAGGTGGATCAGTTTTTTGTTTGTTTTTTTTTGGATGTTGTTTTGTTGGGGTTTTTTGTTTGTTTTTTTGTTTTTAATCTGAGTAGTTTCCAGGAGTGGCAAAGACATTAAATATACAGTGATAATAATAAATTATTAATATTAATTAATTAAACATACATTATGTTCCTACAAGCATAATAGAAATTTATCTATGACTTGCTAATGATCATTTGTTTGTACATTGGCTTGATACAGACATCTGAGTATTTCACAAGTGTAAATGAATTCAGGCTTGCTGCTTACTTTTTAGATAAATAGTAATATAATTGTTTTTAAAGAATAAAGTAGCTTACCACTACTGTTTGATATGTATTTTTTTAAGTACTACGGCTGCTGGAGGCTCCAGGTCCTTACTGTGCTGGCCCAGCGCTGGAGCAGCTCTGCAGGTGGGGTCTCTGAGGGGGCAGAGGGGCACAATCCCCCTCCCCTGCTGCCCACAGGAGCTTTCAGGGCTGGGGCAGATCCAGCTCTCACCTCCAGCCCTCACTCCTCAGAGAGCAGCTCCAGATCCCTTCCTGAAGCCAGCCAGGAGTCAGCAATGTCACAGGGAGGGCTGGCAGGTGGTGGCACCACGTTTGTCACCTTGGAGCAGCCCATGGCTGCCCTGGGCTGTGTCCGGCCTCTCCTTGCTGGCAGCTCACACACTGGCAGGGAAAATGCAGGAATTCTTGCTCAAAATGCATTTATATTCTTTAGTCATATTTGGTCAGATGGGTTCTTCAGCTCCGTAAATTATTGACTGCAGACAACATCCACCCCGCAAAGCACAAATTAAACAATTACAGGTTCAACATGGTCTAAAAACACACAGAAGACACCTGCAGAGAGGAGCTGGCAATTTCCTTCCAGATCTGTGCATTCCTTGGGCTGGGAACCAAATTGTCTGGAGCTTGTAATGGCCTTTACTGCAGTGCCACCATGGCACAGGAAATTCCAGCCAGGCTTTGTTTCAGCTCTCACAGAGAAGGGCAGGAGGCTCCAAAAAAATCAGAAATGTTGCCCTGAGTTTACCTGTTCAACAAACAGATTTAAACTGTACAGAAGGAACACTTTAATTTCTAGTTTAATATCCTAATATATTTTGTATATCTAATCTTTTGCATTCAGTGTACCTGCCTTCTACTGAGTGTTATGGCTTGTATAAAACACTAAATATAAATTGTGTAGTGTGTTATAATACTAATATATTCTGAATTTATTAGTTCTCAGTCTATCCTCTGAGAACCTGACAATGAATATTAAATAAAGCTGCTGCCACAAAAGCATTTCACATTATAGCCTTGGATAATTTGTAATATACTGAATATTTTGTATTTAATGAAAAACCATTGGCCTGCATCTACTAGTTTAGAATTAGTTTTCAACCAAGATAGCCAAGGCATTAAAACGACTTTATGACAGTAAGTACATATGTTTTGGGGTATTTTTTGTGGAAGTTCTTTATTTGGTGAAATTCAGACATCACTAATATTTATGAAAATTACTTATGCAATGAGCTGTTACTGTCACAGGAATTCTTTTCTTTGTCTTTATGGTCCATAGGTTTGTCTCACTTTGAGGGCTTTTTTGTGTAAATAATTTAAATTATTCTTTTCATTTTAATATGATCTAATCAGTATGTATCATGCATTTTAATGTAATAAGAGTTTCTAATTATTTAGAACCATTATTAGTTTTCTGAAATTCAAGGGAATTAAATCACGATGATTGTGGTTCCCTCTAGCATTGCCAAGGAAGTTCTTAGCACTTAAACCAAATTTCTCCGCTGGATTTTCTTAAGATATTTGGCAGACTTATATTAAATTGTGTTTAATTTCAAGATTTTTGTCTTTATTTTGTGAATGTTATTAAACTGCTGTTGCTTTGTGCCAGTCTAATTGCAAAGAAAGGGGTTTGACTTTGCTTTTTTAAAATGTGGGTACCATGATTTGAAGGTTGTTAGTCTTGTGCCTGTCCATCCCTCTCCCCCCACCTGTTTTCCCTTTTTGTGATTTTAAATTCCACCCTTGGTGAGGTAGAATGTGGGATATTAACGCCAGAATTTTTGGTGAAGTTCAGCTAATGCAGCAACACAACAGGAGCTGTGAAGTCTTGTTTATCTGCAAAGGCAGGTTTTTTATCACAAGTGATGTAACCATTTACCCAGTCATGTGCCTTTGCTCTGGCCAAGAAACACTGTCCTCAGTACATCTTTTTGTCCTCAGTACATGTCTTTTGTCAAAAGAATCTTCATTTTGAGAAGACAAATATCTTAAAACTGTAATTTTCCAAAAATACAAATGAAATGAAATCTTTGCTGCTGTATTGTTCTTAGCTGGACCTGCATATCTAATTCTTAAAATTTCCATGCTTGCTGCAGAGGACTAGAATATTGTAAATGTGGAAAAAAAAAAAAAAAAAAAAAAAAGCATGAGATTAAGGAACATCTGTGAAAGGAAACTGCTCTGCAGACTGCAAAGCACAGGGAGACTCATGATTCTGGGGGGACACAAGCTAAAAATTAGTAGAGATGGGGAAGGATTTTGTTGTTCTGAACCTGGCATTGCCTGCAAACTGCCTGTAATTATTAATTTCTGGAGGCAGGGTGGAGCTGCAGGAAGGACAGGGTGGGCACAAGTGGATGTAGGGCCCTGTGCTTTCACAAGCAGGCTGAATTTAGGAAGTTGGTTTTGCAGGAGAAAAGTCTAAAGCTGAAGATAAAGTTGTCACAGATTGGCCTTTCCAGTGATCCCCAAGAGGCAGAATTTTTGTCTGCATTCAGTTGAAGTGGAGGGTTTGAATGGTTGAGAACATTAAAGGAATGAAGGCTCCACAAGATCTGACACGAGAAGAAAGGAAATAATTTATTAGGGATTTCATTAGACTTCATCTGAAGTATTAGAGACTTCATTGGATTTTATCTGGATTACTGTACAGCAGAAAAAAATTTGAATATTGCCTACAGTATCTTCCAGAGCCTTGGGTGCCTCTGGTTTGACTTGGAAAGCTGGGAATGGAGCAGAGGGGGAATGTCCTGTGTCTGAGCAAGTGAAACACCCAGGATTCATCTCCCATCAGGGTTGTAACAGGATCACTTGGATCACTGTATTGAGATACTTTGATAAGGATTAAGCTACAAGAACTTAGGACCACAAAATGCAATCTATATAAAATGACCTCACATAATTGAAAACCAACACTGGATGAACAAAGTAATTTGGTTTGCCCTCGCTTGAGTCATTCTGTAGAAAAGCCTTTGGAGGTTCCATGCTCTGACTTGCATCCCAGAATGATGCTCCTGCCTTTCCATGGATGTGGCAGAATTCACACTGTCCCAGGACAATATCTTAATGCCACTTTGTTTCATGCACTCTGGATGTGGTTAGAATTGAATCACACTCTGAATTCATCAGCAATGTTTTTCATTTGTAACAGCCTAGAGCTTTGGGGGTTTCAGAAGAATTTGCTTCAGCTTTCTTTTTCATTAGAATTTTTTGCAGCTGAGGGAAATTCCAACAGCCAGAAGCATCATCACATAAATTAATGGGTTGATCTCATCTCACTCCCTGGTCTGGCACAGCTTTGGGGCAAACTTCTTAAACCCCGGCAATACAGGTGTGCCTCCTTCTTCTGATTTTCTAGTTTAATAATGAGAAACTTTGAGGTCATAATTTACAAATGCAAAACACTGATTAGCCGTTTTAGTTAAATTAATAACACCTTAATATGCTTCGTATTCTTTTCCTAGAAAGACTTGGATTATTTCATTGCTTCAGGAAACACGAGGGGTTTCTTTTCCCTTGAGACAATGCTGTGTGCATGTTCTGGGAAATGGGGATCTTTGGGATGAGGCTGGCAGGTTTTGGGAAGGGTCTGGTGTGTTTGAACATCCGTGGATGGCAGGGAGAGGGAACCTGCAGCCCTGAGACACTCTTGAGAGAACACGTGGTTTCATTGCAAGGGGGGTGGGTAAAAAGGGCCTTGCCTTCAGCCACCAGCCTCGGCTGAAGGGAAGCCCCAGAGAGAGGGAGAGAGGTAGGGTAAGAGGTAAGAGAGGTGGCAGGGGTAAACGGGGTATGGTAAGAGAGCGAGGACCTTGTTACAATACATTGTATCTCCTTTTGTGTTGAATATTCTAATTTACAGTGACCATCCCGCGCGAGATACAAAACCTACAGACTTTGCATACAGCCTATGAGAACTGCTATATCACCATTTCACCCTGTATTCTAAACTTTAAAGGCTATCTTCTTATCTATCTTTTCCCTGATACCTTGGCAGGGAGGAGTGGGGCTACACCCTTGGGTCCTTAATGTCCCACTGTTTGTTACAATCACGGTCTTCCTGCCTGCCATGCCTCCATCTCAAAGCTGGCTTTCATTTCTACTTCACTCACAGGTTTTCTATTCTCAGTATCTCTTGCCAGGCAATCATACTTGTAAGCTTTTCCTGTCCCATCTTTCCCAACACTGGTGGCTGCTTCAGCTCTGAGCTCTGTCAGCTCCTCCTCTCCCTCTGGTTTTTGGTGCTGTGGCTCTGTAGAGCTGCACCCAAGGAATCAGGGAAGTGCTTTTTGGTGACTTCTGGGTGGGAACTTTTTTCAGGTGGATCAGAGAATTTCCGCATTTTTCTGTGATGCCTGGTGGGCCAGTTGAAGCCATTGAGCAGCATGATCTGAACAGAGCTGGGCAAATCCCAGGCATTTCCATGCTGTGCATGTCTGAGGTTTCAGCCCACAGGCTCCTGGTTTCCCTCTGGGGCTTCCCCTCTGAACCCTTCCCTCTTACAGATGCCAGTTCATGGGGCTAGGAAAGCCAGGAAAGTGCAGGTGTCCACAGTGAGGGCTTTTTGGGTTTAGAGAATGTGCAGGAGACAGTGGGAAGCTGAACTGGGCTTCCAGAAATCATCTTCAGAAAGTCTGTGCAGTAAGAGCCTCTGTGCTACAAGAATGTAAATTTTTATTTCTTCCCACAGTTTGTTATTGCATCAGGCCCTGAAATGCCCAGGTAGGGTGGTATGGCTTTAAATTTTCACCAAAATTTCAAGAATTATTTAGCTTCCAATGCTTAGGGGCCTTCCATATATGTGTACATGAAGACGAAGGTGTTGCAGCTGCAGTTCTCTCAGAACTTTGCTGCATCTCCACGGATGTTTTTCCAAACCATGAAGCATCAGCTCAGCTCCTCTCACACGCAGCCCATCAAACTTTCAACAACACAGAGCATTTCTCACCCCCATTCACTCTCAGAAAAAGCTACTTTGCTGAGAGCAACCTGTTTTTGAGTGTAGACGAGGCTGAAGTAATTTCATTGCATAACCTGTCACTTAATGGCTACAATTAACTGAATGAAATTTCCCACAATGGCTGGAGTTAAAGTTCTAATGATTTTGCTCTTGGCAAAATGCACACTTCCCCCCTAAGACTCCATAGTTGATTATTAAAAACCTAAGGCATCATTTAGACTTCCCCGCTCATATCTATCATAAAGAAAAATAACATTACATATGTTTACTGCTGTCACCTGCTTCCTTCCCACAATACATGTGTTCTGCAGGATATTAAAAAATCTATGATGCACAAGTGAGTCGTAACAAGAAAAGCAATTACATCTCTATCTTTATTCAGAGCACATAAGGTTTTGGGCTGTTCAGACAAAGATATGACATTTTCAGGCAGACAGTGTTATTGTTCCACACTCGGTGCAGTTTAGGATCTTTAATAAGAGCTTTCTCTTGAAAGCCTTTCTAGAATATTTTTGCATGTGTTCAGCTGAGCATTCACATGTGAAGGTCCATGCAGGGGCAGAAGAGGGTTTCCTCAGAGCAGGAACTGCTCCTGTCCAGGTGAGGAACAAGCCTTGGGCTCTCAGGGCTGCTGTTGGCAGTGTCCTGGTCAGGGATGGAGCCACGGTGGGGCTGTGAATGCAGGGACAGTTTGTGTGTCACTGGGCTGTGTTCTACTTGGTGATCATCAGACTTTGCCACTTGAAAGTGTCAGGAGCAGAGCAACACCTGTACAATCTAAACATGTTCTGCATGTACAGATACGCTGTTCTGAGAGGCACAGAGTGATGGCACCCAGACTCAGCCCCTTCTGCTCTTAAGACAGTGGAACCAAGAGCTCACAGCAGGAGCAGACCTGGATCTCAGCTGTTGAGTGCCCTGTGGATTTGAACAGCTCTAATGCAGCTCCCCTAAAAGGGCAATGGTGGTGGAGGGGCTTCTGAGCTCCTCGTCTCTCTGTTCTGGGGAACATGGGCCTGAAAATGACTGCAATGGCCTCTGGTTTGTGCTGCACAACTGCACTCTGAACAGGGGCCCTGCAGGAGCAGAGGGGCCTCGAGAGCCCTGAGTGTCATTTTCCCATGACATGAGGCATTTCTGGAGCTGTGTTTGCTGTCACCTTTCCAAGGCTCTGTGGGTGTTTTGTGGCTCTTGGGCACATGGTTTTCCCCAGCAGGAAACTCGCCTGTCCCTGTCTGGTACCATGGGGAGGATTAATCTTCAGTGCCCCTCTGCATCACATGCAGGTGTCTTTTCAGTGTCCCCAGTGAGAAGTCCTGGGACCTGAGAAAGCAAACAGAAGGGCTGCCTTTCAAATCTGTATTTTCTAACTGATAATTTGTTAGTTGTCTTTACTGGGCATTTTCTAGTTTGTCCTATCTGCAGGAAAACTCTTTTGCAAGACAAACCTGGAGGTTCTGCAGGACAGCACAAATGTAGGTTTGTAAGTTTGTGTGAGGTTTATTTTCAGTGGGCAGAGGAAACCGAATAAAAGGCCCTGTGTAAAACATACCTATTAAGAGAATATTTTCAAATTGTTGCTGTGAAAACTGTTCAGATTCTGATGAAACTCATTCGTATGGCTATGAGGAACCAGTGGGATCAATTCTCAAGTGTTCTTTCAGTCCCCTGAGGACTGACAGAGACATTTTTAAGTATTCTGCTGTGTAGCTAAGATGCACCAGGCAAGCAGTGTAGTGCAGCAGCCAGAGTTTTTATGTGTGTGTGGGTCAGGGCAGGTTAAGCTGTCAGTCTTCTTTTGAACTGCACCATTACTTAGAGCACCAAGTGGTACCGAGTGGGGCTGAAATTGCTGTTAGATGTGGGATTAATGGCACCAGCTGAAGTTGCTAGTTTGTCACACAGACATTAATGGCTTGGTGGGATCATATTTAAAACTATATGTGTGGGTAAAAAGAGTGCTGCTCTGCTTGTTATGCAATTTTCAAGCAGCCCAAAGAGACTGGACTGTGTTGCTCCCCAAACAGGGGAATGACAGGGACAAAACTCAAAGCTTAACAGAACCTGCCTAAATTGTAGTGTTATACATTGTCATTTCTTAAGTAGGGTAGAGTGTGGAAAAAAAAGAGCCTGTATGTATATTTTGCCCTTTACAGATAAGTAAATTAAATGCCTTATTGCAAGCAGTTTGTGGTTGCTCTTAGAATGAAAAAAAAAAGGTAAAATCAAGTCCAACATCTGCTTGGTTTGCTCAGCCAAGAACTTGCCTTTAAAGCACAATTTCAGGAAAAAGCCCAAGTGCTAAGGTCAGCAAGCAGGAATCACTTCCCAGTAGATGTGTAGGTGTACTGGTATTTTCAGAATATCTCTGCATACATCTCTATGTGAGGTCTCTCTGTTTCTGCCACATACCAAGATTTTGGAAATGATGAAACTGTTCTGCTTTTCCATTGCAGAAATCATTGGAATCTGAATTTTCCCTTGCCTGGGGGACTCTCTTGTTGCAGGGTACCAGGCTGGGGAAGCTCTCCCTGAGCTCCCAGGGCACCACAGCTCTGTGTGGCCACTGCTCAGAACCAGGGAGAGAAAAACAGGCTTGGCCATGGGTACAAGGTGCTCTGGAATTCCCCTTTCAATCGAAACTTGGCTGTTCATTGCTCTCCATCAAGGCCAGTGTGTTCTGCTCCATGTGGGGAGGGTGGCAGAGGGGTGGGACAAGCTGGGTACCGCCTGGTGGATTTTTGGAAAGCCCAGTGAGGACCCACCACCGTGGTTCCTAAAGATTGTTTATGCCCAGGGTGATGTGGTGTGAGACATCCTCACACAGGGGGAATTCACCCTTGAGCCATCCCCTCTGTGGTGGTGAAACCCCTCTGGGGGCAGCTCAGCTCCTTGTGTCCACATTTGTGTGAGCATAAACTGCTGCTCACCAACTTCTCTTTTCCCCCCATAGTCCCAGCAGCTGATGGCAGTGCTGGGGTTTTCATGCCCTGTCCAGCTGGTGCTGCCCATCGAGCAGCCAGCTGTGCCTGCCCCTGGGCAGAGTCTGGGCAGGCCCTGCTGCAGCTGCAGAGGATCCCCAGGGCACTCACTGCTGGGGGTGGATGTTCACCAAGGGCTGGATTGCAGGGATCTGCTCTCCATGGCTCCAGACCTCTTCGTGTTTAGGGGGGAAAAAGCTCCTCAGGTGGTGCTGATGTTGCTGCTTTTTGGCTCTGTGCTCAGCTTCCTTCTCCCAGGCTGATCTCTGTGGTTCAGCATCAAGGGTATGTTCTGGGCAGCAATAACAAGAAAAGGCCACAGTCTCTGGTGACATGGCTGTGGTGACCTTCCCTATCTGTTGTGAGCTGCCCTTGGGGCAGCCTCAGTCTCCTCTGGGCTCAGAAATGCAGCACAAGGACCATTTTATATTCACTCCACCCTCGGAGTTTAGTGCTGCACTCACAGTTTAGTGAGGTACTGGTGATACAGAGGGAACACTGAGAGTAAGTGATGGCAGCCCCAGAGTGACCAGGAGACCATTTATATCAACAAAATAACTATTAATATCAAATTGCCCGACCAGAATAATTTATGAATTTAATTTAGCTTTTTCTTAAATTTTAATTTCCTAACAAGAATCTAGTTTATACATGTTTAATAAAGGTCTAATGTCTACAAATCATGTAGCTGTATTTATTTTAGGAAGTTGTGAGGATTTGATTTTAAAATAAAACTGTCTCTTCATAAAATTGATAATCCATGCAAATACAAGGAAGTTGTCTTTGGGGATGAATCCAGACAGGTGGATCCTAGGACTGAAAAAATGTTTTGTGAAAATGGACTGAAATCTGCCATATCTACATATATCATATTTCAAGTGAATTGCAAACTTTGCTTGTGAAAAAAACTGGAGTGTTTTTTAAGTCTGCACCAAAATAATTCATACTGAACACATACACAAACACACACAAAAGCAGTTCTGGGCAGTCAACCCTAGAGTTTGCATTTTTCTCCAAATTTTAAACATAATCAGAGAGTTTATTTTGCCTAAGACTTCTAGCTCAAGTCTTCTTAAAAGGCCAAAAAATTAAACAAAATCTCATAATCGATCCTCTGGGAGACCTTTCTTCACACAGACCTCCCAGGAACCTAAAACAGAAAGACTAAGCCATTAAACATGTTAGCTGATATAAAAAATAGAGGCTGGAGGGGTAGAGGATGGAGATACTGAGAAAAAACTCTAGAAGCTACAAACAGAGTGGACATATTTGTACTTTTGATGACACATTTTTCCTGAACAAACAGGGACACATGGATAGGAGCCATGCCCTCGGGAGTGCTGCAGAGACCACTGAAGCATGGCCACAGATCTGAGTGCATGCAGCTCAGGGTGTGCTCTGTGTGCCACCCCTGGCACAACCCTGCTTCTTTTTTGCCACTCTCTGCTCTGTGTTAGTGACAGACAGGCCGTGAGGTTTGACTGAGGGATTGCAGCTGTGAGGGGATCAGGATGGGCTGGGTTGGGAATCCCAGAGCTCTCAGCAGACACCAGACAAGGAAGGTGCAGGTTAATAGAACAGCTCAGGGGAGGTGCTGGAGGGGGGTCAGTGGGAACCTCCTGCAGGAGGGGTCCCGAGGGGTCCCAAAGGGTCTGCGTGATCTCAGTGTGGGTGCCCACCGTCTGGCTGCTCTGTGTGTGTGTATGTGTGTGCTCTGTGTGTGTGTGGGTGCTCTGTGTGAGTGCTCTCAGTGTGTGTGTGCTCTGTGTGTGTGGGTGCTCTGTGTGAGTGCTCTCAGTGTGTGTGTGCTCTGTGTGTGTGGGTGCTCTGTGTGAGTGCTCTCAGTGTGTGTGTGCTCTGTGTGTGTGGGTGCTCTGTGTGAGTGCTCTCAGTGTGTGTGTGCTCTGTGTGTGTGGGTGCTCTGTGTGAGTGCTCTCAGTGTGTGTGTGCTCTGTGTGTGTGGGTGCTCTGTGTGAGTGCTCTCAGTGTGTGTGTGCTCTGTGTGTGTGGGTGCTCTGTGTGAGTGCTCTCAGTGTGTGTGTGCTCTGTGTGTGTGGGTGCTCTGTGTGAGTGCTCTCAGTGTGTGTGTGCTCTGTGTGTGTTTGTGTGTGCTCTGCGTGTGTGTGTTCTCTCAGTGTGGGTGCTCTGTGTATGTGGGTGCACCCTGGGTACTGCCCAGTGCCGTTTGTGGGTTCATTCCCAAAGCCCCCCCTGAATTCAGCACCCCACCCCCAGCACGGCAAACCATGGCCCAGATGCTGCTGCAGAGCAGGGACACCCGGGCTGCATCCCAGGGGGGAACTCCCCTGGAAACCCCAGTAATGGGCAGAGCAGTCAGAAAAGAAGCTCATTTATCATGCAAGAAGTGGGTAATTCCATCCCTGGCTTCCTGCTGCCACTCCATTTACTGCAGCCTGTTGGTGTCTAAGTGGTGATCACTTGAGGCAGTACATTAAGACTTGAAAGGAACAATAAATTTTACAATTAGGTTAGCAAACACCAGCGATGGTAGTTCTCCCTGTTGATAATTACAAATCAATTATCTTATATGTTTTAAAAAATGATAACTCCCATGGTGGTGTTGTGCAGCAAATGTTCTCAGAAGGATGTAAGAACTTCAGGGCCAAGTGCTGGAACATGTGCAGTGGTTAGCAACAGAAGTGTTTGAACCCTAAAGCAATTCTTCTGTGAAAAATGTATTAAATTAAGGTCAGCTGGAGCAAACTGCTGCTAAACATGGTTAGTGTAAAAGAGAGAGCATCTTCAAGGAGGGAGCTAATGGGACCGAATTTTTATGTCTAATGAACTGAAGATCCAGGCTCTGATGCAATGTTTTACAGTCTGTTTATTGTACTATAGGGGGTTTTGTTCAATTCCATGAGCAACATTCCTAGTATGAAATAAACTCTTTCATAATAAACTAATGACTACCTGAGTCTAATTTCAACAAATCAGTATTTCTGTTACAAAAATGGTTGAGTTGGTTATTTGTGCTAAGAGGGCTAAAATTATTCACTTTAGCACTATACATAGGCTCTTAGAAGTAATTGACAAGTAACCAGAGTAAATCCATGCTCTAATATTGCATATCTAACTGTAAAAATGGAGAGATGAGCAAAGACTAATAGTTTCTCAAAAATAAAGGTATTTGTTATGAAAAGTTGTATGAGAGAGGCCTGAAAGGAGCTGAAGGGCTCCTTGCAGTGGGGCAGGGCTGGGTGGGTATGTAGAGTGTGCTTTTGGTCACTACTCCAGGCCTTGCAGTGAGAAATGAGAGACATTTGATGTGCTCCTGGATGTTTCCCATACATGCTCCATTTCACCCACGTTTGAAATGCTGCTTGCACCTCCGAGTGTTTGCTGCGGCTGCTCTCACTCAGCATCTCACTGTTCTTCCAGTTCCCTCTGCTGTGAGGGCTCCTGAGGAGGTGAGGACAGGCAGGTAACACATGGCACTGCTCCACTGCCAGCCCTGGCATTAATCAAGATGTGGGGCTGCACTGGAAATTACAGAGACACAGACAATGTGTCAGAACCCAAACAAACAACGCCCGCACACAACTTAATTCCTGTATGCAAATGCTGGGCTTGCAGGTGCAGGGGATAATTGTGCATGGAAATAATCACAGCCTATTTGCATGGGTAATTGGTATATACAGTGATGGCATATGCATATCTACTGGTGCAAAAACTTTGGAATCAGGGAATTACTGTGGCACTGCTTAATACCCGGGAGCAGTTTCACTTTTACTGTGCCTTTTTGCCCTCAGGGATATTGCAGAAAACAGAACGGGGGCACGACTGGATGTGTGATGTCCTTCCATGAACAGAGCAGGGAAAGGTTATGTCTGAAAATCTCTTTTAATTTTCAGAAAAAGGAATATATATATGTGTGTGTATGTACATGTATATGTCTTTAAGAAAGGACCATTCCCAAATTCTCTCCTGCTTTGCTTGGGAAGCAGAAACAAAGAGGAAAGAGAAAGAGGCTCTGAAATGGAAGAGAAAAAGAGCCCAGGCTGACAGGAAAAGGGGCTCTCAGTGAAACTGCATCCCATCCTTACTGCATTTCATGATGTAAGCTGCTGATATTGCAGCTTCATGGCATTTCCCATCAAACCTGACAGGCTTTATAGCAGTTCTAAATTAGAGTATGGAGGAAAGTACAAGTGGTTAGAAAGTGAGTGCAGCAGGCAATTGCTGTAGAGCTTGTTGTCACTTTTAGTCCTAGTGAGGCCTAAATACTATATTACTGTCTGTTTTGTTGGCAGCACCTGCAAAAGTAAACTGAAAAACAAAAGTCTTTGACACTGAAGTATTATCTGTGTTAATTTTCTATGTTCTTCTCTGAAGGAGTGACATAAACCTGGACTTTTGTACTGCAGCTTTCCACTGTGCTGCTATTGTATGGAGTATAGAGTTTGGGATTAAAATGAGTTTAAAAATGTACCAAAGTGCTGCTTTGGCTCCTGCTATATGTGTGCAAGAGGAATGTGAGTAATTTCATCATTTCTGTTGATTAATAATTTTAGATCTGTTTTGTGCATGTGTCTGAGACAGTTGACAGCACAGATCTTTAGTACCTAATAACATTATGTCTTATACATGAGATACAATAGGATATATTAAGTGGGGCTTATCCTAAAGACATTTATTCTCATAAGTTCTGCTGCATGGCAACCTTAGGATTTGTAATTCTTTTCTGGTTAGGAATGAAATTCTGGTGTAATTCAGTAGCATTTACAATGAACTGTGGTGACCTGACACACAATATTTGGATTTAAATCACCAGCACAGCACCTGCCCCCAGCAGAGCTGAGCTGGAGCCATGGGCAGCATCATAAAACCAGCTGGGGATTTACATTGGGAGCAGCAGAGGAACTGGTATCCATAATGCTGGAATTACAAGAGCCTGGGTAGAGTTTCTCAGAATGTTGTTTAAAACAAGTTCCCCACTGAAGCAAACCCATTGCTTTAGTTGTTACTTTAAATCAAAAGTTTTACACCCATTTTTAATTGCAGAAAGGGCTTACTTTGGGTCCTGTGTTTCTGAAAGATTATTTATGATGTCCAGAATCAGCAGGTAATCCCTTTAAAGTGTTCCTTTTTTGGCATGCACATCTGCCAGTCCAATGGCATCTTCCATGTGTTGTGGAAAGCAGGGAGAATCTATCAGAGGTTTGAATCTTGGTGGGGAAACCTTTCCCTGTACAGTTAGATTTGACTTTTTCAAGAGCCTAAAAATATCTTTTAAGCCCATGTGTGGTGTGTGCTGCTGCCTTTTAAGGAGTTTTAAAATTTCAGTTGTTTTGGGAGGATCTGGGTGTTCCTGGGCACATTAACACTTTTCTGCTGCTTGGCTTTCAATGTGGGCGGGTTCATGAATTAGATCACACTGAGAAAGGTCTCGTTACATAATTTCCTTTATTTATTTCTCTCTATATTATTAGGTTTCTGTGCCTACTACAGTTCATTGGCTACATAAACTACAAAATCTGGTGAACTTTATGGTCCAGCACATCCATGAAATGAGTGCAGGCGATTTGTGTAGGGACTCAGAGCACACAGTGGGGCTGACAACAAACCTGAAAGAACAGCATTCACCTTAAATCACCTTTCCATTAGAGTATGGAAAAATCTAGAGAGCTTGACATTAGGGGGAATTTCATTATAGGTCTCTGTGACAGTTGAGTCACAGGCTCCTATCACGACCCTGTTGTTCCAGCTGAAGTTGCAGTGCCGAGGAGCTCAGGCACCTGGAGGGATGTGTGGTGTGAGGAGCCACAGCTCCCGCAGGTGCAGGTGCTGAGGGGAGGATTGTTGCAGCCTGTGTTCTGTGCACTTGAAATTCTCTATGGCTGGAGTCAATTTGTTAATAGGTTACTCATCATTTATAGTCAAGTGTTTGCAGGTCGCCTGGAGTTTCCAGAAACATCCAAAATAATCCAGCTGGGCAGCTTTGCTATTCATCTTTTCCTACATGCCTTCAGCTGAACACAAGTGATGAGTTGTCCACAAAATAAAATGTCAGTTTTTATTTATGTCGGTCTCGGTGGTAAAAAGGCATTTGTAGTGCTAAAAACGACCCCTAATTTTTCAGACACGAGTCCCTGGGGATTGCAGACCTGAGGAGGAGGATGTGATGCAGAGCTCTCCCAGCAGGTGCTCCCAGCACTGTTTGGTGGAGGGAAGCCCTGCCTGGCACCCTGGCACAGCAGAGCACCATGAGATCACACGTGGACAGCTCAGACTGGTGCCAGGCACAAAGCTGATTATGGGCTCTGTTAATTCACGGAATTCAGATCAAAATGTCTTCGAAGCCAGAACTCCTGCTGGGTTTAACAGTATGGATTACCCTGCAGATTATTTCCAGCAGAAATATATATATGTGTGTATGTATTTAGTCAGGGTCTTTTCTATGGATGCCCACTTTGTCACTCCTGGAGAAATGTCAGCTAACTCTGGGAAGAATCATGTTGTGAACCTGCTCAGCCTGACAGGAACAGCAATAAAAGTGTGTGTGCTTTGGTTGGTTGGTTGTTTCCTTCCAGATGAACGTGTGAGGCACAGAAATCCCCTCCAGGGTGAGCACTGAAAGGCAGCAGCAGAAGCACAGCCCTGGGATAGCACAGCACCTGGTGAGGGCTGAAGAAGTTATCCAAAAGACATGAACAAAATTGTTCTTAACCCAGAGCTTCATGATCAGTGGAGTTTGCTGTTTCAGCTTGCCAAGGTTGGTTTAAACCTGGAATAGTTTTTGTTGTGGGGAGCAAAAGGGCTCCTGAGAACTGCTCCTGCCATTTCTCATGAACTCTCTCAAGGCCAAGCATTGCTGTGTTTCTGTGCTCTTCACTGACACCCATCCCTTTGCACTCAGAAAGACCCTTGAAAATACAAGTTAGGTGACCTCTGCTGACTCCCAGTCATATTAAATTTCATGTTTTTATCAGAGGAATTCGTTACCCTTATTGTTAAGCTACAATGAATAACTGGCAGCTTTTTGGAATTAGACAGCAGTCTGATGGTCTATCTTAGATGGCACTTTGAGCATACTTTATATGCTTTGACATTTTATTTCATTTAATATTGTAGGATGCCCCAAGGTGCTTTAACCTGGAGGCTGCTATAAAAAAAAAGCTGAAATGCATCCCTGGAGCATTTTGGGAAAGCTTGGTTGTCGGGTCATTGGTACAGAGAGCCAACAGTTCAAAATACACAGTAAAAGAGTTTCAATGACCCACTAAAAATGCATCATTTATTCCATCCTATCCATCCCAGTGTGCAAAGAGAGCTCTAGAAACCACTGCCTCTCCTCTTCCTAAAATTACACATGGAGCCATTCTGCCTTCCAGAGTGAGAGTCTGACACAGAGTGAGAATTGTGTGAGGGAAGGTTAAAAGAAAGGAACTACGATGCCTTCACAGCCAAAAATTATCCTGTTTAAACTTTAATTTTTCATGCATAAACTGGGGCAAAGGATGAGCTGACCCAGCAGTAGTGGAGGGATCTGCAGCAAAGCCTAAATGATGCTGTAAATCTTGAGTATCTTTTTCAAGCTGTTTTGCTCAATTTCTCTCTCCCAGCTGCAGCCAGAGCAGCTCTCCAGGTGACTTGGGAAAGGCACATCTTTTCTCTTGTGCTGCTGAAAGATTTGGAGTCAGAGGCTGTGCAGAGCCCTGCAGTCTGTGGGTGTCTTTGGACACTCACTGGGAAGGGACTGGAGTTTAACTTTCACCTTCAAGGGAATGTTTCCAGGTAGGGTGAAGGGCAGATATTCTGGTGACATGTCTTTTGAATAATTTCTATAACTCTGAATAAAACAGATTATTCTGAGTCCTACAGTCATCTGTAAAAAAGAAAATAGTCCAGCTCCACAGACCCCAACCCTAAAGAGAGATTGTTCTGTATTTTTGCAATTAAGATAATAGTCTATGATTTCCTCCTTGTTATCTGAAGGAAAAATAAGCATTCATGCAAACCCTGGTTATTAAGAATCCTAACTGCTGTCATTGTTGTATAGCTTTTTATGGCCTCGAAATAAAGCTGGGAGATGGAGCATTTGTAAGTGCTTTAATAACTGGCTGTCACTTGGCAAAGAATGGACACCAAGGATATCAGCTATTCACACACAGAGCCGCTCGAAGGCTGAAGAATACAGAGTTATTAATTTCAAAGTAAAGAACTGAGTTTAGTGACTGGTAAAGAAACCAGCTTTGTGGTTTGCAGGAAACAGGGGTTTTCTGTGGGTTACAGGGTCTCAGCTCTGGGCAAATCCTCTGAGGCAGAAACACATTATGGGCTCTTACAGTCAATTTCTCCTCCATTCCATGTTGGGTCATGTGGTGGTGTAGGTGGAGATAAAGCATATTTTTTTAACTTAAAGGTTACTTTAGTCAAAGAAACTCACTGAGTTACAATACCAACTGACTTCTGGGGAATTAATTCTCAAATCAATTTGGTAGCATCATCTCAAAAAAATCACGTATTTCTAAACTTTCATTTTTTCCTTATATATGCAATTACATACACCTGCACATGTAGAAACAACTATTAGTATTATGTTATCATCTAATAAAAACCTCCTGAAGGCTTAAAAATTCAATATGGCTATTCATGTCTCATGGCAAAGCATTTGCCTCTTGCATATCTAAATGCTGAAAGTTTCATTATCAGTGTGTGAATTTGCTCCTTTAGATTCTTCTTTAAAAGAAAAAAAAATCAACAATGTTGAAGTCTTTGGAACAAATTTTAGTTTGTTTTACAATGTTGCTAGTGTATTGTGAAATATCATGTCATATTAACTTATCTTTTTCTTGCTCACTCGCTTAAAGGTAACAGGACAAAATGCATTGTAGGCTGAACTTTAATTCCATGAAGTAGTTCAAAATCTTTTTTTCTCCTATGAATAGTAGCTGTCTCCAATGCACAGTGATGCAGTGGTTAGTTTGGGATTCTCCAGGAATGCCTGGCAGTGATTGGCTTCCTGCATTCCTATCCCAACATCACAACCTGATCCACAACTCCTTTCACCACAACTGTGCCATGGGCAGCCATCAGTTCTGTGGGACTGGGATAAGGAAGCATGGCAAGGATCTGTTCTGTGGGACTGGGATAAGGCAGTGGGCAGGGATCTGTTCTGTGGGACTGGGATAAGGCAGTGGGGAAGGATCTGTTCTGTGGGACTGGGGTAATGCAGCACAAGGATCTGTTCTGTGGGATTGGGATAAAGCAGTGGGCAGGGATCTGTTCTGTGGGATTGGGATGAGGCAGCACAGAAAGGATCTGTTTGAGCTGCCTGGCCAGCGATCCAGAAACAGAGCAAGGCCTGGAAAACAACAACTGGCAGAGCCTAAATGGCTCTTGCTGGTTCTTACAACACAGGATGAGATCTAGAGATGTTTGGAATTGCTGGAAAGTGCCTGCAAACCCTATCAGGCAGAAATACATGCAATTAATTTCTGCTAATTTCTGCTCTCACAGTGTGGAGGGACTGTAATATCTCAATGCAAGGCATTCCCTGATGAGATTTTTAGAGCCCTTACTCTGGAATCTGCAGCCCTGGTTGTACTTTTAGCTACAATATTTATTGAAACTCACCTGTACTGAACAAAATGCAAACTGTACAGTTTGGGGTGCAGTAGATGTCAGTCCCTTGGGAAAGCTGGGAAGGATGGAGGATCCATCCTAGCAGATGCAGTTGCTTTTGGTTAAGCTCCCCCCCTTGAATTCTCCATAACATGCAGAGTGAAGGTGAAGTATCATGGGTGATTCTCCTAGGACAGACTATCACTGCCAGGTGCTGGGAGAGATGTGAAATGTGCTGCAAAGGAGATGCAGATTTGCACATTGCCCTTGTAATTCCAAGTTTTCCAGGTCTCCTCACAGTTGCTTTCTTACACTTGACCAGGTAGGACAAGAGACTCCAAAAGCACCTGAAAGACAAAGGAGCCTTGGTGTGAGGATGCACTGAGGGAATATTTTACAGGAACACTTCTTTGCTGTCATTTTCTCTGTTCTAGTCAAAGGCTCTGCAATCTCTTCACATTTATTGCCTGTTTTAATATACATTATTTAGAGATTTCCTGACCTTCATCCCTGGTTCTGAACCGCATTGCTTAATTTTGTGGAGATGGACACAAATGCTTCCCCTGCAAATATAAAATGTGGCTCAGATTTTCTGGGTGTGACTGCTCAGGTACTGGGGTGGGAAGGGTCTGCAGACCTTTCATGTTTCAAAGGCTTTGGAAGGATTTCCCAAAGCTGGCCTGGACTTCTCCACTCTGCCACTGGGAGTTCACGGATTAAACACAAGTATGAACAGAGATGTGCCATCATTCATCAAGTTGGTCACGAATATTTCCCTATTTGAATGTCTGCCCCACCCCAGTTTGTGAAGAAACATTCCTAGCCTCCTCTTTTCCAGTTATTCCTCAGATTTTTGGGTCTGGAGATCATTAAGTCTGTTCCATTCACCCCTATGTGAATCCAGCTGCAGCAGTGGGAGGTAGATGGAGCCCTGAAATCTCAGTAAAATTCCTCTATCCATTTGCCTTGGGGCAGTGCAGCTTTTTATTTTAAATGCAGGGAGAACAGAAGCTCAATATTACACCTCCTTGAAGAAAGCATTTGAATTCCTAAACGGGTGCTGTGTTTGAGGCATTATAATCTGTAGCTCTTCTGATTATTTTGTATTTCCCTTTCAAACTGAAGGTGGGAATTGGGGGTGCTGCAGTCTTTGAGTGGAAGATAGTTGAGTTTTGGTTTCTGCATGGTGAAACAGAGGATTTCTGTGACAGCCATTTATACAAATGGGCCAAGACATATCAGAGGCTGATGTAAGTGCTGCCAATGCCTGAGCCTTGTCAGGTTTGTGCCTCCTGATCTTCACTACAAAGAAACTGTGCAAACATGTCACTTTATCACTTTGAGGAGTTAATTTGTCATCCAGGATGGTTTTAATCTCGGAGAGCACAACCATTTCCGAATTGTTTGTTTTATAACTCTGCTCTGAGAGAGCTGTGCCTGCTTTGATGTGCCTGTTGCTCTCGCCACAGGCAACGAAACAACATCAGAGAGCAAAATATTTACAGTGCATGAGGGTCCTGCTGGCCACACGGTGGGGAAGGGCTTGCTGTGGCCAGGCTGTGGTCACACAGTGGCCAGGGCGGTGGTCACTCCATGGCTGGAGCAGTGGTCACCCTGTGTCCAGGGCAGTGGTCACCCTGTGGCCATACCAGTGTCACCTGCTCTGTGTCCCCCAGCCCCGTGTCCCGTGGGGGTTCTCAGGCCTGGCCTGGGTTGGTTTCTAAGGTGAAAATGGGGAATTTCAGCTCTTGTGCAGTGCCTGCCCCTCCCCAGGTGAGAGCAGAGAGCTTCTGACAGCTGTAGTCATTTATTATGGAAAATGTTCTGAGTTGGGGGTTTTTGGCAGGTTCCTGATCTTTGCTTTACTTGTCCTGCCTGGGAGGGAGGCAGGGAGACATCACCTCTGAAGGCTTGGGCTCTGGAAATATGGGAATTATTGCTCAGTTAAATAATTTAGGGATCATTCTCTTCTTCATTTTCTGTCCAAAACTAAATTCCAACTGAAAAATTACATTTTTCTCCTCAGAGTGTGAGCACTCATTATCTAAGGTATTCAAATGAAAAGAGCTTGATGGCTCCATTCCCTTTGCACAGGCTCTATCCAGGTATTTCGTGGATCCTGATTTCACCAGTATCTTGAGCACATGATTTTTTAAAGACTTTTTTCTATTTTTCTTCTCTTTTTTTCTTTTCTTTCCCTTTCAAAATTTTTTTGTTGGTTGGGAGATGCCCAGAAGCCACTGTATATTTAATATGACAGAAAACTTTAAAAGCAATTTCTGTTTTTAACTCTCTCTATATTTTTGTATACATCCATAGAAGTATAAATAGAACACTCTTGTTAATTTATTTATGAGGGTTGGAATATTGGGATCATCAATATCATACTGCAATAGTTAAAGGTTTCATCAAGATAAAAAATTTAAAGGGAAAACCAACTTTGGGCACAGCTTGGCTGGTGCAGTAATAAAAGTATTAAATTGGAACTGATGGAGGTCAGAAGCATAAGCCAGAGAGCGACGAGCCACAGTGACATAGAAAAAAGGCAAATATGGCAAGATATGGGTCTGATATGGGCACTCAAAGGAAGGATGGTAGGAAGGAGACTATTAAATATCCATGTTTTAATACAAAGCCCATACAGAGTAACCTGTGGGAAGTAGTGGCAATTTGAAATTGCATTTTGCTTGGTTTGCTGGTGCATATTTTTGAGCAACTGGGTGGCATTTCAACCCAGGAGCTGCAGTAGCTGCTCTGAGAGATGCTGGTGGGCAAAGGAAATTTGCCTGGAAGGAATGCACTGCCTTGGCTCGCCAGTGAAGTTCAGCAGCTTGTGGAAGGGCTGAGGGTTTCCCAGAGCACAGGGCTCCTCAGCTGAGGTCACCAGGAGGCTCTGGGGGTCTGTGGGGACAGGATTTGACAGCACAGAGAAAAGTTCTTCCTTTGCATCTTTGATTTCTGAAGCTGTTCTGACAGTCTGTCACTGCCTGCCTGTGCTTGCTGCATGTGTAAACAATCCAGACCACAGACCTCAGACCCCAAGTGCTGAAAGATAAGCAACCTGCAGGATTTTCTGCCTAAGAAACCCTAAGAATAAGTCAAAACCAGTATTTTTCCTACCTAAAATTTGACAGTAGCATAGAATTAAATATATACATGAACACAAACTATTACACATCCATATAAAAATGAGGCTACACTGGTCAGCTTGAGTAACAAAGCTCAGGGATGTGGTTTCCAGCACTCAATTCTGGGCATTGTTTAGTTTTAGAGAGCTGGAAGTCTTTGCTTTTTGTGTTGAGTGATCAGCTGGGCTTTTCTTCCCCCTCCTGCCAGCTGTTGGCAGTATCCCAGAGGACAGAATGCCCTAGAGCCCCCAGAGCTCTGTGTGCAGCACAAACCCTCTGTACCCTGAGCAGGCCACCACGGTGCTGTGCCTCCCCAGGACACACTGTCCCCATAGCTGGGATTTGGGGCAGGATGCCCTGCTGGGCACAGGGATCTCTGACTGGCCCTGAAGCCAATTTTTGGTTGGATTGGCAGAGGATCCTTAAGATTCAGGCAGAGCAGTGAGAAAAGAATGGCTTTGCCTGTGCACAAGTCAAAAAGCTGGGAGCAGACAGTCAGTTTGTATTTACATATTCCTCAGGAACACGGACACCTGTAACTCTGTATATTCATTGCTTGAGCATAACTCCCCTGTCATTTAAAATTCCCCTGCTGTGGGGGAATGCAGACTACTTCAGGTCTTCATATCAGAAGCAGTTATTTGGTGTGGGGTCCTTTTGTTATATTCCTGATTGCTGGCTCTGACAGCTGAAGCTTAATTCAGTGGCTGTGAACATGAAAAAACCTCTCTATGATAACCATTCTGTTTTGTCCTGCTTGAATTTATGATATGCTGTGGTCATCATTCAGTGGAAATCAAGAGCTGGGAGTAGTGGTTTCACATCAATACAGTCAAATCACGGCTAAAAACTGGAGTTATTATCCTTTAAATCTGATTTTGTGGGCAAATTGCTGCTGCCAGCTCCTCAATTTGATTCGTTCCAAAAACATAAGAAACTGAAAATGCCAGGAGGCATCAGTCCTGTAAATATATTAGTGCCATCTGGAGTGGAGTGACCTTGGACATTTTGCTTGGCCTTAGAATCTTATTGTTGAAAGTAATTCAGCCATTAATACTTGATTGAGTTTGTGCCTCTGACTACACAGAACTCGATCTTTACCTCTCATACAAAGAGCAGGTGACATCTAATTTAATAAGGTATTAAATGTGCATTATAATAATTTGTTGGTTTTCTTACAGTAAAAGAGCAAGCAAATAAATATAGATTCTTTGAAATCCACTGTGTGTGCAGTATGGGAAAAGGAACAAGATTTCTGGGTTTTGTGACAGCCCCAGTGAAGCACAACTACTAATTTTAGAGGTACCTGCCTTTGAGCTATTTTTTATCAGGTTTCAAAACAAAACAAAAAACCCCAACAAACTATCTATCTATCTATCTATCGATCTATCTATCTATCGATCTATCTATCTATCGATCTATCTATCTATCGATCTATCTATCTATCGATCTATCTATCTATCTATATCTGCTTGTACCTTAACTCACTATAAAGTTTTGGGGAAACAATCTCTAGATTAAAATTACTTTGAGACTGCTGAAATGGTACAGTATTGATACAGGACCCAGTGAAAATACTGGGAAGAATTCTATTGATTTGAAGTGAGCTAAAATTTCAGGGGCTTCACAAGGTAATTGACATCAATGAGGTGAAGAGAAGGAAACCTTTGGCTCCCTGGAGGTTAAGTGTGGTCCAAACCTCACTGTATGGCACCTGCAGCTGATTTACCCCTGGGTATTTAGGGATGGGCTCATTAACATCAGTCATCCTGCTCCTGTTGTAACATTAGCGGGGCTTGCGAGGAGCTGGTGCCTTAGGTTGTAAGGGAAAATGAGCAGTTCTAACAGCAGCTGCCTTCCTGCCAACAGAGCTGTTCATTTTAATAGCAGCAGTGTTCTACAGAACCCGGCACACAAAGCAGATTAATAGCTGGAAACACAGAAATCTGAAGGAAATTTGTAATGAGCAGAATCGTGGTGTTGCCTGGTTCTCTGGCAAGGTCTGAGGTCTCACTGATCTTAGAAAGATTGTTTAATTATGGTTGCAGTCTCTCTCAATTAAGATTGCTTAATTATGGTTGGAGTCTGTCTCAAGGCATGTACATCTAACATGGTTGTTGGGAAAGCCTTTTAAAATAAAGAATGTTTCTCCAAAGCAGCGAGATATCGGTGAATATTTCAAATGTGAAATGCACACTCAGAAGGAAGTAACTGAAGGCTTTGGAACAGTCTAGGGTTAAGTTCCCATCCAGTTTGCTAAAAGCAACATCTTTTTGTGTCCTATCTTTGCCTAGCCTTGCTCATAAACTCAAATAAGCCCATTTCTACATGAGGCTGCTGTGCAGCTCCTTGTGAAGGTGACAGCCTGATCTGCTGCCCTGTGCAGCCTCCTGCTGAGGCAGGAATAGAGCCCAGAGCCTGTGCTGGGCCACTGGGGCCAGAAAACACAATCATTACCTAAAACCAACAGAAAGCAAAGAGTGAAATGTGAAGAAACAATAATTTCATAAACATGATTTGCTCAGAGTGTGAAATAATTGAGAAACACATTACTGGCAAATTGCTGCAGCTGACCCAGGAACTGCCCTGATGGAAGAAGGGCTGGAAGGATGGCCCTGGATGGGGCAGCCTGTTTTGGATTGAAGGAAGAGTCAGGGGTTCCCCTGAGCTGAGTGGCAGATTTTCCATCAGACTGTCCCCACAGCCTGCTCTCTGAGCTGAATTTCACCTGCCAGAGTTACTTGTGATGTCACAGTCACATCTCTAAGAAATGAAATTCAGAAGGTGTAAAAGACAGGAATTAGCAAAGTGCAGATCTGCTGATTGTTTTGGAGCAAGGCCTAAGCTCAGGCAGAGTTCAGTGTCAGCCCTATCAGGTAGTGGTACCACTGATAGTTAGCTATCTGGGAGTTTCAGTGCCTTATCTCACTATTGCTTATGAAGCACTTCAGTCAATCAAATCCATATGAGCCAAAAATGCAACTAAGTAAATTGTCCATGTCTTAGCAGTGACATTAAAGCTAAAATATGACCAAAGGCTGTTGTGTCAGGCTGGCCACTTGAAAAGGGACAGTGTTAACCTGGGATTTCTCATGAAACCACCAAACTCTTTGTATTGCAGGTTCACAAACTTAAAACTGAGAGAGAGTAGTTTTTTGTAATGTAACTCATTGTACTTAATGGAAGTACAGATAAAACTGAATCATTAGATGCCCTTCTTGAGAACCACAATGAAAATAGGCAATAACAGCAATGACTCCTTCTCCAGCCTCAGCTGGTCCTGGACAGAGAGGGTCATGCATGCATAACTTTGTCATTTAGAGGATTGTTAAAGACCAAAAGGATCTGAGAGCCAGGCAAATCTGTTAGTGCTTTCTTAAAAGTTTCCCATATGTTATGTGCCTTGTGTTGGATTAAATCTTCTCCATAAGGAAAAATAGGGTTCAAAAATAAACTTTGAATAATCAGATTATCAAATTTAATTCCATATTTCCTGTAATTTTGCCAAGAGTTGTTCTGAATCCTGATGTTTCATACACCATATTTTAACAAGTACTTGTACTTGCATTATCAAAAGCCACATAAAGAAGCATCAGTTATCACAATTTAAATGGTTATAAGTTTTTCCTATTTCCCCTTCACTAGGATGTAGAGGAGGAGAATTTAGGCAAACCTTTGGAATCCTGGGGTCTGTTGTCTGGAGAGTCTAACTGATATTCCTTACAAAATACGTGCTGAGAGTCATCCATTCTGTGTAAGCAGTGGGAATAACCAGTATGGAAACTGGCAGGATTTGTACTCAGTTTTCTGCCTCCATCTGGACCATGAAAAGTGAACACTTGGAATCACAGTGGTGGGGTGGTTTTTTTTCTTTTTTTTTTTTTTTTCATTACTGAGAGAATTATGCATCAAAAAGATATTAAAATAATCTTCCCCTTGCCAGCCCTTGCCCTTGTGAGGATTTCTCTCACAGTGTCCTTGCTGCTGCCATCCCAGGGGGAAAAATTCTGTCCTTGGATGGGGGTTGTGCTTGGCAGCAGGGCTGAGGTGCTGCCTCCCACCGGCTCCTTGGGGATTTAGAGCACCACAGCCACTGCAGGTGTTAGGGTCTTGTTCTCCCTCTTCCTCTAAGCCAAGTTTAACACACTGGGGAAGGCTGGAAATGAGCCCCAGGGGATGTGGGCAGTGCTGGCACTGCGGGGCTGAGTGGTGCTGACCACAGGCACTGAGCTGGGAACCAGCACCCACAGCTGGGCCACAGCTGGTCAGCATCTGAGCCACAGCTGATCCACAGCTGATCCACAACTGAGCTACAGCTGATCCACAACTGATCCACAGCTGGTCAGCATCTGAGCCACAGCTGATCCACAACTGATCCACAGCTGATCCACAGCTGGGCCAGAGCTGATCCACAGCTGGGCCAGAGCTGATCCACAGCTGATCCACAGCTGATCCACAACTGATCCACAGCTGATCCACAGCTGATCCACACCTGGGCCAGAGCTGATCCACAGCTGATCCAGAGCTGGGCCAGAGCTGATCCACAGTTGTGCCACAGCTGATCCACACCTGGGCCGGAGCACGGCCAGGGATGGCTCCAGTCAGGGGCAGGCATTGCTGAGTTGCCTGCTTTGCCTCCTGTGTTTGTGTTTCAGAACTGAACTCTGCTTCCCGAGTGTCTGTGCCTGGATGGGAGAGTCGATGTTTTCATTCCCTAAGTGCTTGCTGCAATGGCATAAATAGTGAGGCACAAACAGTCTCCTGCTTGCTGAGGCTGCAGAACAGCAGTACAAACTTCCACTTATGTGACACTTCTGAAAGGCCAGTTTGAGGCCTCAGATGGAGACAGACGGAAATGGCTGAAAAGTCATTGCCAAACCACAAGCACTCCATTGAAGGAAGAGGAATAGACTTGGCAGACAAAACAAACAATGCCGAGTGTGCTGTAAAGCCCAGTGCTTTCCTTTTTATTTTTCAACTCAGCTGGAACATCACGGAGTGATTTATAGAAAGGATGTGTAGCTCTCACATCCCTGCCTTTTGGTCTCCCAGCCAGTAAAGCACAGTAAAGCAACCTTTTCCCCCAGCCTGCTTTCTCCAAGTTGTTTAATCTGCTGCTGGCTTTCATTGAGCTGGCACTATGCAGAAATGTGGAAGTTCCTTGGGAATATTTTTTTTAAAACTCTTTAATCCCATGCAGCAAAGTTGCTTCCTTTGTATACCTCTCCTTCTAGAAACTGTATTCCAGAATAAAAGTAATCCATCCAGACTGGAGTTAATTATCTTGGGGGAAAAAAACCCTAAAATTCCTTTCGTGTGCTATGTTTATCCCGGGACTTAGACCAGACCAGCACAGCAGAATTGGCAGAACAGAAGAGTGAGTGCTGGGAAGCTTTCCCTGCAGACAAACCTCAGACACGTGGCCCCAGCTGCCAGGTTTTACAGACACTCCTGACAGCCAGAAGAGAGCACATTTCCCAGGCACTGCCAAGTTCCACACACACTGAAATCCGAGGCTTCCCCTGCCTCAACAGGGATTTTCTTAAAGAAATCACCTCCTCTGCCAGGTTTTCTGCTGAAGAGGCACCTGTGGGGAGCAGGGCAGTGATGGGCTGGATTTTATGTTTTCCAGAGGCCTCTGAGCACTGAGCCAGTGCACAAAAGCATCAGAGTCTGAGCTATGGCTCCTCAAACTCGGGGAGGAAGAAGTTCTTTTGCAATATCTCAGGTAAAGAGCAGTGCAGCAGAGCTCGTTACATTGATGGTCCTTTACTCTGACATTTTGATTTAGTTTAAAATTCTGTTTAAACTTTACTTCTAGATAGTAGTGCTTAAATTTTTTATTGGCAGGCTGCTTGGAACTAGTCCATCCAATTTGTTTTCCTTCTGTGGATTGGCTGACAAAAACACAAAAGTAAACAGTATCTTGGAAATCAGCTCTGAAACTTTAATGAACCTGGGGACTGACGGAGGAAGGGGTTCTCTGGGAAAATTCAGCTTTGGTACTTGCACACCTCATTTCTTGCTTGGAAGTTGAGTCAGCCTACCAAAACCATCAAGATTAAGTGTCCCATATTTAGGTAACCTTTTTAGGGTCTGAAAAGTCTGATCAAAATGCTACACTTTTCTAAGTATCTTTTTCCTGGTGGCCTTTTAAAACAATGCCTACATGTGCACTGTAACTCCTGAAGAGTTGAAAATCAAAGTATCTTACAAATGTTGAGGGTGGTTTCAGTAATTCTTGCAGTTATCACAGGTTTAGCTGTACTCTCTTGAATATTAAAGACAAGAAATGTTGTTTCTGCCCAAGTTAAACATGTCAGAATTCCACTATTAGGTTTATTTTGTGATTGTAAGGAATGACACCAGGGTTTGACTTTGTCCATTCCAAAATGCAAAGGATGTAATTTTCTGCTGAGGTATGGGCTGTGTAATCAGATATTCAGGTTGTTTTGTAATTTGTTCAAAATATTTGAAAGCTAAGAATGGAACCCTCAAATCTGATATTGGGACAATTTTACAAATGCACTCTAAATTGAGAGTTGTTATTGCAGAGAAGAAAGAATTAACTGCTCAAAGAAATTGTACTGATCTTCAGAAGTTTGTATTTTGTTTATCTGAAGAGTTATTACCTTGAAATTAATTTTGTTAAATAGACTTTGATCTTTTAAGTGCTTCACATTTACATTAACAAAAAAGCATAATTTTTAAACCTACAAAATGGAAACCTGTTTTAAGCACAAAAAATCATCTCATCTCTTCTGAGCTGCTCTGAGTAATCCTGTAGACAGGGAATTTCTAAAACAAATACCTGGGAAGGAGCAGCCCTTTTTGACAGGCACATTTGCAAGGCACCAAGGCAGTTCTTTGAGAAGTTTCCTCTGAATTAAGTTCAGCTGTTCTCACTGCAGGGAGTTTTCATTATTCATTTAACTCTTTTGGGAACAAAGGTACAGATCTAAAAATCCTTATCCTGAAAGATGCTGAACTCCCTCAAATGTCTCTGCTTATTATGTATCCCTGGATCAGCCCTACAACTTCAGCACAGAGGACCAAATCTATCCCACCTGTGAGTCTTTCAAATTCAGGAAAGCTCTGCTGAGGGTGAACTTGGCTATCAACAACTTCTTAGATCTAAATATCAGGGTCATTGCTTAGATCCTTTGGTCCTTGATGTAGGTGTCTCACAGCTCATGAAAGGAGCAGGGCTATTTAAATATTCAGGGAACAAGCAGTGCCTGTGAGAGCAGCAAGAGGCTTCTTCCTTTCAATGGTAAAGGGGCCATAAATTCCAAATGTAGGAAAGGGAAGGAGGAGAAAAACCTGCTGTGGAAGGGGTAAAAAATGGCATAATGCAAAGACAGATATTTCAAGAAGACAAAAGGAAAAATATCAAAAATATCTAATACTTAAAATCTAGAAAAAGCACTTTTTTTTT
>VXBB01015773.1:37202-51830 GCA_013399915.1 Illadopsis cleaveri | reverse complement strand
TTTTTTCTAAACAGCAAATTGAAAAAAATTGTGCAGTAATGCAAAATCCCAAAGCTTTACCTGGTCACTGGTGAAGTCTAACCATTTCTGGTTAGAAGGAGCCAGAACTCATTTTCATACTGTTCAAACCTGTGTTGATTTTTTGTTTTTTTTCCCTTCCCCTTCTCCTTGAAGAATGCATCAAGTTACGGATTTAGTTTTAGTACTTACCCACAGTATGGGGAAAAGAAAGAATCAAGGTCATATTCTTCCTTTCATTATCAAATTATTATTCCTGTGGCTTCCCACACCTTTGGCTGAGTGGGAAGAGTGTCCAAGTGCACTGTCTGTGCTTCCTGCTAATCCATCCAGGTGTGGGAGGGAGCAAGTGGCTGTCAGCAAAAGGAAATCCAGCCTGAATACATGGAGAAATAAAATGGATTTATAGTTCTCTTCATAAGGACATACCTGAGGAAGGCTTTGTGCTTTTGCTTGAGTGCCCTTTGTACCAAGGCAACTTTTATCAACTCAAGGAACTTCCTTAATTTTTTTTTTTTTGTTGTTGTTGTTTAAAATGCAGCTGTTGAGCCTTGGAGGCTGCAGCATTTAGAGCTCTCTTTCTACCTTTTTCAGAAAATGTGTCAGAGCTGTTTGTCTCCTGGGCAGAGACAAATGGGGGTGGCTCTGTGCAGTGTCACACTGCGGGACATGTTTGTGGCAGGGCTGGGCACTGAGCTGAGGGATTTGCTCAGTTTGCTCAGGGTTTGGATCTGTTGTAAGGCAGGTCTGGGGTATTTTTGCTCATTTCTTAATTTTAAATATGTAATTTTCTGCCATGAAGGCATTTACGGCATTTTTTAATTGAAACATTAAGTGAAACCTTTAAAAGTGCATAATTGAAACTGTCAGGCCTGAAGAGCCCCAGGGAGAACTTTTCCTTCAGCAAATGCTTCCCTACTGCTGGGAACTGCTAGAAGGTGTAATATATTTGTCAGATGATCACGTTCCCCTCAGGGTTCTCCTGGTGGCAGCCACGGGGCTCTTCAGGATGTGCAGAAAGGCAGTGAAATGTTTGGTTTCCTGGGAAAGCTCAGCACCAGCTCTGGGTTGTACAGGCAGCTGCACAAATTGTGCCCCCACCCACGGGGGGTGCTGAGGGTGTGGGTTTCCTCTTCCTCAAAGCTGACATCCTTTGCTTGCCTCAGAGCTGGCAAATGCCACAGAATGTGTGTTTGGAGGCAGGTTACAGGTGCCTTGGAAGTGCCTGAGCTTCACTGACCAGTTGTGGTCCTAACTTTTGGAAAGACTAAATTACTTCCCCTTACAATGCATCTATAAATGCTCTTAGAATTTAAGACTGGAAAGTAATCAAATTGTTCAAGTCCATTTTGGTTACTATTAAATATGTTGTTTGTACTGTTTGTAAAATTCTCCAGAATTGCCTCATCTTTCACAAGGACATTTACGGAGTGGTTTGCTGTATTTGAAAGGGCAGAGCTTTCTGAATTCTTCCAAAGCAACCATCACTCTCTGAACAGACTTAGCACCTACCAGAATCATTGAAATAGAAAGAAAACAGTATTATAATCCTGTAAAAGCTGTCATGAGTATCATAAAGTCCCCAGAAATGGCATTGTAAGCAGATGTACAGACAAAAACTGTTCTGTGGCCAGCAAAGTCCTCTCTGTGCTTTAGTAGGCAGAACACTGAGCTGTGCTCTTGACCTCAGAATAAATATGCTCCTTCTGCAGACAGCATCCTTTTCCAACCACATCAGGAAAAGTTCCCCAAAGTATTTACTTCTGAATTCAGTTTCTGCTGACTACAGCTCTGTCACACTTTACACACAAAACATATGTTAGTACATTCCAGGTTTTAGCATGGAAACCCTTATGGAGCTGGATTTGGGGCTGTTGGTTTGTTTTATAAAATCAGCCATCCCTCGAGACAGAAATAGGAATTTTTCCAGCGAGTCGTGTTGGCAGGTGAGCTGTGCAGCCTGTGCAGTTTGTGTTGTCCCATGACAGTCTGCATGCAGCACAATTATGAAATGTGCATATTATGCTGTATAGTTGAAGGAAAAGAGGATTTTATGTGTGTAAGTTATGGAACATGTAAAGCATGTGGTGCACACAGATCTGCCTGGTGACAAGGCAACAAGCTGCTCCAGATCAGCTTCTCCTGCAGGGAAAGAGCCCAGAGAACTTGGGTGCCCAGATCCCAAGAAATCCAAAGGGGATAAATTTCCTGCCTCGTTAATGGACTTTCAACAGGCCTAAAATAATAAACCAGAACTTTACTGAACTGGGTAAAGCAGGCTCTTATGTCAGCAGGAGAAAACCAGCCATTTTTTGTAAGAGGAACTGGATGTCTGACTCCCTAAGCTCCTTCATCTTGTTGCTTATATAGAAAGGTCCACTGTGGTCCTGGGGGAGGCTTCTGATCAGTGGAGTTTTTCCAGTGCAATTTCTGGATACGAGAGAGACAACTGAACTTGTGCTTTTCTTTAGCCAGTGGTGAGAATCATATGAAAAGTAATTCATAAGGGCAACCCCATCACTTTGTTTTCTAGAAGGACAAGAGCCTGGGCTTCATAGGCATTGCACTTATCTAGTGCTTTCAGAATCTGGTCTTGTCTATTTTCTCTTCCTTGGTTCTTTAAAATATAGATGATGTTTTTGAGTCGCCTGCTGTATAGCTCATTCAACATGTTTTTCTTTCAGTATGATTGCTTTGGAGAACAAGTAAATGCAGAATTTGTCTGGGAGGGGATGAACTCTCCACATGTCTGTGCAGGCAGCCCGATGTGATTGTCACTGAGACTGACACCAGCAGCCTGGATCTCCTCAGAAAGAATTTTCCTGCTCTTGTCAGCACTCATCTGATTTCCAGTGGAGAGCACTGAGGAGCCTGAAGGGCTCTGTGTCCCTGCTCTGTTCGTGGGCTCTGTGTTTTCTCCTCTGGGCACTCACAGAGGTGGAATGAACAGCCTGGTGTCTGGCCTGCTCAGCCTTTGCATCTCAGCAGAGAAAGCCCAGAGTTATTGCTCCTTGGGACAGAGTTTTTGGGATGTTAGCACCTGCCCACGCCCGCTGTGGATTGCTTTCCCTTCTGCCAGATGGCAGAATTTTCTTTCACTCCAAGCTTCCTTTGAATATAAATGAACAATCCAGAGGCTGCAAGCTCCTGTCAGATATATTGTGCCATTTCAAAGGTTGTTTGCTAGTGATGTATTTTCATATTTCAAACCGCAATGTGTGGTTCTGGCAGCACAGGCCATCAGGATGCAGCCCATCATTGCTAGCTGTTATTGTGGGGAAAAGTTGCCATCTTTAGCTAGGGATTTAAGGGAGAAGAAATAGGGAGAGAGAGCTGGAAAGGATCAGATTTAGCAGGATTAGACTCGCCTGTGTCTACATGCTGAATATCAGACTTTAAACTGTGTACGGTGTTTTACCTTGGAAGCACCTATGAAATGTGAGTTTTAGTAAATAATGAATTGAAAACAGTACTTTGTGAAGGCAGTTACCTTTTAACACACTAAGCCTACCTAGCACAGGTGGGCATTTCATGAGTTGTTCCTTGAGCCCTGTAGCAGAAGCAGTTGGCAGAGGCAAGGACAGTGATACAAACCCTCATGCTGGTCATTCATCCCTGCAAGAGAGAGCAGAGGCCATTTCCTACAATGCTGGTGAAGAATTCCAGCTTGCTTTGGCATTTTCCCTGGACCAGGATGGAACAATGTCCTTAAGTGTCTGCTGTGGCTATTTAGCCTTTAGGGGGGGTCTCAGGGGAAGCACAGTGTTGGTAAAACTGAACCACCTTCTCTGTAAAGGTTTGCACTGCAAACAGAAATCAAGTGAATCACTGGGCTCACCTTGGCTGGCACTGAGTCCAGCACAGGGGATGCAAACCCAGAGGTTCCAGGTGAGAGTTCCAGTCCATGCTCAATCCATGGTGAGAGACTCCCTGCCCATGGGTGGCCTAAAGCAAGCTCCAGAGGTGGCCTGCCAGCCTGGGGAAGGCTGGGCACTGGGGGCTGGGTGCCCTATCAATGGGCAGGGTTTGTGCCCTATAAATGGGCAGAGTTTGTGGCCTATAAATGGGCAGGGTTTGTGCCCTATCAATGGGCAGGGTTTGTGCCCTATCAATGGGCAGGGTTTGTGCCCTAACAAAAGGGCAGGCTTTGTGCCCTATCAATGGGCAGAATTGTGTGCCCTATCAATGGGCAGAGTTGTGTGCCCTAAGAAATGGGCAGACTTTGTGTCTTAAGAAATGACCTGTGGGAGTTGTGCATGGCAGTTGCTGCAAACTGACTTCTTGGGGGCTCTGTATGGGCTGCTTGCATCTGTTCTTTCCACCAAGAGCACATTTTGGGTGTGTTTAAGATTTCTCCTCTATTTTAAAGTCTGAGAGATTTTCCATCCACCCATTTCAAAGTGTGTCAATTTTTCGCTGCCAAACTGGAGAGCTTGAAGCAGAGTGAGGAAGTCACTTAGAGCAGCCTTTGTAACAGCTTTTAACAGCTCGCAGCTCTCCTAAATCCCAAGCCAAAGCTCTGTCTGCTAGGCTAGTCTGCATTCTGAGATTTTGTACAGATACAGCAAGTACATATTAAAAAGCTGCAGCAGAACACAGGATTAAAGGGTGATATGTGAAGTACAATATCCTCCAAGTGTTTGAAGGGAGGGAAGCAGTTGGAGGGTGACAGTCTGTTCCCTGGCAACTTCTGACATTTGTGTTAATTCTCTGCTGGAATGAAAAATAAGCCTTCTGAACTCTTCATGTAAATTGAACTGGTGAAAAACCTGTTTTCAGATTTAAACCAGAGCGCAGGAGCATCTGGGTTCGTGGAGGATGGTGCCATTTGTCCTGGATCAGATGGTTATTCTGGGGCTCTGGCACATGGCTTATTCTCATCCAGGCTTCTCCTTGATTTAATTCTCATAAGAAGGGAGTAAGTTCTTAAAGCATTCTCTGGCTGTTCTCCAGCCACAAGCCAGTGTGCAGAGCTGTTACTACAGTGTCAAGGTTTGTTAGGAGGCAGTGCCATTTGTGGGATTTATGTTTAAGGAATATTTCCTGAATTCATCTCCCTTTGACATCCTTTTTCCAGCCAAGGAATAAGAAACTGCCTAACCTCTGCTCCTGCTCTTTTTACTGTCTGACAATAAACCTCATCATCAGAGTGACTTGGGCCTTGATCTGGCCAGGCCATTTATAACTAAATAGGTATGAATTTCTATTCAAAATTGGGAAGAATTCAGTCTATTCACAGGCTTAGAGTAAAGGATGAGTTAAGTACCCAGCTGGATTGAAGCTCACACTGGCTGGTGTCATAGGTGAAAGCTGTCATATTGCAGGTTGTGTCCCCTGAGAGAGGAATAAGAAGGGCTTTCTTCCCTTTGTTTTTCTCTCCTCCATTCATTTCCAGTGGTCCACAACCTTTGCAAGGCCTGCAGGTCCTGCCTGTGTTGCAGTCTCACTTCCTGGAGGCAGAGCCATTGTGTGATGTTGAGATGTCTCAGTTTGTTTTCAAAGAGCACACACCTGGCTGAGGCAGAATAACATGTATTGATTTTTGGGCTGTTTGTAGAAAGTCTCCTTGGTCTGGAGCACATGAAAGCAGCAATGAGGCATTGTGTGGAGTTAAAAGCAGAATGCATTCTTTCCGAAAGCAGAAACTGCTGAGACTTCCAGATGGTGTGCCAGAAAAGTTTTATTAGCCTTCCGTAGGCTTTTCACTTTTTCCAGATCGCTGTAAAATGGAGAGGCCTCTCCCTCTGATTTTCTTGCCAAGTCCAAAAATGAATCTACTGTTTATCCAGATTGCACTGGATTTAACACATTATTTACATTGCCTGGATTCCTTTTGTCTGGCATCTCACATTTTGTGCCTGTTGAGGTAGAGTCAGGCATTGCTGGAGAAGGACATTTGTTAAAACTTGCATTTTAGGAACTAATTCTTTCAGGAACAGCAGGTAGGAGGATCTGACTCTGTTACATGACATCNCACCTCAAAAAAAGAGAAAAGCAAAAATGCTTCTTCCTTAATTTGATCAGCTTAAGTGTTATTTTGGATCATTTGATCACCACTTCTTGTGCCAGGTGACAGCTGTCTTAAGAGAACAATTCAATTTTCTTGTTTATTATGCACAGGTCCTTTCCCAAGGGTGAGCATTTATCCATTGGAGGTAAGATAATGGATACCAAGTTGAAAGAGGTTATATGACAGTAATTGAAGCAATATGTGGGCCTGGTGTATTTAACGACGAGATTTTAGCTGCATATTGGTTTAAAAGAAACGAGAGAAGAAGTAGAAATTGAAGCTGTTTATTGATTTAGTTCTTCTTTTCCTTAAGTCTAACGACTAGAGCATTAGTGGAAGAAGGGATATTATTTCTGACCTGGTATTTGCATATCAAAAGATGACATTTTACAACAGAATCTTTAGAATATGCCAGTGGTTTCAATTCTCTTTGCCATATGTGAAATGAGAGGGTTGTGCAGAGCTGCTTCATTAACTATTCAGGGAGAAGTAATTTCTCCAATGGACCTGTAAAATGCTGTGGTCTGAAGGGCTGTGGATGCTCAGGGCCCAGCAGCCACAGCCAGGTTGAAAGTGTGGTGATCTCCGAGGCTGGGAGCACTTGAGTTTTGCTTTTACTTTTAACACTCTTCCCATTGTTTGAAAGTTTTAGATAAATGAAAAGTCATCTCTCCCCAGCTCCTGAGGGAGCCCACTGGAGTTAAAGCAGGGCCTTTCTTATTACTGTTACTTTCAACTCTGTTGGGATTTTTTATCCCATAAAATGTTTAGGATTCATTTTGGTATGGCAAGAGAAAAAGTGGTTTACCCCCAATTCTCTATAAAAATCAGTATATATCCCTGAGATTTTGTGTGATTTGCATACAATGTGAATTTTTGAATCTGTCAATTTTGACATTGCAGGGAAAAGCTGGTTTAAAACCTTAGAGATGTGAATCCAAGAAAGCTGCAAAAATTATCTTAATTGATTTTCATTTTTCTGTGTTCATTTCAGAAAATGAGACTGTAAATTTAGCCTCACTTCTTGAGCCATAAAAACCTCAAACTGTTTCAGACTGAAATGAACAAACAACTTTGGTTTTAGCACCTTGTACAATGAAGCTTTCCCCAAATCCAAGTGAAGTTCCATACTGTTCTTTTTTTATTAATATTTAGAAGGATGTAAAGGGCCTCTGTCATGCTGTGTACTGTAGAGACTCAGAATAAAGAAATAGCCTGGCTTTTTGAAACCAGTGGTTGAAGCATCGGTGCCAAATCTCTTGGAGAAGAAAGGCAGGACAAGATCCAGTGAATGGCACAGAGAAAAAGAAATTAATTCCTGGAAAAGGGAAAAAAGGAAATCTTTTCAAAGGGATGAAGGTAGGTTATTTATACTTGCCATAGTAATAGCAGCAGGCTGTTGCACTGTGTGACATCCAGGTGATGCAGAGTGTCTCAATGGGCTGAGGTGTGGCAGCTCTGTGTGAGGCAGATGTGTGGGATTATTCCTCCTCCTCTCCAGCAGTGCTGGATCCCACATGTGCCCGATGTGTGCTCCTTGAACCCCTTGCACAAGCACTGAAGGTTCTGTGCTGAGCTCCCTGTGCCATTTCCAGGCAGGAGATGTCCTTGCAGGGGCTGTGATGTCCCCCCAGCACAGGCCAGCAGCGCTGGGAGCTGGGGGCTCCCATGCTCTCCACACTGGGAGCTTCTGAGTTAACACAACCAGATTCCTGCTCTCAGCAAAGGAAACAAACTCTGTTTTCTTAGCTAAAGAAATCACCAGAACCTTACATAATTAGCAAGGTAAGAGAAGGTAGTCCTTTCAGGGGAGTGACTGTCTCCATAAATTCGGGGCTGCTTTCATGTGGGAAGGAAATGCCTGGAAACCACCCCCTCCTTTGTTCTTTTCCATCCAGAAGAGCCATTAAGTATGTCCTTGCAGGACTTGTGCTTCCTCTTTAAGCCATCATCTTGCACAGACAATGATTTCTCCTGGTCCATCCCATTCCCACTCTGCTCTGGGGTGTTGCCCTCCTCTTGCTGAAGAGCAGTTCCAGGATTTTCTTGTTTGCTGATTGAGATGCAGAACTTCACTGTGCAGGCAGAGCTAATTACCCCTCATTATGCATGTATGGAAAGCCAAACAAACTCCCCAAATTAACAATGTTTCTCTTCTATGCATTTTTCCCCTCCCCCCCGCCTCTCCCCTCCCTCTCTTCAGTTGCATCCATCCCTCCTTTGGCATCCCTTCCCTGATTTTTAATGTGCCCTTGGCCCAGCTCACTTTCCACATCACACAAGCCTTGTTTTCCCTCCACAGCCTCCAGCTCCTTCTCAAAGTGAGAAATGTGTTCCCAGAAGTGACCTTCAGCAGCAGCAGCAGTGTGATCTCCAGGGAAGCCTGCCGTGGCTCCCCAAGCCCAGGTCTGATCCCTTCATCCCGTCACACCATCAGAGGCGAGGGAAGGAGCAAGAAGCTGAGTCAAGTTCAACACATCACGGTGCATTAAACAGCTCCCTGGCAGTGGCAGAACAAGCTCTTTTTGTTCTGCTGGAAGACAAACAGCTGTCTCAGTGCAATTAATAACCCTAATGGTTTCTTCCAAAAAATGGAATAATCATAGGATTGAGTAATCAAAACTATTGATTAATGTAGAAGGCCCCTGGAAAAGGTTTAGCACAAAATGTTTCATCCTTCTGGGCATGGTTCCAGTAGAGGCTGTAGTGATGATTGAACAATAGGATTATTGTACAAAGTCATCGTTTCCAGAATGGAAAAAAAAAAATTAGTGCCTTTTTTTTTTCCCTTTAGCAATTCATTCATCAAATAAAATACGCATTTTTGAACAGTGGCATTGCAACCACCATTCTTTTTTTCAGCTGGGCTCAGGACTCACACAAATCCCATTGGCATCACTGGTGTTTCTGTGGTGCAAATTAAAGGAAAATATTGCTCTTAAAAGTAAAATCCTGGCGTCTTCATTTTTTTTAATGCAAAGAAAAGTGCTGATGATTTCAAGAGAAGTCGCTACTACCCCCACCACTTTTGTGCTTGAATACTTTTTTCTGTGCTTTGCGAAATGGAAATCTTGGAGAAGGAGGTGTGAAGGGAGGGATTAATTTCCTTGGAGTTTAAAAGAGTTCTAATAAAAATTCTGTAACATGTAACTCCTAGGCTTAATAGTCTCTACAACAAATAATACCTTGGGGAACAATAAATTGTGTAATGATAGTTCTGCTCATATTGGCTAAATCATTATGTATTGCAAAATGTCAGCCACTGAAGAAATCATAACTAAGCACGCTGTGAGCCTGGAATCTTGTAAAAGCCTGAGATCATAAAAGGAAAAGTGGGACTAAAAGTATTTCAAAGATGCCAGAATGAAAAGGCTAACAACTGTCTTTTTCACATTTTAAAATTTACCTGTTTTCCCCAGGAGAGCATGAAGACATAATCAATCAAAGCAGGGCTTTTGTAGATCCTCCTGTGATTAATCTAATTATTTTGGAGAGATCAGATGAATTTGCAGCTGATATGAACAGCAGTTTGATTGAAGTATCAAAGGTAGATCAATAGGCCCAGAATATGGATCAAAACATTCTAAGCTAGGAAGCTTAGCATCAATATTTTCATGAGGAGCGTCAACAACTGGGACTGCTGAGCTTAAGCTCAGTGAATAAATGTACTATTTTCAGAAGTCACTTGTCACCAAATCAGCATCGCTGTGTCTCAGGCGTTTTCTGCAGACGAGCCTCTCAAAACACCCAAGGAAACTTTCTAAACCCAGAGAGTGGCAGTGGAGCCCTGTAGGGGAAACAGCTGAGATTTGGGAATTGCTCCTGGCACTGGAAAGCTGGCAAGGGCTGCCCTGGGGCCCAAGGGGTGGCAAGGGCAGGGGGAAAAGCTCTGAGAGCTCAGTGGAGCACTTGTGGGGTTGGGGCAGGCTCTCACCATGTCCTGCAGACATCCCTGACCTGGGTACAGCAGGAATATTTTAGCTTGGAGGTAGGAAAGCAGCTCAGGGAGCAGAGCCTGATTGTAGGGGAAGCTTCCTTCCCAAAGCTCCCAGAGACTGAAGGGAGGAGATGATCAGGGCCCATTTTCTGTAATTCTGCATTAATTCTGCCCCAGTTTAGGTTCCAATGTCTGCTTTGGTCTCCCCTCAGCACACACAGTTAAAAGGATTTTGGGCAAGAGGGGCTGGCCACAGGAAAAGATTCCTCTCAAACTTCACTGGAGCTGGAGACCTCAGCCCTCTCTTTCCCTTCTCCTCCATTAGTGTGAGTTTAATTATCCTGATGGAAGATGCAGTGTTTGGCTGCAGCTCTTTTCATAGGGCAAGGTAAGCAGGGAATGCTGATAGCAGGCACTCCTGGTCATTAATCCTGTGCTGACCCTGCGTGTGGCCCTGAAACTGATAGAGCTGATATGGCAGTAGAAAAATCTTCCCATAAGCCAGACCCAAAGTTAGCAAAAAACACTTCTACACTTCTTTTTCAGAGTTCAACATAAAAAACCTAACACTTGTAACAATTTTCTTTTGATTTCCAAAGAGGTTGTGAAGAACTTATTGCTTTAAAAAATAGTTTTAACCTCTCTGACACTTCGGTTTTTAAAAATCTTAGAAAGAGATTGAGAACACAAACAAGAACTCACCAGCTCTGTAGGTGAACAGTGTCAGCTTTTGGCCTCTGTGCACAGAATAATTTCCTTTCCAGGTTCTTTGTGGATGCAAACATGTACAAATGGCTCAGAGTAAGGAATTCATCTCAAGAAGGTCATAGAAACATCAGTGTTTCTTTCAGCAACTTTACACTAGCTTTCTAGTCTTTCTTTTAATTTTATCTCCCTAAGGAGGTCTCAGGGTTGCATTCCAAGTTGCAAGGATCCTCCACAGGCACTTACAGCACAGGTAAGCACACAAACTTCTGTTATGGGGTTTTTTATTATTCTGTAGCATAAAAACTCTTTGGAGATAATCAGGTTGCTAAACTTTCTCAGGACTCCTTTTGTTCACAGGGTGATGCAGTCCATAAAAGCCAGGTTTTTGGGGTACAGGTAGGACTGGGGCTGTGTGGGGGATTTAAGGAACGCCAGAGTGTTTCTTGGCACCTCGGCGTGCAGGTGCTGTTGGAAAAAGCCCTCTATGCCTGTCTGCATCACAGAGCATGTAAATACCAGGAACCTGCCTCAGTTCCAGAATGAAAGGTGACAATTTCAGCTGCTTTTCACCTTGCATTTTAAATGCTAGCCTTGAATTCTTCCTCCATCAGGCATTCAGCAGAATTCTAGCAGCACTTTTGCGGTGGTCTGCCCCTTCCCATGATGTGCATAGTTTGAAGTTCATTAGTACTTTACCTTACTTGTGCTAGTTGGAAAACTGCACCAAATCTGCACCAGAATCACTTAGGAAATGTGTGAACTGACACCTGGTAGCAGCCATGTATTTCTGAAAATAGAATAAGAAGCAGTTTTGTATATTGGAATAGCTCACTGATTAGTTTTCACCTGAGGGCAGCACAGCTTCTGGCAGGGACATCTCTGTGCCACTCCAAGTGTTTCTACAGACCTCAGTGAATCCAGTTTGTCATTCCCCTGTGCAGGGGCCTTCACTCAGGGCATTCTGAGAGCAAGGGATCACTTTGGTCTGGGGAAATGCCATGGCAACCATGGCACCTTATCCCCATGACACTTGCTGTGGGGTTTCATCCAGCCTCACTGTGAACTGGCATTGGCACGAACCAACTCAAGCTTATGATTGGAATTTTCCATATGAAAGGATGCTCAGGAGTTAAATCTGGAAATCAGGCAGTGCCTTTTAGTTTGGATTTCCCTTAGGCCCCAGAAGCAGAGTTGATGGGGGCTGCTTGCCTTAACAGGGAAGGAAGGAGAAAACCCCAGAGGTCCATTAGGCATCACCTCACAATCTGTCTGAACTGTGAGGGAACGTGCAGGTTTTGAGTTTTGAGAGAGAAAGGGGCTTAATCACTTGTTACTGCTCTGGTCCGGCACTTAGGGAACAACTCCAGCAGCAGCTCTGAATCTTCTTTACCTGAATGCAGGCACATGTGGGGATTCCTCCATGCTGTGAGCCAGGGACTTAGAGCTCCTCATTGTTAGAACAGTGCTGGAAAACACTAAAGCAAAGCTGAATTTATTTGTAAACATACAAAGTTCGACACAAACACCATCTGGTTTTCAACACCGGTTTCTGTTCAACAATCCCATCTCTTGACAGGGGTCAGCTCCCCATTTTGGGGGGCACCCATTGCTCTGTTCTGAGGTTTCCTGGTGGCAGCTGCCCCATGTGCCCCACAGCAGATGCTGCAGGGCACACACGTGCAGGAGTCAGGTGTTGGGAGTGCCTTTGTGTGAAGTTTGAAATTATAAAAATTATTTTCCCAGGAGTTCAGCAAAGCCAACATCAAGAACCCCTCCTCACCTACTTTAAACACTCCTTTCCCTGTTCCTCATAAAATTAACTAAATTATTGCTATAATGTGTAAATTTCTCATTTCAAGCACTCTTAGATACTGGTTCCATCTTAGTTACTGGTTCTAATCTAAAGCAATGAATTTCTTTTGGTGCTGAAGAAGAAAATGTATCCTGTGTTCTTAGTGCTTTCAGCACTGAATAGCTGGAAATTTTGGCAGTAACTAAAACCTTCCCAGCCTTTTATTGCTCCCTTGCCTCAGTGAGTGTTTCTTGTCAAACTTAACCCAGGTAGACTCTTGAAAATGTCTCCTTTGAACATTTCTTTAACAGCCAACAAAATGAGAGAAACTCAGTATACAATTAATATGTTACATGCACTTGCTGAAAAACCCAGCATTCCAGAGCAGAGACAGTTAACCAGGATTACACAGTCCTTCCTCTTGACTTCAGTGAGCTGTGGATCACACCCAAAAATATGCTACCCAGTGAAACTTTGTAATTCCATTCAGCAGATGCTTTCAAACACAATGGGAGATTTTCAAAAATATCTTTGTCTGGAAGTGTTCATCTGCAGACATAAAAACAGCCTTGATAACATTAGAGGGGAGATAACAATGTCTATCTCTGTAACGATATCACCTTATCTTTAATTAATGTAGAGTACTGTAAGATGTTTTTCTGAGATATGAGCCTCTTACTTGGGTAAGATTCTTCCTGAAACAAAGTGTTTGAGCCAGTGTAGCTGTTCTAAACAAAGGTTTAATGGAACTTGTTCACCAGCCTTGGAGGCAGCCAGAGCCTGGTTGTTTCCTTTAAGGCAGAAAACATAATAAGGAAAAATAATAAGGAAAAATAATACGGAAAAATAACGAGGAAAAATAATAAGGTTCCTGACAGAAACATGAAGCTATCTATTGCTAGTACTGCAGTAATTTGATTAGAAACTGCCTTATTCCATGGAATCATGTGACCTCAGCTGTGTGTTTTAAGGGGAAATGAGCCCAAATAAATCCCTTGGATCTGAGCTTTGAGTAGTTTCAAATTCACTGTCAAAATTCAGATACTTCAGTCAGCTTTTACATCTGTAACTCACCCCACATCAACAATAATTGTGTCACAAAAGTCTTACACGTTTGTATGAGATCCCATCCTCAAAATATAGAAAGTACCAGCAATGGAGTTTCCTGTAGAGTCTGAACCTCTCCTTTATCCAAACAGTCTGATTTGTAGTTAAGTAATGCTCGGTGTTTATTTCTTCCACTCCCAGTGGGGCTTCCAATTTTATTTTGCCTCTATTTTTGATTGCTGCTCTGAGCAGCAGTGAGAGTCTTGCATGTCCAGCATGTTCTCTTTCTCCTTGTTCCCTCTTGTCTCATTCCTACAGCATTTTCCTCATCCTGGCTGCCTGAGGCTGACAGAGAGGAGGGGGAGAAGCAGCAGCAAATGTCCTGCTCGTGTTCTCCAGGCTTGGGGACAAATACCCTGAGCTCCCATTCCAAGGAAGGTCCTGGGCAGACCAGGATTGCTCACCCAGCTCTCGACCATATGTCCATGGACCACAGAGCAACTGGGAGGTTTAGTTCTCTCTCTTATGTTTTACATGTGTGATTTCTTGTGGAACTAATCAGTCAAACATCACAGCTGTTACAGTTGCCCACACTTTAAAAAAATTCACCCACTTGACTGATAGAGATCTTTGAGTGGAAAGAACAGCCAGTGCTTGCTCTAAGAAGGCACAGTTGTCAGTGAGATTGCCACTGAAATGGTGAGGATGGAAAAGTACAGACTCAAAGCCAGGCCATTCCTAAATATTCTTCTCCAGGAAGTAATCTGCAATTTCAGGGCTGATTCTCTGCCTCTTTGAGGTAGTCCAGGCTCCCACTGCTGGACTTGCTCTGTTTCATGCACCTTGTGCTGCTGCAGAACTGTTTTTAGAGCTAGTGAACAGTGCTGCAAACAGGCCCCAGGGTACTTTAGAGTGAAGGGTCTGGGTGTGATCATTCCAAGCATTTCCCTGAATTGGAGAGGTAGATGGTGGGAGGTGCTGGGCAATGTCTTCCCAGCCTGTAACATACTGAGCTCACTGTCATGCAAATACAGAACAACTTTCTTCCACCTGAAATCATCTCTGATGCAGACAGCCAGGTTGCCATGAAAGTAAGAGAAAAAAAAAAAAACCCAA
>VXBB01015773.1:0-37136 GCA_013399915.1 Illadopsis cleaveri | reverse complement strand
TTTTTTTCTCTGCTTAAGCAACAGATTTGTCTCTGAGTTGCCAAAATTGTGAGTGTCAGGGTAGCAGAGCATACTTTGGTGCGTACAATTTTCTGTGCATATGTCTGGTACTCCTTGTTTTGGAAGGGCTATAGAAGGTTTGTATCGAACCAGTCCATCTGTTCAGTGATTCAGTAATCTGAGAACAGTTAAACTTGTCACTCTGCCCCCCTGGCTGTTGTCCTTTCAGACTCTGTGACCAATCTCAGATTTTAATGGCATTTTAAAAATATTGGCACCCTGCTGTGTCCTGTGTTTGACCAGTCCTGTTCTTGCAGGTTTAGTGCCACACCAGAACTCCCTGCCCCGAGAAATGAATTCTGTTTGCAGAAGGGAAAGTTTCACAGCCCTTTCTATGTGCATGCAAAACAACCTCCTCCAGAGATGAGCAGAGATTTGTATCAGAGAAACTGCCTCTATCAGAGATTGAGAAATTGAAGCAATTACAGCCAGCTCCACCCCTTTGAAGGTGAGCAGAGGGAGAGACATTTGCTGCCAGTGCTTTCTGTTTGTGAGGAGCTGCAGTGCTTTAGGAATGAGGGCTGTCTGGGGTGCTGTGCACAGGCAACATGGAGCTGCAAAGTGATCATAATGACATGTTCAAATGAACCAGTTTGTTCCAGGAGAGTAAACTGCCAGGGAATTTAGTACTGTGGAGAGTATGGCTGGTGGGTCAGGGCATGGTGGGGCTGTGCAAATACTGAACAATACTGTGACAGGCAGTGATGTGCTGCCTTCTTCCAGAAGTAAGAGGCTGGCTGAAGAATCCAGGCCAGGGATCAGATTTGGAAAAATACTCAAACTAAATGCTGCCCTGGATTTAGCAATGCTGCCTGCTGGATATGCCACCTGCAGCTTCAGGTGAGCCTGGAGTGCCTTGGCCTGGACCAGTACCTGGTGCTGCTGTGACCTCTGAGCTGCTGCTGCTGCTGCTTCCAACACAAGGGACATTTCTACCATGGGTGGGATTTGGGCATAGCTGCAGAGTCCATGTAGAGCTTTGGGGATGCATTTGCATTAGAGGGACATATTATAGTAAAAATCTGCAGATGTAAATGCAAAATGATCCCACACAGGAGTTACCCCATGGCCAAGGGAACTGGGAGCAGTGCTGTCTGTCCACACGGCTCTCTGCCAGAGACATTTATCCCCTGATGCAGAAGAAGAGTTGTAGATTCTCTGTGGTTTATCCTTCCCCATATTTGCCCCTCCATCAGGCACATCTCCATTTCATGGGCAGCTTAATGCTCAGCTCTGTGAAATGCAGAAAATACTGCAGAGTGCAGTGTCTCTAATGCTTCCTGGGAAACAGAAGCTGCAGTGAGGAGCACCAGCATGGCACAAGCTGTTTCAGGGCTTAACAGTCAGAGACTGGAAGAATCTCCTCCCTGAGGATCTAGAATTAAAATAAAGGACTGAACATGGCACGGGAAGAAAAAGGAACAAACTTGCCTGTCCAAAGGCATATTACAGGTGAGTGGCAAACCCATGAACAGACAGGTGCTCCCTGATTCCCTCTCTGGCACCCTGCCCTGGCTGGATCTTTCCTGTTGTAAAACCGGGCAATGAGATATTGTTCAAAGGGGAGAGACTCCAAAGGCTTTCACAGAAGTATCTCCTCAGGACACTGCTGTTTTGTGTACACACATGCTCTCATATGTATATGTGGGGGGAGAGAAGGGAGAGAAGAACATCCTGTGGGATTTCTTTCACCATCTGCTGAGTTCTGAGTGCCATCTGCAAAGTAAAAGCGTTTATGTTGTTTAGCCTTTGTTCAAAATGTACTTTTTGTCACAATGGCTTTTGGCATTATCATGCACGACTAGAAGAAATATTCAACAGTTTGGAGCAAGCAGAGTGAAACACTGACAGCTCAGGACTCTGAAACCTCCAGTTTGCAGAGTAATTTGACAGAAGGTTCTGACACCGTGCCCACTGCCCTCTCCGCTCAGGAGCTCAGACGTGACCTTTCAGGTTCACAGGATACAGACAGCAGCTTGTCTGGAGAGGAGAGGCTTATCCAGCAGAACATGGGGGAAGTCCAGGTAAGGAGAATCACAGTCACCAAGCGATTACTCTGCCCCTGAGATGTCCCTTGGTGAGAGGGGGATCCGAGACAGTCAGGACAAACAGCTCTGGGGTGGTGGTGCTTCATCCCTGCCTCTGTCTGCACAGCTACTCGCATGCCCTGGGCTCCCTGCTGGCCTGGGAGCTGATAAATAACAGTGCTGAGCATCTGGCTGTGCCATGGGCAGCAGCAAAACACAAGGAGCACAAAGAGGGGAAAAAATCAGAGCCTGATTCCCTCCTCAGAAATCATTCCTAACACAAATGTGGCTGCTTGCCAGCTGGAGCTGAGTCTGCACTCCAGATACATTTGTGGCCAAAAAATAGTCTAAGTAAGAACAAAGAGAACTCTCTAATGGCCCATCATGATCTAGGAAGATAATGAGAGGAAGAGAAGCTGTCCTTTACCTAACAGGATCATGCTACAGGAATTTTCATGGTTTGGGTGACTTTTGAAGATTGAATTTATGTGAGGAGGCTCATCCAGCTGCTGGAATACAAATTGTTTTCAGCATCACAACCATAATATGAAGGATAATCCTATTATGTACCATAAACTAAAAGAAAAAAAAATGGAAATTTTTAATTTTTATGTCTCCAAATGCAGCCTGACTTCCTGAAGCACATATATAAAGGAAAAATTTATGCTCCAAGTTGTGTTCCAGAGACATTTCTAACTCAGAGAGAGCTTTCACATATAGTTGTAAGCAGAATTATTTCAAATCATTTGAATTACTTTGAAATTAATGGCTTTGCTTATGTTACCTGTTCCTGGAGCCCCACTAATTGTTGGATCCTATTGCTTTCCCAGAGAGATGGACAATGAGCATTCAATGGACTGGAGGTTAGATGGGAGTTACAACTAATCTTTAAAAGTATCAAAGGTGTGCAAATTTATTGCTGTATTCCATGGGTTTGTGGAGCTGGGAACAGGGTTAATATGGTCTGATGCTTTGTTTGCTCTCTCAGTGAGGGGATGAGACCTGTGGGGGAGTTTTTTATAGTTGGGGTGAGATATGGGGCTGGGGAATAGACACCCCATGGACCAGGTTCAATTCCAGCTGTTCCTGCAGGCTTGGAGAGCTGACAGAGGTGGACACAGTGCTGTTTAATGTTTATTAGAAATAGATCAATCATCCAAGAGGAGCTGAATTTGGCATTGGATTGAAGGTTAATGATTGGCAATCCCAAGGATTATCTGCACCTTGGTTTTGTTTTCTGTGAGGGATCATTTCTACATTGTGAACAGGGTCCTTTGTGGGATAAAACAAAAGCTGAGGATGAACACCACACAGTTATCACAGCATCTGTGGATCCAGGTCCTTCCCCAGATGGGTGGGAGTAGCTGAAAAAGCTTTGCCTCTGTCTGACCAAGGTAATTCACCAGCAGGATCCATCCTGAGTCCTCCCTTCCTGGTACACGGCCTGGCAGCGTATTAGGGAAATAAACCTCTTAGAAGCTTTAGCCCAGCTGCCTTCTTTTTGGTGAGAACACTGCACTGGAAGAGCTAAAATGATGATTATTATTGCTATTATTGTTATGTCTCATGGATACAGGCCTGGGCTCATTGTCTTAGCCTTGAAGGTTTCCTCAGCCAAGTGCACAATGAGCTCTGTCAGACCACCCCAGAGCAGGACACAAGGCAGTTCCACAGGGTCTGGCTGGAATATCCATGTTCTTCCCTGCTTCAGTCCCTCAGACAGCCCAAACACGGTATCTGAGGTGCAGCTAAACAGGTCTTTAGCTGCACTGGGGATCCCACAGGAAAATAAACAGCCCCCTCTTTACTGCTCCCTTGGCAGGGATTAGCTGAGGAAGGGGTGGCTGGCTCCCCTCAGCTGGGAGTTGCGGGTGTCAGGAGGCAGCTGAGGCTCAGGAGCAGCCTCTCACCTGGAGAGCAGCCGAGGTGACTGAGCCTGCTCCCTCTACAAGGATGAAAAATAACAGGAGAGAGAAAAAGCCTGTAAAATAGTCAAAGAGTCAGAGAAATTATCACCCAATAAAAGTGCAGTAGAATGGAAAGATGAAAAATCTTGAATGAATAAAGGAAGATACGTCTTAAACTGTGCTGTCAAACTGTGGATTCCATCACTGTCTGAGCCAAGAAACCTGGGTTCAAGGTATGGTTATTTCTCTATGAATAACAAGGGTTGTGCATGATGTGACACTAATAAAATCACACTGGAGAAAAGGAAAATCTTCGTGTCTTAGTGATTAAGCAGAGTGACCTTTTGTGGGCTGAATTACATTTGTGTATTACACATTTCTATATTTCTTTCCATGGGAACATCTGGTGCTGGCTCATCCTGGAGACAGGTTTCTGGACTGGGCTGGCTGTGGGTCCAATCCAGGCAGGCAGTTCCTGTGCAGCAATTTCTCCTTTGATGCAAATTTTCTCCAAAATTACTGTTAGTGGATTAACTAGAAATCTTGTGTTCTGAGGAGCTGCGTTTGCTGCAGGAACAGCTGTGAAATTTGATAAAATCACCATGGTGTGTTTAAATGGTTTTATAGCAGTAGCCCTTCGGTTAACCCTGGATCATTTAACAGCTGGATAAGTCTTTCAAGAGTAATTAAAATGATGTTCTCAGAGAATTTAATATTTTATACATGGCTTTTTCAAAGAGGAGCAGCGAAGACAGAGATGCCAAAACTGAAAGCCTGGCACAGGACACCCAGATTTGCTCCCTGGTGCATAAATTTGCATACATATTTGGAAAGGAACAATGCCTGACTTAAATAAGCAGTTTGCTTCTAACCCCATCTCCTTGATGATGAACCTTGGAAATAACAAAATGTACAGACTATGGAAACTATTGACTAGGTTTAATAGTCAATTAAAACATCTCCAGTTACTGTGCTACAAATGGACTATGAAAACTTGCAGAAAAACATGTCACTTTAAAGTCCATCTGACTCTGGAATAATTTACCTCCCAGAAGCCTATTCCCTTAAACAGGTTCACAGTTTGGCTATTTACCTTTTTTTGCTGTTAGAGCACATTGTTATTATAATTCATTAAGCCTGTTTATATGATTGCCAATACTTTTAAGTATGGATAATTGTGAGTGTTTGAATAACTGACATTATGTACATCAGCCATATAATTAATTGCCATTACCTGATGTATTATACATCCCATTTATTTTTCAACAACTAACATGATATTTTGTCATTTTATTAATGCCATATCTCTTCTTTTGACAAGTAAATAATAAAAAGGCAAATCAAAGCATTATGTGTTCTTGAAGTAAACGCTTCTTCATTATACAACAAATAACTTCTTCAACAAAACCTGCCAAGTGCCAGGAAAAGATTGGAATTTCAATGGACACATAAGTCAGTGTAAGGGGGCATTCAGAGGGGACACAGGTCCATCTCTGCTCCTCTCTGTCTCCCAAAGGAATGAACTCCTTGTTATCCAGTCCATGGCAGTCCATCCACCCCTCCAGCTGGAGCTGCAGCCTTGGCTTCACCCTCCTGACAGTCTCTTTCCATTCCATACTCCACTGAGCCTTACAGGACTTGATTCCCAGCGCTCTGTGCTCCTATCACTATTCAGGACTCATCCAAGATCTAATCAAGAGCCGGAGGAATCTTATAATTTTGTCAAATACAACAGGTGAAAACCATATTCCTCACTTTCAGAGTTTTCAGCCCAGTATAATTTTTCTGCCCCAGAGCATCAGACAGCAGTGTTCTTNAGAAGAAGAAGAAGAAAAAGGTTGTAAGCGTTACTTTAATGGCAATGCTGGATTGTTCACATTCCCTGTATGCTAAAAAAATCAAACAAAAAAAACCTCCCCAAAGCCAGGGCCATTTTAGAAACACTGTTCACAGGTAAATAGCATATTTTCTGTAGCTCTGGCCGTATATATTGACCAAGTGTGTATCAACATGTCTCATAGTGTAATATCTAATAGTAAAATTTGGTATTGAGAGAAGACATAAAAACATTATTTTGTTTTCCTATCTGCAACTTTGATTTGGTAAAGACTAATAAAAGAAAATGTAATAAAAATGCCCCGTTAAATGCCTGGTTTGTGATCCTCATAGTCCCTCTAGAAATCACCATCTTCTTGTTTCCACAGCATAAATAATATCCAGTAAACAGAATTATGATTTCATTCGGTGCTGTCACATCATGCTGTATTTTACAACAAGTGCAATTGTATTTCTTTTGGAACAGATTAAGAACAGTGAGGAAGGTGCATTCCCTGAGGGCACTGGAGTTGAGGATAATAAACTCCGTGTCCATAATGTGCCAATGAGACTACAGAAATGAAATCTCCACATTCAGAGCAACAGAATATTTATTTTAGAAGTGCTCTGTTAAGAGATTTGTTTTGGGATATGTTTAAAGAAGACATTTTATGCACTGAATAGACGTAAGTACCCAATGGCTTGACTGTGTCATCATAAGCTGTAAGCAAAACTCTCAGGTTTTTATAGCACAGCAGACCAAAGAATCATTGCAGCCTTTCAAAGTTCATCATTTGTGCTTAAAAATAAGAGCTTAATTGCTTTTAACTGTCTTTGGTGCTTGTTTTGGGTTGGGGTTTTCTCCCTCCTCTCCCATTCTCAAATATTGCAAGTGGATTTCTTGGCATCTGGGATCATTACAGCTGGACAAAGGCCAGGAGGTCACTTCTTTCTGACTGCTATGAGATGTTCTGGTAGATAATTAGGGTGTGTAACCCATATTATTTATTTTAAAAAGACTTCAGTGAAATTGAAGCTATCATATTTTTTATTCAACAGCTAAAAATAAGCAAATTCCCAAACCTTGCCTTCCCCTCTGTTGGGCCCTTACCTAATGCTGCTGCAACTTGCCTTCCACCTTCCACAAATACCTCAGTCCCTTGAGTGTCTGCTCAGATTTGGTTGGTTTCTTTTCCTGAGGGACTCCTTTTACTGCTTCTCCCATTTTTCTTCTCCAGATGTGTGGACACCTCTCCATGTAGATGTGGCTGAGAGAGCTGGTATTTACAGTGAGCATGGAAAAGGGCTTCTGCCAACTTCAGCATAGTCTGGGTGTGTAATTCCCTTCAGGCCCATCACAAAATCCAACCTGGATTTTCTTGTTTTTTTGTAAAACATTGATGTGAAAAGGTTTGCTGTTGTAAATATGTGCATGAAAGCAGAAGGAATAATCACCTTACTCTTGTTATAATGACCATTGCAGTGAGCTCTCATGTCTGACTTTGTTATACAGCAATGAAGGATCTCTGCAGGATTTTGAGCTGAGAAATTAACTTTTTGTCCATCATGTGGCAAGGAACCTGCAAAAAATAAATAGCACACATTCCAAATACTGTGCCAATGAGAAACAGTTGGATCTTGGTCATGGTTATAGGGCATCTACAAGGCTCAGATCATGGGCTGAAGTGGTGCATGGCCTGGAAACCAGCAAGTCCTGACTCACCTCCACCCCACTTGTGAAAAGTAAAGAGAGAATCTGCAAATTGCATCTGTGCAAAATGGAGTGACAGCCTCTGGTGGTGGTTGCAGTGGGGAAACTCCAATTTCCAGGTGCAATGCAGGCTTCAGCATTGGGAGAGTTGGCACAGGTCACAGAAAATAGCAGAGGGGTGGACCCTGAAGTTTGTTTCAAATGCACAGGGAGCAGATTTTTTTAACTGTGTGCTCTGAAAGAGCTGTACTTCACTCTTCATCTCTGCAGGCACCTGTCAGGGAGATCCCCCAACTGCCTGTGCAGGGGCAATCATCTACACACATGGTGGGGTTTTTTGACTGTAGGCCGGTTTGCTGTTTGTTCTTCCTGTTGCTGACAGCACACAGAGAAAAGGAGCTCTGAACTGGTGAATGATGTGCAGAGAAACCATTGCAGAAACAAGAGAACAGAATACAGCCCTGGTCCTTGATGGTCTTTGCAGTTTGCTCAGCCTGTGTTTGCCCTTGTCAGGAAATGCAGAGAGCTCAGAGCAGCAAAGACTTCTCATTCTGCTTGAAGTTGGCCCTACTTGAAAGGCTGGGTTTGATAAAGTCAAAAGATTCCTTGCATGAAAAAGGGTTTAAATAATACCAGAGTCTTACAGGGCTACAGATGCCAGACCTTGCTTTGCCTTTCCTCACCTGCCATTCCTATGGCAGAGGGTCTCCTCTATTTTAAGCTTATTTTAGATGAAATTTTATTAAATTTTGTTTGAATCTTGGTACCAGTTTCCAGCCCACCTACAGCTGTAGATGTTTGCTGATAATATGACCATTATTTGTGGGTTTTGGCACTAATTCTGCCCAGGAGAGCTCTGAAGTATTCAGAACTTTTGGAGTGGAGAAGAGTAGAGTGCTTGCACTTTTTCTTGTTTTAAGCAGTCCAAGAGGAAACTCAGTGAGAATTTTCTGATGGTGCAAAGTGTGAAACCTCTACAGCAGTGGAAGAAGGAGCTGCTGTGGGATTATTGGGATGAACTTGTACTGCAGTGTGATGGACACGGCTCTTGCTCTCTTTTAGGGTAGAAAGAATCTGTCTGATAATAGCACAGTCCTTTTAGGCTGCATAAAGACTGGAACTGAGGGGGTTTTTTTGGGCATCAGTGACCATGGCTAATTTAACTCAGCATTCTGAACAATAAAATATTTTGTCAGGCATCAGATCTGAATTGAGGAATTGGTTTTTTGTTCCTCCCTATTGAGATTATAGATGTAAACCCATAAAAATTGTGAAAGTAATTTTCTAGAATTTGATTTTACGATGTTTTATTATTAAAACAAGAGATATGGTTTCCTATCTTAGGGAGAAGTAGAAAAAACATAAATAAGAGTCACGGTTTTTGAGAAGAATGAGCCTATTCCTTCAAAGCTGCAAGTTCTTGCTGCTTTGGAAAGTGATAAATCCCAAAGAAATCTCACCTAGGACATTTTACATACTGAGTAATTTCAGAAAACAGTCATTTTTAAAAAGAGAAATTATAATACAACAATCTATTATTGAGAAAAATGTTTTTAGTGGCTCATTTATAAGCATTTGTCTCTATAAATAACTCTGCAGTCAATGCAAAAAAAAAAAAAAATTTGGAAAGCTGAATTTTGGGCAATTGACCTTCCAAAATTCAGGCTGATTAGAAAGCCAGACACATCCCTTCAGTAACATGTAATAAACAAAAGGCATTCTTAGCACCTAATTGCAAGTTGAAACTTATTCATACAACACAATTCTTCAAGGATCACAAATAATGAACAAATTAATGAAATTTATAGCCTGCTTGCAAATCACTTGTTGACAGAAAGCACTCTCCTTGTCAGCTCACATTACTCATTGCCAATTCTTTCAGTGACTGACTTCAAACTTACAGATTCCTCAGTGATGGTTTTTGGATAAACTCTCCTACTCCAGCTGGTGTGCAGACATTCCTCCCTGTGATTTAAATAATTTATATCATTAATTACTTGCTAACGTTGCTCCTTGTCCCTTTTGCTGAGTGCATCCAGCCAGGGCAATGCAAACACCGTCAGTGCAAGAGAACAATTCCTTCCAAGGCTCCCCACAGTCCTGCTGCAGAAGAGCTGAGCAGGATGGCAGGAGGGAAAGCTGCAGATAAAGGCCAGCCCATGGAGAAGCCTCTTCCCTCCAAGAGCAAGGCAGGAGTGCCTGCCAGATCCTCTGCTGAATATTCACTGCCATGAAATATGAGGAGTCATGCAGGCGGACTCTGACCTCCCGAGCCACAGGTTACACACTGATTATACATCTCTTTCACTGGGTTTTAGGCCAAGATTTTAAAATGTAACATCCCTAAAAGCCTTTGTTTTATTCCCCTTGGTGAGAGTGGTGACTTTCAGCTGGGAGTATGGAGGTGATGTCAGGATGTGAACATGTCAATAGGTATTTATTGCTCCTGAAAATCAGGGCACTTTCAAGGCATGTGCCCAGACTAAGCCCTTTAGCCTTACCTTGTCCTTTGGTGCCTTTGAAATGCAGCGTGTCTCTTTCTGATCTGCTGCTGCTATCTCTTCTTTTCTAATTCTCTTTCATCTCTAATTCTCTAATATTCTCTGTTCTAAAGCAGAATCTTCATTTTTTCTGCAGTTTTGTTTGTCCTGCGCTTCCAACCAGCATTATAGGTTGTGTGATAAATTCTGATTGGTTATGTAATCAGCTGGACATGGAGATAAACTGTGGCCCAAATGTTTTCTCTAAAACATTTTGTAATTACCAGTAAATTTTGTTGACTTCCTGCCTTATGTCATTGTAATCATTAGACAAATGCAGTGTAGAACTCTAGGAAACAGCAGTGCAGGCAAAAGTCCATTTACACAGAATTTGTATTTGCAATACTCTAAGACTTACTTAAAATTTCTCACTTTTCTATGTGTACATCTAAGCACTGATAGTGTTTTTCTTCATCTTAATTTTGGGAATTTCTTGGTGTATTTGCAGAACTATTGGTACAAAAATGCAAAAGGGAAAGCTGAGATTTGGTTGCAGAAGAGCATTGAATAGTTTCAGTGAATATGAAACTTTTCAAGACACCCTGAAGTGAAGAAATTAAAACAGGCTGTGAGTGGAGAATAACTGGCTGAATCCTAATTTAACTGTAAATTTTGAAACTGCATAATTTATTTGTCAAAAGATATAAAATCTAGTAAATAATTTTTCCCAACAGAGGAGTTTTCAGATACAGTTTTGTTCTTTTGGTGGAGTAGGAGGGACTTTTGATCTATTTCCTCCAGCACAGTCCCTGTTTTCCAGCTGAGAAACAGAAGGAGAGGCTGGGGAACTGGAAGTGCTTTGCTCATGTTGGTCTGCCTGAAAAAAACACCCAAAATGCACTTGCTAATCTCTTCTCACAGAAACACAAAAGGATGATGGAAGAAGCAAAGAGGGAGAGAAGGGACAGGTCTGGGGTCCTGGGGGATATTTGGATCTCTGGGGCAGATATGGAGCTGTGGGGCAGGTTTGGAGCTGTGGGGCAGATTTGGAGCCCCTGGGCAGATTTGGAGCCCTGGGGCAGATTTGGAGTCCTGGCACAGATTTGGAGCTGTGGGGCAGGTTTGGAGCTGTGGAACAGATTTGGAGCTGTGGGGAAGGTTTGGATCTGTGAGGAAGGTTTGGAGCCCTGGCACAGGTTTGGAGCTGTGGGGCAGGTTTGGAGCCCTGGCACAGATGTCACCCAGCAGAAATGGTGTGTCTGAGGGGGATGTGGCACATTGGTGCAGCCACATCCTGTTGCTAGGGGAGCACTGGGGATCTCAGTCCCCAGGGGTGAGAGGAGGGAGGATGCAGAGTGGAGCCACAGCAGGGCTTCCCTGCCTTTCCCTCCTGAGGAGGCCTGGGCACAGCCCCATTCCAATTCCCTCTCACAGGCTGTGTTTCCCTGCACGATCAGCAAATGCAGCAAAAAGGATGAATTGACTTAATGAGTTATTTTGATCTCTTCTGAAGTGATAAAAAGAAAGCTGTAAAAATCAGTGCATACTAGTTCCAACTTGAAGACATCTAATAGTATCTAATATAGTGATTTGATTAATGTTCTATGCTCCTTCTGTAGGTTTCTCTAATGCACCCTGCTGAGCTTTTGGAAGAACTCACAATGTACACAGGAAATTAAGTGACAAAGAATATGCTGTGAACTGTCCATACCAAGCAAACTAGAATGAAATACAGTATTTTTTGGGAGAATAATAAGCATCCACATGCAATGCTGCATGCTGGCTAACAATTTAACCAGTGCTTGAAAGAGGAGATTAACTATATTATGTGCCTCTCTTGTCTATAACTGCCAACTGATTACATAGCAAGACAGGTGCCATCTCAGCCAGCCTGAGATCTCTAAAATCAATATAACTCTTTAAATGCAACTTAGAAACTCCTAGACTATGAGCTCAAACCCCAGCATTGGTGCTTGCCTATTTAAGTGATAATCCAGAGCTAAAACTTTTAAAAGAAATCTGTCTGTGAAAGTAAAAAGCATGATACAGGTCTCATTATTGGAAAGCAAAGGTCTTTCCTTTCTCCTCAAACTCAGATGGATAAAAATCAATCTTCAGCTGGACTGGTCCTGCAGCACTGAGGGACAGCTGTGAGGACTAATAGAGCCTCTGGGCTGAGGGAAGGCAAGAAGATGTACTCCTCCATCAAAAGGGAGATAAAATCTTCCCAGCTGCTTGTTTCAATCTGCCATTAATACCATGGTGTTGCCTGGATTTAGTACAAGACAACCAGCAGTAAGCTGGGTAGAGTCAGGAGCTGGTGCTACCTTGTACATGTAATTTCAGCCAGTTAAAAATGTGAGGTTTTCAGAATTTAATTCCTTTTAATGGCCTCAGTGAAAACACATGTGAGTGGCTCCATCTGTTTCAGCACATGACAAGTGATAGGTGCAGCAGTCATATTTCATGGTATCACAGGAGTAATGGATGTTCCCTTCTGTCACTCTCAGGTGTCCCTGACTCAGATTTCCCTCACTCTGTAATTTTGTGCCAGGTGTGAACTTGTGAGAGGCACCACAGTAGTGGTCCAAGCAACACTTGTTTATTGGCAACAGAAAAAGACTGGAGCACATGCTGATTCTTCTTTATCCAAATTTGGGCATGGCTGCCAAACAGAATTGTACTTTATATCTGGATTTTTAGTGTGCTGATAGCAGGGGTCTTTAGGGGTCTCTTGTTTAAATTCACTATTAAAGTGCTTCAGGTATGAAAATCAGAAAATAATTCTGATTTCAACATTTAAATTGAAGATCCACAGACCATGTATTTCAATCCATCTTTGCTCATCTTTTTCTTGTTATTGTCACAACTCACATATTTCTTTTCCAGTACTTTTAGATGACCCACAGCTTCTCCTGTTTCAGCAAGAAGCCCTTATGCATAACATGAGCATCACAGATTCTCACTGTGTTTGTTTATCAGTGTGTTTTCAGTGTCTCTTGATCCTTTTGGCTGTCCAAATGTTTGTTTGGAATTATTCATAACATTAGGGAGTCAATCTGCTTTATTCCAGTTCTAGGACATAAAAGTGCTGTGGTCAAGACCCGTTCAAGCCTGGAAGCTGCTGGACTGGGAGCTGCATTCAGACTGGAGTTCACCAGAGCACTAAGCTTTCCTTGCTCCATTGGTCCTCCAGTTTAGGGAAATTGTTAAATTGGAATGAGAATTGTTATCAAATAAAAGAGACCACCAGTGATGAAACCCAGAAGGGTTTCTTTAAATGCAGTTCTAGCAAACTGATAATTCAAGCTTCTAATTGTTAGCAAAACAATAGGAAGTCTATAAGCTGGATATTTGCCAGCAGGGGCCACTTCTCTAAGCTCTTTGCTTTTCTCCCTTCATCTGCTGCATTGAGATGAGGGAGAGAGTTATGTCAACACTTGGAGATAATCTTTTTATATGGGTTTACATAAGAGAATAAGGAAAAGGCTGAGAAAATTGTTCCCTTTTGTAGGTGTTGTACTGAAGAAAAGCAAAAATGTGGAAAGTTAATATCTGAGAATAATAAAACAAATAAAAGAAATAGACCTAAAATGAAGGGCACAGAACCTGGAAGGCCATTGCCCACACAGGGGCAGTTTATGTTGTGCCATTCCTGTATGAATGCAGAGGTCTGTGGAGTGCTTCTCTTCAGGCATCTGTGGGAGACACATCAGCAACCAATCCCAAAAGGAGCAGACCTAACAAACATTATTAAACCTGAATTGCAAGGAGCACTAGGGCAGAGTTTAATCACTCCTGTATTTCCAATAAGCAAGAGTGCACTAAATTGCTTTGGAGGTGGATCTGAATTGCACAATGTGTCCCCAGAGAGAGGAAGGACTGCCCCGTGCCCGTGGGGTTGTGCCTCTGGGGTTGTGTCCATGTGTGCAGGACAGGCAGGGCAGTGGGGCTGGGCAGCAGTCGCTGCCATCCTGCTGCTCCAGGTGCCCCAGGAAGAGAATCTGGCAAAAGAAGAGTTCCCTGTTGGCTTAGTGAGCCACTGCTGGTGGCAGGGCCGGAGTAAAGACTGGGATGATGCCCAGGAGAGCCGGAGGGCACATCTGGGGCTGTGACACCAACACCAACACCCGAGGTCCCAGCCCATGAGGTCTGCCCCACACAGGTCATTGCCACACTCTGTTCTTGGATTACTTTGCAATCACTTGTGGGTTTTTTCCTGATTTCATAGTAAAAGAGTTATTTTAACTCACTGTTTTCCCAGTTACGACTCACTGTTTTTCTCTCGTGGCTTTCCCTATTTGCATTTTATGGTTCTTACTCTGATTACAATTTGAACCATGCAGAAGTGCTTTAAGCAGTGTCTGTTTTACTCAGGCCATGGTATTTTGGAGTGCTGCAGACATTCAGATATCCCCTGATGACTTTAGCAAACATCCTGTGTGGTTTGCCTTGCCTAGGAACTGAATAGAATCAGTGCTCTCTTTCTATGCCTTCCCCTTTCTCGAAACTCTAGCAGATGATGGTTAAATTATTGCAAAACTTTCTGTGTGGTAGCCCAAGGCACAGGACAGCAAATGAAAAGGCCAAGAAAGTATCTGTGAGTAGTTTTTCTTGTTTAAATTTTCAACCAACCACTGCAGTGAATTTTTCGAATGATTTTTAATATTGTAGGGTTCTGTCATATTTTTGCCATCCTGACATTGTAAATTGATGTATTTTATTGGCCTGACACAACAATAAATAATACAATTCAGTTTTATTTAATGATTTCTGGTTTCAGTGGTAGAGAAGCTATGTTAATTTTAAATTGGGTCTTGGAGTAAATTTAAAATTAATGAAATTTAAAGCTGTGATTTGTTTAAGGATCCAGAACATTCACTCTCTCATCTATTCATCAAGCTCTTTAATTACCTAGTATGCATGAAACCTGTATTATGTCTTATTATTGAGAGATTAATTTTATGAAAACCTCAGAGTGATACATCATTAGAGTGACTCTTGGATAATGTATAGTCTAACCTTTTCTGTTAATCCCACCACAGAAGAAGAGAGGGAAGCTGACAACTCTTCTGCAATGTTTTATTCCTCCTGTTCCCCTGCAGTATTATCAGCTGCTTGCAGTTTGTCTCTGCTTCCCTGTTCATTTCCAGCCTTCCCTGGTGTGCAGCTGTCAGCCCCACTCACTCCGGGCTCAGGGATGTGCCAGGGGCGTTGGAGCAGATCCTGGTGGATGTTGTGCTGCTGCAGAGGATGGGGCAAGGCTGGGGGAGACTGCACCAGGGATGTGGGAGCGTGTCCTCCCGGGGCTGAGGCACTGCAGGGGCTGAAATTGCCTGTCCTGTGCGGAGAGGAGCAATTCCCTGCACTCAGGAAGTCCTGCTGGTAACCCCAGGAGCCACCAGCAGCTCTCATGCGTGAGGCTGGAAATGCTTCTCTTGGAGTTCGGACACTCCACTCTGTGCCCCGTCTCTGGTGCAAAGAATTCCTGCTTGGCAGCTGCAGTTGTCCACGTGCAAGTGTGAGAGAGCCACAGAATCCACATATGGACTAGTGAGTCCAGGGCAGACTGGAGAATGTCCCTTGCCATGCCTTGGGTCTTGTCTGGTGCCTCAGCCCCAGGAGGGTCCCCCTCCCCTGGGCCTCCACACCTCACCAGGGGCCAGTGGGCAGCAGCTGGAGCTGGGGGAGCACGTGCTGGGGACAAGGACAGGGAAAGACACCGGTGCAGGCCTGCAGTCACCATGCAGCCCCTCCATGGCCCCAGCTAAGCCCTTGCTGGGGTGTGTGGGCATTGCCTGCCTGGGCTGTGTGGGCATTGCCTGGCTGGGCTGTGTGGGCAGTGCCTGGCAGGGCTGTGTGGGCAGTGCCTGGCAGGGCTGTGTGGGCAGTGCCTGGCAGGGCTGTGTGGGCAGTGCCTGGCAGGGCTGTGTGGGCAGTGCCTGGCAGGGCTGTGTGGGCAGTGCCTGGCAGGGCTGTGTGGGCAGTGCCTGGCAGGGCTGTGTGGGCAGTGCCTGGCAGGGCTGTGTGGGCAGTGCCTGGCAGGGCTGTGTGGGCAGTGCCTGGCAGGGCTGTGTGGGCAGTGCCTGGCAGGGCTGTGTGGGCAGTGCCTGGCAGGGCTGTGTGGGCAGTGCCTGGCAGGGCTGTGTGGGCAGTGCCTGGCAGGGCTGTGTGGGCAGTGCCTGGCTGGGCTGTGTGGGCACTGACTGTCCTGGCTGGGGCTGTGTGGGCATTGCCCGGCCTGGCTGGGGCTCCTCCGCAGCTCTGGAGGAGCAGGCTGTGGCCACAAGGGATGTTCTGCTGTTGGAAGACCTGATCATCAAATTGTGCCCAATAATTTGTATTCCTCAGGTATGTTTTACCTTCTCATGCTGTGACCTCTTTTCATCGCTGCCAAAAAGAAATTATTTTTCCATTTTTTTCCCCAGTGCTTCCATGCCAGGCTAATTCTCTGTTCTCTTGAAAGCTAATATATCCACTTTTCGTATTAATATTTGTGAGAGTAATATTAGGAATGTTTTATTTCATTATCTCACAGCTGAGGACTGTAGTCACACTGGGTTATAAAGCAGCTAATTACAGTGTTTGTGACTTTACAGTGTGCCATGCCTGCAGTGCAGTTTGTCAGAGTTTCTGAGAATTTCTAACAAGAAAATAGTTTGCAGAGTAGTTTGTGAGTCTAGTCTGAGAAATGTTGCATATGCAGCATCTTTGCAATGCTCTACATCTCCTAATCAAAACTCTTTCACCTCCAAGGGCATTTGCATTTCATGGAAAACTTGATAAATTCAGATTATTTGACACATGTACTTTTCCCTGTCCATGCTTGTTTAATCAAAAATATTTAGGATACTGCAGAATAACAGAATATTTGAGTCCAGTGATCCCTTCTACTCCTACTCTGGGTTTGCAGTCATCACTACCTCATAGTAATTGTGGTGTTGTGAAGTTATAATTAAAGCTTCAGATTAGGCACAATGAATAAAAGGGACATCTTTTTCCCCTATTCAGCCTTCACTAAAGTAATTGTCATGAATGAGAAAGGAAAAAGGGGGAAATGCCCAATTCATAAGCCCGTGTGCAGCCTTTTAAGGGTAATGTTTTCCAAAACCTGGTCTCTGCTCAGGAGGAACTTGTAACAACAGCTTTGGTTTGGGATTTGCAGAAAGCTCCCGCTGGGCAGTGTGGCATTGCATGGAGCACGCTTTCCATTCCAGCCAAAAATCTATATTTTAGAGAGCACAGGTGGCAGTGGATTCAGTTGCAGTGCCCAGATTAACCAACCCTGCAGAGGTCTGGAGCCCACTTACATGGGAGAACTTGGAGAGTTTTAGCATTTTGATAAAACTCTCTCTGGCCACTTAAGCAGGATACACACTGAAAGCAGCTGCACTCAGGAAGTCCTGCTCCTAACTTCAGCAGCCGCCAGGCAGCTCTCACAGGCATGAGCTCGGAAATTGTTCTCTTGGAGTTCAGAAACTCCACTCTGTGTCCCCCTCTGGGAAACGAATTCCTGATCCCCTCCTGGCTTTGTCCTGAAGGTTATGGATGCTGAGCACTCCATGTGCACATGAGACCAAACTCAACTTCTGTCCAGCACAGAAATTCCCAATGTGTGCTGTGTCACTGTGTTTCCCTGCTGGAGCTCTGCTTTAGTGGTGGAAATAGATTCACATCCCCTGTGTTTCTCACCTGAGTGGGGTCCCTGCAGTTCTGGTACCTGGAGGATCCTTCAGAGGAATTTCCAGCAGTCATTCCCCTCCTGCAGTTTTCCATCCCAAAGAGCAGGGCAGGGGGCACAGGAGGGAAGTGATTTCCCTTTGGTCATGCAGCAGCTTGGGTTAGAATTAAATCCACACTTATCCAGTCCCCATCCCTTACCTCGCTCACTCCAGACCTTCCTTGAGGTTCATGAGCTGAGTTTGTGTGTCACAATTGTCTTTTCTTTACCATTAATGGATGTGCTCTTTAAGGGATCAGGAAACAAACACTTCGAGTGAAGAGTTAATGAACAGCAACATATGTTTCTTGCACAGATGCATACATACACACACATATATATATAGATATCTCACATCCTTTGAAATAACACATGCTTTATTTTTCACTCAAGAAAGAAAGTCTTTCAGCATGAATAGGAAAAACACATTGGGTTTTTTTCCTCCCCAGTGATTACAGGAGATGGGTGAGCCTGGAGTCATTCTGTTTTATTGAATCTTCCCAGTACTTGTCAGCAGTGGAAATGCCTGATTTAATCATTGAGAACTGGCTCCTGCAGAAATATTTGCATTGTGCATGTTTGAAAAATACTACAGCCAGAAATAACTTTAAAAATCTGTACTTGGTGCTGGTTATAAGCTCTCCTGAGTTAGGAGATGTGTCCAGCCACCTCGACATTGTGGGAAGGGTAGAGTTTTTGAATACAGGGTTTGTATTCTAGCACATTCCATTTTATTAAACAAAACCATACTTGCTGTCTACCCAGAAATGCCTCCCAGGAGATGCTCTAGAGAAATCTGTAATTCAAAGTGACTGTTTTATGTTATTCTCTTTCAGCACTTTTTCTCCTTATAAATTGTCAGCAACAAATATATACTTTTTATTTTTCTCTGAATCATGTGAACTAACAAATCTTAATCTGCATCTGCAAATTAAAGGCAGAAGAAGTCAATTACAAGTGCTTGGTTTACCTAAATTGAATTGCACTAGGTCTTTTGATTGAACTTACAAAGTTGTGTGGTTGGTGTTCCAGGACCATAAAACTTCTAAGTTCCCTCATTAATATCTGCTGTTTCTAAATTATGAATTCTTTTTTTTTTTTTTTCCGCAAGTGCTCAAGTATTTAATCAAAATTTGCAGTTTCTGTAGACATTTTGTTGGCAGATTTGTTTCTTACAGCATTCATGAGATGTAAATGCAAGAGAGGTGAGCACAGACTGCCTAAACACAATTCAAGCTTCAAAGAAATGTCACCAGACTCTCTTCCCCCTTTTTCCTCCATGATTTGCTGTTTGGGCTGCGAGCAGTGAAAGGCAGGAGCCTCAGCTGAGGTGTGCTGCTCACATCTACCAAACCTGGGTCATCCTCCCCCTGCTGCTGCCCTGAGCTGGTTGATGTCACAATACCGGTGTGACAGGCTGGTGGCTCGGCTCTGTACCCGCAGTGTTTGCAGAGCACACAGGTTACAGATTCAGACTGTGTTTGCTGATTTGCAGGGAACCATCCCAGCGTTTGGTTTCCTCAGTGCCCAAAGCCCACGGCACAGCCCATGCTGGACACCAGCCATGGGGGCTGTCCTGGGAGCTCCCCTCCCTTGCTCTGGCTCCACACCTGCCTGGCTGTGCTGCCTGTTTGGGGACCTTTCTTTTAATCGAGGCAGATTTGGAGGTTACCTTTATGCAGATGAACAAAATGAGAAAGGAAAGGGTTGCACTACAGGGAAGGGTTTGCTGCAGTCAGTAAGACAGGTTTGTTCAGATCCTAAAATACACTGAAGTCTGAGGGAAAATGGTATAAAGCACTTTTACATCAGAGGATTTTCAGACATAGTTCAGCTAAAGCACACTGAAGGTACAATTGCAAAGGGAGATGGTGCAGTGCTAAATATACAAAATGCAACATTCTATTTTTGTTATAATTAACTGTAACCAGTTCTTATTTAAATCAGCCTGCCAGACATAATTAGTCTGTACTTTAAATGTTTTGCTCGATGCTGTAGAGCAGAAACAGTCTTTATATTAAAATAATGAAAGTTCTGTAGGAAAGTAGACCATACCCACTACAATCCTCACCTGTGTACCCTGGGAAGGATTCCCTGTTCTGGACAGGTGCTTTGTACCCTGGGGGTGTGATACAGCTTGGATTTGTGCTAGGAGAGCACTGAGACTCTGCTCTCTGCAGACACACTGGTGTTTGTTTTACACCTCCAGTTCTCCTGTGAGAGGAGCCAGGGCCATCTTCATGCAGCAGGCAAAGAGCAGTTCCTTGGACTCAAAATTGTTATTTCTCAGTGTAAAATTACACATGAGCTTTCTGGTTGCCTCACTTTGTAACCCTTGCTGGGTACAGTTGTTTTCGTGGCACAGCATCTAATTTGGCTCTGTTCTTTTGGCTCTGTTCTTTTCATTCTTAGAATGATATTTATGGAAGGTGCAAGGGATGCTGCAGATTTGTGTTAGTGCTGTGCAGGAAGGAGGTTTGATGATGAGCTATATTATGTATGGCTCACTAGATAGTAGTAAACATTCCTCTTTGTTGCTGTGCTTGGGGATTATCAAAGGGTGTTGTGTTCCTAGTTAGAATTTTTCCGGATTAATGAAACAGATCACAGATCCCTGCATAGCAACGTGCCTGAAGTCTGTGAAATGTTTTCTGAATAAGGATTGGATCAGGCCCATTGAGAATATAAAGTGCTGCAAGAACACAGTGTTATTTTACAGACCCTGCATTCGGTTGTTTTCTCGCAGTGGCCTCACAGCCTCTCTAATTAGAAACGTAAGTTTTCTTTAGTCTGCTCTGTGTCTTTCCTTCTCTCTAACAACCTACCAGCAACATCCAAATCCTCATCGTTACTCAGGCACTCCTGGCTGTCCTTGACAGGGGCAGCTTTGTTTGAATATGGACTGGTTGAAATGAAATTGGGAAGACTTGAAGGTTCAGAGCTTGCTGTAGAGATTTATGGTCTGTGCATTTCCATACTGGGATTGCACATCGGTCTTTGGGGGCTCAAGAGCAGGATGCCAGGTGGAGGCTGCCTCATGTTGAGCCAAGGACTGCCACCCATCCATGCAATTGAAGTGTCAGAAGCCAAGGGAATATTTCAGAGAGTTTCAGATGTCTACCAAAACCCCAGGAGGTTAATAGATAATTTTAGTTTTGCTCACAACTTCCATAAGAATGTGCATCTCATGGCCAAGTACGAGCAGCCAGAAAATGAGTCTCCATCATGAGTCAGATCCCTCTCACAGGTTCAGAATTTAGAGACAAAAATACCTGCAAAAGTCTGGGAGTCTCTGTTCTTGTCTCTCCTCAATCAAGGAGATAGAAGCTGGGGCCAGGAGCCTGCTTGTGAGCTCTGGAAATCTCTAACTTTGCTGCCTGTGGCAAGTATTATGAAATAAAGTTATTTTAATGCCTGACAAATGATCCTTGCGTAAAGTTCTTTGCAGTCCCGTTTCTTTGGCTGGAAACTTTACTTGTCCTCTGGTTTTGGGGCACAATAAATCTGAAATCAGATCTCTGAGATGAGCCTGCACATAAAGCTGTTATAAATGCATTGATTTGGCCTTTTATTCTCAGAGGTTGTTAATATCTGATTCTGGTTTAACTCAGAATGTCTTGAATTGTTACTGTTCCCAATAGCTGAGAAATCCCAGATCCCCTTGGATACGACCCTTTAGATTTTGCATTTCTCAAATATGAGGACTGTTGCTTCTTATACTTGGTCCTGAGAAGGTCCAAGTCTCTTAAAAATGTTCTTTTGTTTATAACACATGAGTAACAAATGTGGAGTTTTATGGGGAGGGGCAGGTGCCTTGGAATCCTTTTGTTGGGGAAAGGCTCTAAGGAATACAAGTGCCACTTCTGTTCCATTGTTAAAACGCTGACTGAATTGAAGTGCCTTAATCATGGAGATTTTGGACTGAGTCAGATTGTGAGAGATCCTCCTGCAGGCCCAACACAAACATGAATTTACCTTTTACCCTCTGTTGTCTGTGCTGCCTGGTGAAGCTGCTTTGCTGTTGAGATGAGGAGGTTTGAAGTGCGTGATTCACCAGAATGTTGCAATTGATGAGATGCTGAAGCTGTGCACAGGTCACAAAATAATTATATTTTGACTCACAGGATGGAAATCCAGATGGTTATTCAAGAGCTTCACATTTTTGCATCAGGGTAAAGGTGAAATAACTTCATTAAAATTATTCTCCCTGTTGTGTCTTCTATTACCTTTTTCTTTTTCTTTTTTTTTCTCTCTCTCTTTTTTTTTTTTTTTTAAACTTTCTGGGCTACATAACCATATCCAAGGTATTATCCTCCTTCAGGGATGAAGGCTAATGGGATATTAAAGAAGCCCAGGTTCTCCAAACATCTTAGTTTTGCTGATAAAGGTTGGCTGTATTTTATGTGCTGTTACAGCAAGAAATATGAGCTGCTGTAGGGAATGTTTTTGTCTCCATGGTCCTAACAAGTGCATTCCTTTAAATTTTATAAAAATTTTATTCCTGTTTCAATACAGGCAGAATCCAACATTGAAAACCTGGAGGTCACATTTAAATAATTGTCCAGCTTGCCCTGTTCCTAAAGCTGAACTGTGATTGTGCTACCATTGTAGTTTTGGGGCATGAGAACCCCTCCAAGTAACAACCAATGGAACACTCCTTATTTCATCTTAAAAACAGGCTTGTTTTACTATTTTAATCTCTTATTTTAAACAAGCTTTTCAATTTATTCCTGAGTGTAGCAGAAAGAAACAGTGAAATTTGTATCTCTGACAGTCCAGGCCAGTTACCAAGGGCTCCCCAGCCTAGAATATCTCCAGGGCTTTGCAGGGTACGAGTCAGATCTGTGCTAATGGCAGAACTGACTCTGCACTCAAACCAAAAATATACAGATGATAGGGGATTTAGTATTCTATTTATTTCATTGATAGTTCACTACTTATGTCTCCTTGTTTTGGTTTGGTTTTGTTGCCAGTTTGTTTTTTGTTTGTTGTTGGTTTTTTAATTCAATGAAATGAGTTTGCTGACAGCATTTGATAGCACGGATGAAAATCCAGGGCTATATCACCACTTGGATCTGGTCAGTTGGCATAGCTGCATTTTGTACCAGCTGGGGTTCTGCCTTTCAATTTGGAACAAGTTTTATACCCTGGTCCTCTTTATTCTATTTGGACACAAACCAGTAAAACTGGCACAGAGTTTCCCTCCCTTTTCTATTTCTGTTTTGCCTAGTTTCTAAACTTCCTGAAGAAGACAACATCCTTTCTCTTTCCAGAATGAACCTGGCAAATAATTTATAAATAAACAAAGAAATAGCAATAATGGAGTAGAAGGAAAGGAATGCTATCCATTATTTATGTACATAATTAAATGGAATCCCTGGTTATTTGAAAGCCCAAAGACAAAACTTCACTGTGGGTGTATTATGTACATAAATACTGAAGCACTTCATGGTGGTCTTAGATGAGAATGCTGCTTCCATTTTCTCTTTAGAAATTACATTTTGTTCCATCAGGCAGCTCTCAATTTGCAGCTATTGCTGCACACACTGCAATTCCTGCTCAGGTTTGTCAGGAATTCAGCAGTTAATGGTCAGAGGGCTGCTTTCTGGGGTTTTTTGTATGTCATCATGCTGTACATCCAAACCCAGATTTGGTGGCAGAAGTGCCATGCAGGCAAACAGGGTGTCTCCAGCCTGTGACACATCACCTCTCTGGGGGGCATGGGGGAGGCTTTGCTGCCTTGGACATCCCTGTTTATTTTATGGGATGGAGAAACTTAAGCATTAACCATATTTGTTCTATTAAGTTATTGAGCCACTGCTTGAATTACTCCTCCACTATGTTGTTCAATCCCCCAGTGAGGGCTGAAGCTGCTAATTCACACACCAAGAGAATATTTTTGTTTGTTTCAGTTTGGGGACTGATATCAAATATATTACATTATTTTTCTGTAATTCTCATTTTCTCTTTAATCCTTTTTTTTATGTTTTGCCATGTTGCCCAGAATAATGAGAGAGTCTTTTCATACATAGGAGAAACTTGGAAAAAACCCCAAATTAATTGAGTTGTCTTAATTGAACAAGGAGTTGCTTAGAGTTAAAACATAAAGAGCTGAACTTGGAGCTCTTAATGTGATCTGCAAAATGAAGCTGTGCTCCCAAGTGATTAGGTTAGTAAGTTTTATGAACTATTATTTTTGTTTCCCCAGACGGTTTTCTGTGAAATTCAGCAATCCAGCTCTCCTCAGGATAGTGCAGTGTGAAGCACATGGAAAATAATTTTGTTTTTAGGTGCCACTCAGTTTACCTGATTCCCATGGAGCTGCAGCCAACTGGTCTGGAGCTGATAAATCCTCGCCAAAGCGTGGCTGTAGTCCCGAAGGGAGGCTGTGTCCCAAAGTGTGCCCTGGCTTTGGGGCTGGGCACTGGCACGGAGGGGAGCCCTGCAGGGCACTGGGAGGCTCAGCCCAGCATGGAAGATGCCCAGCAAAACCCACAACCAGCCCTGGAAATGAGCTGGGAGTGCTGCTGTGCCAGAGCATTCCAGAGAAATGCCAGCTGTCCCAGCTGCTCCTCTCTCTGTCTGTTGTAAGAGAGGTCCCCCTTTCTAGATATTTATCAGTATACACCTAAACTTCTTCCCAGTTTACAGTGGGTGATGGGAAAATACTCCACAGCAGGTTTAAATTTTGAAATTTGTAGTTAAATACTTAAAATATAAAAAGATACCTCAGACAAGTTCAGCAACAATTTTGACTTTCCAAGTTCATTGCATTCTGCTTAGCACTACCAGTTATGAGACAAAAAGAAAGTACTTTTTCTACCAAGCAAATACATGTAATCAATATTTGTGTTGTACAGCAATCATCAAAATCCATGGGTGTTGCTGAAATACACCTCAGAATTTAATGAGATCTGTCAGGGAAATGAAATTCAGCAATGACCTGCTCAAGGGAAACCACAGTCTACCACCAGGTTTTATGTGTGTCTCTTCAGCTTTGGAGCAGAAGCATAACAAGGTCCATATTTCCCTCTCCTGTTTTGAATGTTTTTCCTGTGTCCAAAGCAGCTTTCCCAGGGGCTGGCAGGGACATGGGGCCTTGTTATGAGTGCTGGCTGGTCACCCACACTGTGATCCCAGAGCCCTGGCTCCCTCCTGTCAGCTGTTACCAAAGCAGACACCACCAAGGCTGTGTTTGCCTCGTGGGGCTGTAGTTTTGGGATGACCTTTGCTTTGCAAACCACACAGAGGAAATCCCCCATTGCTCTGGTGTGCTGGACACGCCTGTGGGTCCCAGAGGGAGCACAGCCAGCAGATCCCAGAAAGCTCTGGGCACGGGCTGTGTGTGAGGAGTAGATCAGGTTTTTTGCACCAACCTTTATCCCCACCAAGGGATCTATGAGAAGACAAAATGTTCCTGGGAATTATAGATGTTCCAGTTATTCACCTGGCTGAGGTGTGGGACATCAAAACATTATGAACAAATGTCCCAAATAATCTTTTCCCATCCATTCAGGATTTCTGGGTGGACAGGAGCAGTATGCTCACCCATCTGTGGCTGTGATGGTCTTATTCCAGGAGATAATCTATCCTAAAGCCAGGAGAAGGAATGACTGCAGCTAAACAGGGCAGAGGAAAACATTTGTTTGTTGGAGGGGAGAGGGAATGGCTGGAGGAAGCAAAGCAAGCACGGAATTCTAATGCTAGATTTCATCAATTCGTAGAGTTTAATTACTTATACTTGTGATACGTCTGAGGAGAAAGGGAATCCAGGTTAATCTTCATAAGATATGCAATAGAAATTATTTATTAAAATAAGGCCCATTACTGTGATTATCAGACACATTTTTAATTAAATCTAAAGTTGTGTCAGTAGAAATTTTTACTTATACAATCTCAAAATGTTTGGGCTTGTTCATCTTTCTAAGCTTTACTTCTCTTCCATAAAGATCATGAACTCGGCTTAATTAGAAGGAGTAGTTATAATGTCAGAGCAAATTAATTTCAGTCAACTGAAGGGGCCCTTTGAGGATGCTGGTCCCCACCTGTAGCTGGGAAATCCCGGCTCTGGCTCTGAGCTAGCTCTCATTAGCTGGGAACGAGATTTCATGGATCCATGGCAGGAGCAGCCCGGGATCAGCACAGGGACAGTGACCTCACCGAAGGAGAGCACACAAGGTTAATTCCCAGCACGTTTCCAGCCTCAGCAAAGCTTCCTGACTTTGAAGAGGGGTTTGAAGCTCTGGAAGCAGGTTTGTATGCAAGGGCTCTCCCAGGAAATTGGACTGCTGCTCTCAGGGATGCCTCTGTAAAATATTCAGTTTGCAAGTAGAAAAGATTTCAGCTCTTTAGCTACTCTTTTTAGTTTTTAGGGACTCTTTTTTAGCTACTCTTCCAACAGATCCTGGCCAAAATTCTCAGTTGTTTAAGCAGATCAGCTGATCTGAGTATTCATTTTTACATCAGAGTCTCTTTTAGGTCCCAAGCACAACAGGCTACTTTTTTTTCCCCATGGATTTCACTCAACATTAGCTTTAAATATCTGCATTTATTTTTTTTAATTGAGTCCCTTTCTTTTTGATGTTACTACAATATTTTTGTATGTGAAATAGCAGAGCAATTTCACATCCTAAAAGGAATTTATTTGCATAAAAATAAACACAGTAACTTTTTTTAGGTGTTAAAACATAAAATAGGAATATCACTTAATAGTAAATCATTGCTTAAAAATGCATCTTGTAAAAAATTCTGGGCTACTCCATGTTCTTAAGAGGTTGTAATGAGCTGAATTTATTGGTTAAATTAAAATGCTTTTTCTCATATTCAGTAAATGCAGTGTGTGTGCAATTGAACAAAAATAAAATTGAAATTTACATTTTCATCAAATGAATAACCACATGCTGAGGATTGCTTGACTGCAATTTATGATTATGCAAATGAAACAGGCTTTGCAACTAGGATATGTACAATAAATGGGAGTTCTATTATTATGCATCAAAAAAGCCATTAACCTTGAAAATTATATTCAATTGACATGAACATTTCTAAAATATGCCTAAAACCTGCTAATGTTCCCCCTCTCCCCCACTACGTATAGGGACTGTATATTAGATTTAGCAAAAGAATTCAGAGTGAATAGTTTATTAAATGAGCTCTGCCACTTTTTTGTTGGTGAGCTCTCTGTGACAACTTGCTGGGTGCTTTATTTATTATTTAAATCAGGAAATGCTGCTGATTAATTCCTCATCTGCTGACAAGAACATGAGTTCCAAAAGCTGTTCATAACCAGAACTTGCTGTTTCAAAGTCCTGGGGAGGCAGCGGGGAGGGGATGCTGATGCTCATGGCACTTCCCAGATGTCAGGTTTCCTTGCTGGGAGCACTCCCCTGGCTGCTGGCTGGGAGCTGCTGCCTGTTTGATGGTTCTCAGTCAGATTCTCCTCTTCCTCAGTGACAAAAGTATCAGAACTGCAGGGAGAACACAACGGGGCTGGCCTGGAACACGCTGTCGGTTCTGTGTCTGCCTTGGGATGGGCAAGGCAAAGCAAACAGCCCAGAGCTTAAAGCCTTGAGAGGATTTTCCATGTGTTTCCTGAAAGCTGGTCCCTTCCTGAGTGGATTTTTGGCTTGTGGAGAGGAGCCCCCTCTGTGGGACAGGCAGAGTGGGGATGTTAGAGGAGCAGCCCCAGTCCTGGGGCAGGGTTGGCAGCTTCTGGGGGGTTGCAGTGCTCAGGTCCTGCACGCTTCAGCTGCTGCATTCCTCGCCCAGAAACAGTAGCAGGAAATCTCCACGGCTCTCAGTGACCTGCTGGGGATTGCCAAAACTCTGAAAAGACAAATACACATCACCGAGTGGTCAAAAAATATAATATTTCCATAGGCTGGTTCTCAAGTGTTACCTCAAAGCTGGTCTGTTCTTTCAATGACTGTTTCATGGCTTTGTGGAAGTGTTTCAGCTGCATCTCTGTGTCAGTTATGCAGAAGGGTTTGATATCCTGGGTTATTTTGCTGTAGGAGGAGTTCACAGGATGATACACAACGTCTAAGGTACCGAGACTGTTGGTAGGAGATCATCTTTTGTCTGTTACCCACAATGTTTTATTTGCCATAACTTCTGAGGTTCCTTTTCCTCACATGCCCAGAGCTATCAGAGGAGAATGCTTATAATCTTTTATTGAAAATAAATCAAAACAATGCTAAACATGGCCCTCATCATCCTGAACCCATGACTTTTTTGGCTCCTCTTTTCTTCCCGTGTCTCTGTAAGAAAGTGTGTTTCCTTGCCCAGATCTCACTTTTAAAGTGAAGTTTGCATCTAAACCATTGCCAAAAAATGCTAGCATAGAGCATTGCAATGAAGTAAAATACAGATTAAAGTAGATGGAAGTGTCATAGCTGGGGAGGAGGACAGGAGGAGCTGGAAATCTGTGTATGTTCAGTTCAGTGCAAGGGTAGACCTGATGTTTTGAGGATTCTAGAGAAGGAAATTGAGAGTACAAGTGATTCCATTGGCAAAGCAGACAAGTTTTGTTACAGACTTGGAAAAACCTGCAGCAGAAAGGGACATATGGATATTTAATTGTAATTTTTCCACATTACTTTCGACCACATGAAATAGTCTTGTGACTTCTACTGAGGGAGGCTGCAGCAGCTCAACTCCCAAGAGCAGCTTCTGGCTGAACCCTTAAATAATCTTCTACATTCAAGGGGAAAAGGGGGATCTTGTGTTACTTTTGAACTAAGAAATGACGGCCAGAGTTCATAAATATTTCAGAGGAATCTACTTAAAATGCACTTACCCAAATTTTCCCCAAAACTGGTGGGATGTGTTTGAACTGTGCAGTTTGACCTGATGGGGGATGCAGGTGCATCCTGTAAGGTTAGCAAAGCTTTTGCTTTTTTACTTTAAGGTGGTTTAATGTTTTTATTCTATATGAAGGGTTGAATTGGAGAACTTTAAACCAATTTAAAGTTGGTTTGTTTTTTTTTCCCTCCTAACATTTTATCTGCTATTGCAGTGCTGCAGGGCCATTCAGCATCTACTTGGGGCGAGCTCTTGGGGACCATCACCCTTCCCAGGTGGAATGGCCCATGGAAAACCTTTTCCTCACTGCTTCTTTCACCACATGGATGCAGCTGAGAGCTCCTGGGTGCCACTGTTTACTTGGAAGCACAAAAGGAAGTGGCTGTTCCCTCACACTGGCTCTTGCTTTCCTCACAAACAACTGAGACATCTTGGAAAAAAAGTATTATTTTTTTTGTACTTTTTAACTCCTGCAAAAGTCTGTCACAGAATAGATCATGACTGAGCATTTCATGTGCTGCTCCTGCTAAGTTTGCCAGGGAAAAACAGAAAGCCAGATCTGTGTCTTATTTTTCATAGCTCTCTGTAAACATCCCCTGAATTAATGTCAGGAAATACCAGAAATTCTAATATCTACTCTTTGTGTGTGCTCACAGAACAGATTTAGGACACTCTTTTGAAGGATGTATATGAAGCCAGCACTTGCCATAAGTTAAAAGTGTCCTTTTTGACATCTCTGGAACACATTTCTCAAAGTACTAAGCAGTGATTGAACTTTTAATTCCATGAATATATCTGGATATGTTCAAATGAAGCGGTGCAGGAACCCCCAGCCTCCAGCTCACCCTGCATGTCCAAGTGCTGTGCCAGGGTTTGGGTGAGAGCAGAGGAGGCCCAGCAGACAGGGACACCCTCCCAAACCTGCCCTAACAGCTCTCATATTGTCAAATAGGATTCTGATGTGATCTGCCTGCAGTGGTGTTCATCCTCTCTTTCCTGAGTGTAGCAGTCAGCAGTGACTTTGGTACCAATTCCTTATTTTAGGGTATCACAAGTTGGTGAGGCTGATATCCCACTGGGAATAAGCTCATTTTCACCTGCTGGCAAATACCACTCAAGGGTTTATTCAGGGCTCCTGTCTCCTGTGACTTAGGAGTAAGAAGCTTTTTTTAACATGAAAATGTAGAGGCTGAAGCACAAAATGGCAGCTGTAAAGTAGCCTTGCTTAGTGCTTTCCTCATAAAACAAGGAGCCTTACTAAAAGACAAAAAATAATTAAAAACCCTTCCATGAGGTACAGGTCTGTGAAGAGTTTTTATTATCTGTAACTCTTCAGCCACTAGATGGTGGGAAAGTTGCAATCTGAGAGGACTCAGGGACCTGATCTGCCCTCCCAGGGTTAACCCACAGCAGGCAGGAGTGAACACAGCACTCCTGAAATCATCGTGAAATTTCCCTGTGATGTGGCATCTGGATTGTGGCATTGCTTGTACATCTCTATCCAAATCAGCTTTGTGCAGGAGAACTTTGTCCATGTTATCAGGGCAGCTGGCATGAAAGGAATCCCCTTTAGTGGCCAATTTCAATGAAGAAACAGAAAAAAAAAAAAAAATCAAGAGGTGAGTTCCTGCTAAATTCAAAAGTACCACAGCTACAGGGCTGGCAGTGCCTGTTCTATAGCAGACTCTAGTGTATCCCCTGTGTCATTAAATAACTGAGAGAACACCTAGAGTGCTTCAATACACACTGCACGGAGTAATTTTCCTCTCAGTTCTTCTGCTGCTGATAGCGTGAAGAGGAGGTGTGCAGTATTCCCAAAAATATTGTGTGCACAGGGCTGAACCTTTCTTCCGCAGTGCTCTGGAATTTGCTGAGCTGGTTTTTTGTGTGGACATTTGGGGAGGAAATGGTTTGATTTGAAAATGTCTTTACCAGGTTTATGACTCCCTGCTCTGCTCTGAAGGACAGCTCCATAAATACTCCTGGCTCTGGGATCCCTCGGCAGGATCTCTGCGGGAGGGGCAGATTCATCACCTCCCTTTTTGATCTTGGAAATGAATTGGAGTCCCATCTTCCAATGCAAATGGCTGTGATAGCAGCCCTTAATGACTGAGGTAACTCCAGAGCAGGCTTTGGGAGCATCAGATGATGGCAATGCCTTTGATTTATGTGCCACCTTTCATCCTCAGCCCTCTCAAAGCACCTATAATTTCTGGCAAACCTGTGCTGAGTTAATGGGTTATTTCAGAGTCTATTCAGCAATAACTGTAAAATGCTCAGAAGGAAGACTGATTGATGGGTGAGATGGCCCAGAACTTTAATTATCTTAATGAACAATTTTTGAACTTAACAGAAAGTCTAGCACCAACACAAGTGAAGCCATGAACTTTAATTCCACCACTCATTCCATTAAACCCTGAGCTCGGTGGTAATTTAAAACCTTCTCTCTTGCTCTGTGTGTGTTTTTCAGAGGAGTCCACTGAGGCACTGCTGACACAGAACCACTTCTGCTCTGGAACATCCCATACCTGCAGAGAGCTCCAGGACCCTGTGACAAACAGCTCCTGACCCTGAGGAAACTGCTAAAAAAAATTAATATGCAACAACTGAGGTTCACCAGGAGGAAACAAATATTTAAAATATTCAGAATAGTTCTGGGAGAATTATTACCAATCAGATATTAAAGACTCTGGTTCGACACCTGCTCCGCTGTTTTGCCTATGATAGGGAACAGAAGTTGTAAATAGCTGAACCAGAGCAACAGGCAGCAGGAAAACAGCATGAAAGGCAAACAGATTGCTGTTGAGAAGATGGTTTTGGGATGATTTTAGTGTGAAAGTTCTTTTAAAATTAGTAATTGTGATCACACATACATTGTCTGTGTCATCTACACCTCCTTGTACTCTTCTTATGCCTCTGTTATTGTACTTTTAAACCTTAATCATTTTTCCACAGAAATGAAATTGTTATTAGCATCTGTTGTGTCTGCATAATTACTGTGCCTGTTAAAAGGCTTATTTCTATTATTTCCAGATCCTTTCCACAAATCCTTACATTGGTAATTAGGGTATCTTGCAAATACTGTTGCTATGAAAAGGATCAGAAATTTTCAGCCTGAACCATCAATTTCCTTCTGATGACTCATACTATAGGGGATACCATAAAAATATTAATAATATTAGAAAAAAGCAATAATTCCAAGCTGTGTTTTACTGTATGTGTTGCCAAGGAGATCCAGCTCTGTGAGTGACTTTAGGACCTGGAGTCCTTGTGCCAACTACAGCAGAAATGTCAAGAACGTGATTCTTTTTTGGCTAGAAAAAATTTCAATCTAGCTTGTTCCACCTGTATATTCAGCCTGGAGATTGAGGAGGGGTCAGAGAAGGCATCTGAGGGTGGCGACTTGTGCCAGGAGCCTTTTTGGAGCAATAGGGAGAGTTGAGTTGTGGAGGGTGACTTGGGGAGAAGTCACTGAGTGTCACAGGTTTCCCCTGTGCCCGCTGGGAGCAGCAAGTGGGGACATCCCCAGAGTTACCTTTACACAAGCATGTTCATATCCACTCTTCCATAAGGCATGAAAACGTGGGGACATGGCTGGGGTGCTCTGGGAAATGCCCAGGCCCTGCAGAGCTGCTGGAGTGGTTCCCATGGGCTGTGCCCTGTGCTCCCGCTTGGCAGGCAGGGCTGGGGAGCAGGAGCTGTGGGGGAGGCACTGCTCCGAGCCCAGGCAATCCTCATCCCTCAGGAAATGAAATGGGAGGCTTGAGGGTGTCTCTGTGCACAGCATCTCCCTGTTTGCCTCTCAAAGCTCTTCCCAAAGCCCATGCCAGGGCTGCTCTCCTGTTCTCAGGTCATAATTCCAAATGTTGAATTATCCTGCACAGATGTTTGCTGCTGTTTTAGCCTCTGCCAGCAGAAGGAAGCTTAACTGCCTCTTACATTTATTCCCAAGGAAAAATGGCTGAAGAGTTTTGAAGCCCCTTTCAGCCAGGTTTAACCAGTTTCACAATGTCTCCCTGAAAAACCTGATGTGGATCATCTCTGAGGAGCTTAAGGAGTGGTTTGGAGCCTTTCTATTCCCTCCAGCCTTCTCAGCTCCCAGCCTGGCTGGGCCAATTCCCCACATCCCAAAGAGGTGATGGAGCCACAGCTTCACCAGTGCAGGACAAACTTCTGGGAACCAGAGCTGAAGGAGAGGGAAAAAGAGATTTGAGCATCACCAGGAGCTGTACAAGGCAGCAAAGGTGAGTGTCAGGTGCTGGTATCCAGCTTGGCCTCCATGAGCTTTGGAGAGTGGAATTCAGGCTTCAAGTGTTGTATTCCCCTAAACTTCAGACATTCAAAAGGAACTCTTTGAGTGACAGATCTCTCAGTACAGATAATTCTGTCATTTCCTCTTGCTGTTTGCTGGTTTTTGTTGGTGTCTGCAGGCATGAACCTGTGGTCTGTCCTTTTGGTTTTGTGACATTTTCCTCTCCTCGTCAGCTCAGAGCAGAAGGGTCTTGCTACATTGGACCAATGTCCTTTTCTAAAATTCATTTTCCCTAAGCCGTGTGACCACAATGATCTCATTCTTTAAGAGGCTGGGCTGTGTGAAAGCTTGACAGAGACAAAAAAAGCAGTTTCTGGAAGAACTGTTAAAAGATATCCATTTTTCACAACTATAATAGAACCTCATAATTAATTTAAATGGAATTTGTTTTCCATAACACAGATTTTGGGTGCAAAGTACGTCCTTTGAGAGAAGTGAGAGAAAACAAACTCTGTTATTTTTGATTACCTTTGTGTTTTGTTTTTTATTCATTATGTTAATTTTATGCTAATAACCTTCTTACATTAAGGTTCACTTTATACTGCATAAACTGACAAATAGAGCAATATTTATCAAGCATAAATATTAAAAACACTATAAAGACTTCTAGGCTTCTAATTATTATGCTAATATATCTCTAAATTATTCTTGTATTACCACCCTACAGCTCACTGTGGAACATGACACAAAGATGGTAAAAATACCAAAATTCTATTTCTTAATGCTATTAATGAATCACATAGGAAGGCTGTCTATGAAATAAAAAAAGCACCAGTTAAAGCATTGTGGAGGTGAAGGTATAGAATTCATTTCTTCTGTTGAGCTGTTGAGCTTTTGTTTATATTATCATAAATCAAGGAAATCCAAAGTGCTTTTTTGTCTTTGAAGCACAGGAAATCCCAATATATTGCATGGAAATTCCCCCTATTGAGGCAATTCTTGGTATTTCTTTTCAGAGTGTGTGTGTTTGTTGGTGTCTGTTCAGATGGTGCAAGGCTGTGAGTTTTGGCCTCTCCTGATTTTGTGTTCCATCCCTGGGGGCAGATGGGCCCCAGATCTCAGATATCAGATTTATTCTGGTGCTGTTATGGCTGGGGGCAAAATCCCTCCAGCGTGTGGAAGGACTAATTCTCTCTTTCCACCCAAAAAAGTGACTTTTTTTTCTAGAAGTTCTGTTTTGTTGTTTTTTTTTTTTAAATAAACATTCCACAGGTTTTATGTTGGTTTAATTTATTTAGTTTTGTTTTGTTTTCCATGTCTTAAATGTGGGCACAACAGATAGCAACAAAAATGCTTTTATGGCAGCTGATTTTTCAGTTAACTCTTTACTTATACCATCTACAATGGAGCTTGGTGTTAATAGGATCCTTAATTCTCTACAGCTAAATTGACAGCATGTCTCTTTGTAGGAATCATTAACAATTGGAATAAAAGTGGTCTAAAGATATGAACCGAGTATCCCAAGCACAGAACTGGTTCCCTCCTGGGGAGGTTCCATACCTGGGAGCTGTGGGGAGTCACTGCTCTGTGAAGAACAGCTTTGATTCACTCACTAAAAGCCTCTGCCAGTCATTTTGGACTGGGGGACTGTGTGCAGTGCATTATTATTAAGTGTCTTTTTCAAATGGAAACAAATTACTCTGCTGGGATATAGTGCTCTTGCACAGACAGCTGCTCAGCTGACAGTCACATCTTTAAAATGATATTATAGCACAAAATCAGGGCTGTGAAGGAGGGAAGGGCAGAGATGTGTCTCGTCAGAGAACAGGTACAGATTACACAGAGCAGCAGCAAAGTTAAACAGGGCTGAGAGTGATGGGGCTGCAGAAATGAGGGGCTGTGAGGGGCCCAGGTCAGCCTGGGCTGAGCAAGGAGGGTCACAGGATGTACAGGAGGAAGAGGAAAGAAAGCACTTTTCTTGCTTTCTTCTTTCAGAGTCTTCAGGGAAATAGCATGATAAATTCACAGCTTTTCATTCCTTCATGGTGTGTTTATGTGAGTAAGTGGATGTGCTGTGTAAGGATGGCTGTGACTCAGTTATGGAGGAAAAGGAAAATCAAAGACATTGAGTTTGTCTTTAGGGCACATTAAGGTGCAATACAGAGATGTCTGTGCATGTGGAAAGGAGCTGGTTTGGAGTGCTGGAAACTCAGGTTCTGTCCCTCTGTGCCAGTCTCCACATCAGGGCATTTCTGCTCCCTGTGACACTCTGGAAGTGTCAGAGGCTGAAGAGGAGCTGCCTCCCTTCCCTGCCCCTGTGCTCACCTGTGCCTGACACCTCACACAGCACACACAGAGCCAGGGGCCTCACTGCCCCCAAAACTGAGCACGGCCACAAGAGTCTGAGGGACAAAGATGCCTTCAGACCCAACTGCCTGTGTGTGCTTCAGTAGAGAAAGATAAATATATAAGAAAGTGTAGACAGATGCATTGCTCAGCTGTGTCTGCATTGCTTCTTTTAGCTGTTCCATGCTAATTGTTTGAAAATACAATCATGTTTCTGGTGAAAAGGATTTTTTAAATTAAAAATCAGTACCTATTTTTGACCTTTGTAAGAATCCAAATAAAATCCACTTGGTTGTTTTTGATGTTACAACTCCCATTTAAGTGTTTAAGAAGAAAATATTCCTGCTAGGAACATTCAATATCAATTTTCAGTAACTAGTTACAGTGTAAAATCTTGGTTTCTCTGCAGAGAACCAGTTTTTTTTTTCTGGCCCAGCCAGGTATTGATCCCTGTCTCCATCAGGGGAGTCACCCTGACCTTCCCTCTCCAATCCTCAGCATCCCTGCCTGGCCCTGTTTATAATGAACTGCAGGGACAGAGTCATGGAGCACTGGGCACAAGCCAATCCTTGGAGTGCTGCTGCTCAGTCCCACACTGATGTGAGACTGTTGTATAAACCTGCCCTAAATCAAGAGGAGAAAACACTTTTAAGGTGGATTGAGCATTAATTTTTTACATGCCTTTACTTACAAACCACAGCATGGAAGAGTTCCCTTTTCAGGGGGGTCCTCAACCAAAACTACGGTTTTTAGCATGGTTTTTTTGTGCTTGTTAAAAGTACACCTGAGTGCTGGTGCTTGGGAGACAACCTTAATTCCACAGGTAGCAGACAAACTTATCTTAAAACAGTGCAACAACATGGAGAGAGGGGATTAAGGTCATCTGTCTAATTGTGAATCTGCTGTGTGCAGAATTCTCTTCTGTTTTATAAATATATTAGGAAAACTGAGGTTTTTCCAACCTGAAAGAGTGTGTGCATAATTAAATAACCTCTGTCTATATGTGCGTGAGAGAGAGGGAGGAAAGAAAAAGGGATATTTTCTCCCTTTTTTCTTTTTGCACCAGTTGGCCACACAGATGTAAACAACCCACAGCACAAAATAATTATGAAATCAATCAGTAATCCAACAATCCTGGGCTCTGGAGCAACCTCCTAGGAAGGGAAAAAAGAAAGAAGAACACAATATATCAAATACAAATCCTAAAAGATAGGTAATGTGCCAAAGAAGTTATTGCATTCAGGAGGCTTGATAAGGATGATTTAGCAGGGTGAAGAGATCACCTCTGCAGATCAAAGAGGGAAAGGACCATGAGGAGATAAGAGGAGGAATGCACAATAAAGAGATAAGTGAGCCTTATCTTCTTTGCACTTACCTCATGATTGTTAACATTTTGTCTTTGTTCCATAATCAAATTTCCAAACCCTCAGATGCAGAACACCTTGATCTTTGGTCTCTTCTGCAGTCCAGTAAAACCAGGACAAAACTAATGGAACCATTGGTGCAATTCAGCTCTTGTTTGTTTAACAACAAACAAGTAACTAAAACAATTTTAGACTAAATGTTTGGGGGTCTAGTTGTAAATTGTGATAAGTTCCAAATCCTTTTTTTGTTTCTGCAGGCAGATATTGAGCACAACACTTGTAAATATATTTCTGCCTAGACACTGGGCTTGGGGCTGTGGACTCACAATGTTGGCTCCTTCACAAGCTCACTTGAATTTAGACCCCATCTGGATGCCAGTTCTGAAAGGATGTCTTGTACCTACCTACAGAGGGAAAGCTGCCTTTCAGAGGAACTGGCTGTTTCTGTTGGAGAGAAGTCTGTAATGACCTTGGTCAAAAAAGGGGTTTTTCCAACTCCAAAGCAGATGTCATATGCCATAAACCACATATTTCCCATCACTGTTGCTTGCAAATGTCCTAGACTTTTTAGGGAATTTTTTAAAAAGAGATATTTTATGATTTTTCCTGTCTGGTAAAAATTCCAAGGGAACATTCCCTTCCCTTCCCTTC
>VXBB01015765.1:133261-154733 GCA_013399915.1 Illadopsis cleaveri | reverse complement strand
GCTCTCCCAGCCTGGCTCCAGGATAGAAATGTGCACATTTTCTCGTCTTCCTGTCTCTTCACCAAGCACCATCTCAGTCTGTGTCCCCAGACGGGCATTTCTTCCCCTGCAGGCTGGGTTTCATTCTGTTGTTTCCTTTCCCATCTTTCTAATGTGCTTTTGTTTTCCTCTGGCCTCTCTGGAGGGAGTACCAGGTGCCTCCCAATTCAGTATCTTCTGCAAATTGAATTTGCTCGGGTGATGGAAGAAAACAAATTTCAACCAGGAAAGAGATATTTTGATCCAAGTTTCAAAGGGGTTATTACAGTCAGCACTGAAAAGCCAGTGATTAAAGAATGAACAAAAATAGAATACCTGCAGTGGGTCCTTTTAACACTGAAGAGGGAGGGAGGAACTTTTCTAAGGAGACATTCTTCAGGGAAATAGCATTTTTCTGACTCCATTGATTCCTTCCTAACTAAGAGTACACACAGGCAAATAACAGAGGACAGTCTGGGATTTGTCAGCTCCTAAACAATGCGGGGGCTTTGTTTTGCTTTTCATGTCTTAGTGTTTTTTCCTCTTCTGCTCTGGTTTCTGAAGGAAACCTGCCAAGAGCTGGGATGACACACCTGTGCCTCTCCCTGGGCTCTCAGTGGGATGCTCAGCTGTGTGTCCTTCTGCACAAGGCGGTTTTACCTGGCAGTTCCATCCCTTTTTCCCATGAATCCTGTTTCTGGCTGGGCTTCCAGGCTGGGGGAGCCCCTGAAGGGTTCCCCACGCCCACAGTGAGAGCACAGCAAACCCCACAGGCTGTCAGCCCGTGGAGGAGCATTGCTAACATGCACTTCATGTGTGCTCACACTCACCTGAACAAACCCCTCCCTCTGTCTGCCCTACAAGGGCTCGTAATCCTTCGACACCCAGCGTGTGAGAACAAACCAGACTTCCCAGCCCTGGGAAAGCTGCAGGACTCTACAAAATCTTCTTAGAAAGGTCTTCATCAGGCCACGGCTCCTTCCAGCAGCACAGGAACTCCTGGGGGTTTAACACGGGGCTGCTGGGGCTCTCTGGGCTCTGAAACGCCCCATCAAGCACTGCACAAATCCAGGCTGCAGGTTCTGAGGGAGGGTTTTGGAGCTGCCAGCAGCTCTGAGCGAGCTCTCCTGGCAGCAAGGCTGCTCTGGTGGTGAATAACCCGGGGAAGTGGAGTGTGTCGTCGGTTTTAATTAACAATGCAAAATAAAGTGGTTTCTTGCCATATAAATCGTGTTTACTAAGAATTACTTAAAATGGATAAATATTTTCTTGGACGCATTTTAATTGCTTAATAAAAGTACCAAGAACACCCACAAATACCTTAAATAAATGCATGGCTCAGGGAAAGAATTAATTAACATTTCATTCCTGGGAATGGCTATTAATTGCTACAAATTGCTCAGAGAATGGGGTTTGTTGCTTTATTGCCAGCAGTACCTTCCCAGTGTGTGATGTGACATTTCCCTCCTCTCACCCTCACAGGAGAGCTGTCCCCAGCAGGGTGTTGAGCACCACCCCAAATCCCCCGAGGCCCCAGAGCCTTGGTATCCTCCACGGGGAGGAGATGGTGCTTTGATGATGACATTCCCACACTCTCTGGAGGTCCAGAGGGGACAGGGACAATGGATGGCTCCTGCTAGTGACAGCCTGGTGAGGAATGATGGAGTGAGGTTCCCAGCCCGAGCGGTGTCACGGTACCCCCCGCACGGCTCCGGGCTGATGCATGGCACAAATTATTTCTTTATTATGGGTAAATTTTCATAATGGTGATGTATGGGGTTATTCCTCTTCTCCCTCCCTAATGAAGATGTGTGGGCCTCGTGTGGTTCCTCTGCCTCCCCCTCTGAGTGTGGGTTCATTGATCAGCGGGCAGGCCCTGGGTAACCTCTCCCCAGTCTGAATTCTGGCTGAGGCTTGGCTGGCCCTGGAGCATGGGGACTGGGGTGTGCAGCCACAGAGGGAATTGTTCAGGTTGGAAAGATCATCAGTCCAACTGCTGACCCAGCACTGCCAAGGTTACACCAACCCTTGTCCCTAAACACCACAATCACAAGGGTTTTTTTAACGCCTCCAGGGATGGTGATACCACCACTGCCCTGGGCAGCCTGTGCCAATGCCTGACAACCCCTTCCATGAAAAAAAATTTCCCTAATATCCACCCTAAACCTGACCTAGGGCAACCTGAGGCTGTTCCCTCTCCTCCTGTCCCCTGGGAGCAGAGCCCAACCCAGAGGCTGTCCCCTCCTGTCAGGGAGTTGTGCAGAGCCACAAGGTCCCCCCTGAGCCCCCTTTTCTCCAGGCTGAGCCCCTTTCCCAGCTCCCTCAGCTGCTCCTGGACCTCCAGCCTCTCTCCCACCTCCACTGCCTTCTGTGGACACACTCCAGCACCTCAATGTCTTTTTTTGTAGTGAGGAGCCCAAAACTGGTGACAGGATTTGAGATGTGTCCTCAGCTGTGCTGACTGCGGGGGGAGGAAAGCACATGGAAAGGGATTTCCTTGTGTATCATACCCACTGTACTCAAGGAAAGGTTTCCAAGCCTGCAGCTCCCATCCTGACAAACCTCCACGCACACACAGCTGCTGCAGTGATGACCTCTTCCCAAACCTCTCTATCCCAATTTAGGGATCTTGGCTCCACTATGAAAAGAACCTCGAGTTCTAAAGGTGGAAATGCCACAGCTCAGATGCAGAGATGCCAACTTTGCTCATCTCCTCCTGCCTTTTTTTTTTTTCTCATTTGGTTTTTTATTTTTGAAAAACAAATAAACAAGGAGAAAGATTGCAACTTTTTCTGGAATTTCAGACTTTTACCCCTGACAAGGACATGTTTGGTGTCTGATTGTGCTCACCACGACGCACCAGTTGCTGCCACTGGGGTTGGATTGTTTTTAAACACTCTGGGATTTTGATGATGATAATAACACCTCACTGCAGAGGAAAATGCTGGCTTGATTTTCCATCTCAGCTCCGGTGCTCCCACTGCTGCCAAACCAAGGAGGCTGGGATGAGGCTGATTGCTCATCAGCTGCAGCCTTCAAGGGCAGTGCCTGGGTTTTGCATCTCCTCCTTGCCATCAGCAGGTCGGGTGGGTGGGAAAAATCCACGAGGGGCTGCTTAGAGCTCCCCAAATCACACCTGAAGATGTTCAATGAGAGTTCAGCTCTAGGGAGAACATTGGGGTACTGGAGGAGAGATTATCAGGGACACCCTGGGGTCAGGTCTGTGCTGCCCAAGGCACAGCAACCTGCAAGAAGTGGGGTGAGAAGGTTTCTCTCTCCCAGATGACACAGTTAAGGCCATGCCAGCAGTCCATGCACCCACCACGGCTCATTTTTGGTGAGAAACCAATCAAAGAGTGTTTCTCTTAGCACAGTGATCGGAACAAATTGGCCGCAGAAGCGAGAGGGAGAAGTAAACAAAGCTGTTAACTTGTCAATGACTTGACTGATCAACCGTGGGGAATAGTTGGAGAGGGCTGATGAGCCGTGCAGATAATCAATGGAGCCGGCAGTGCCGGGCTGCAGCTGGTGCTGCACTGAGCTCCGAGACAGGGAGAGCCCTGGGAGCCCCCGGGCTGGGCCTGGCCAGGGGATGGTGCCTCCTGCCTCCTGCCCTGTGCACTCGGCATGTGCAGAGTGGGGCAGACAGGGAGGGCTGGGGACACGGCATTCAGCAGCAGGGAGGGGATGGCACATCCCACCGTGTCCCCCTGGCTTCTTCCCTGCACCAGGGCCGGGACGGACCCTCGTCCCTCCCCTGGAGGGAAACCAGAGAGGCCCTGCTGGAAAAGCTGTTACCGTTTCAAAGGGAAAGTATGCAACTGCACGGACTGGGTGATTGATTCCTTCTGCCAATCGAGGTGTTTCTGTGACATACCAAAACAAAATGCAGAGGTTTTGGATGTGGTGCTGTTTTAATCCCGCTGTTTAAAATTCCCCCTCCTCCTCCACCCCATCACATGACAGGGCTGGGCACCAGACCTGTCCCTATTAATCCCTGTTTGGCACTTCTCTTGCCACTGTGGATGTTTTTCTGCCCCTCCCCTTTCACAAATTCACCGTCTTTTGCAATAACTCCTTTTCCCTCTAAGGAGAGGATGTTAGATTTAAGAATCTTTGGCCCCAGAGTCATGGAATCATATGATAATTGTCATTTTCTCCCTGAAGTTAAATTATGAACATTAATTTCCTCATTTTAATGCACGTGGAGAAAGTTTAAAACCATTCAGACTATGACAGTCAGCTGCCAAAACTGCTTATCCTGGGGAAATACTGGGGATGTGAGTCAACCCCCAGTCCTGGATGAGCTTGGAGATGCCACCTCTCCTTGGGGAGTTTTCTACCCCTTTGGCAGTGATGCTGCATTTCATTTTTCCTGCCTACATCATCTTGACTTACCCCGGCACACAATAGACATGACTAATAGCTTAACTATTATTTTGGGTAATCCAATTTCATCACGTGGTTTGTGTTTTCTCAAATCGTTTAACAGGATTAGTCCTTTCTGGGGTCTTCCTACCCCACTCCACCCCCGTAGCAGGATGTCTTTAGCCAGATTTATGGATGCTGGCATGTTGAAGAGCTAATTCTCTGCCGTGTTTATCCTCCTCCTCAGCGCAAAGTGAATCTTAGTAGCTGTGAAGCTGCTCTAACTTGCCTTTCCCTCTGTTCCAGTTCTTATTTTCCACCTCCGCTTGAGGCTTTTGCAACTTTACACCTCGAAGTGCAATTCCTTTGGGATTGGCAGGAAAAAGACAATGGTGAATGGAGACGGAAACTCACAGGACTTCATCAGCATAAGAAAGCTGCTAGAATCTTGAAAGTGGTCCTGGGCCGGGCCCTCATGTTCCAGATCACTGGAGCTGCCAAATCCACACATTTCAGGGCAGAAATGATTGGCACAGCGGGCAGGAACGGTTCGTGCCTTTCTGCACAAGGAACTCATGCAACAGAGAGTTGCTGGGTGTCTGGGTCTTCTCCAAGGATTTTCTTTTTCTTGGCTGGCTCCTAAAGCTCCTGAGGCTTTGACCTGGTCCTGAGTTTGGGATGTTTTCAAGGGCTTTGTGGTTTGACCTCTGGAGCATGAGAGGGTCTGCCCTCGCTCTGGCATGGCAAGAGGAGACAGACCTTGGACCGAGTTTATATTAACTCTTCAAGGATGGTGGCCAACCTTCGACATGTCAAACAGCCCAGGCAATGCTTTGGGCCACCAAAAATGGTGCCCACCAGCCTGGGCTGGCTCTGTCTGACTTTCCAGCCCTAGCAGTGCTCCTAAAGCCCCTCCTTCCCTATGACAGCCACTGCTCCCATCCCATGGCTCAGGCTTGCTCCTTGTGCTCTGCCTGACTCCTGGCATGTCCTCAGGTTGCTGTGAGGCACAGCTCCTTCTCTGGCAGGTTCCCTGGCCTGCCCTGCCAGAACTGTTAATTATTCAGGGCTCAGCTGTGTCTAGATCAGATGGTTCACGTTAGGATTATCAACAGGATGTCAGGTTCACGTTAGGATTATCAACAGAGGCAGATGAGTCACCCTGGGTGAGATGGGCTGAGCCCTCATTTTGTGGGAATCTCCTCACAGAAGATGCCAAGGGCAGGGATTTCTGTGTAAGGAACTTGGACTTCCGCTGGCTGGAGTGTGAGCAGCTTGGGGATCTGGCAAGTCATGAGGAGCAATAATAAATATCCCAAGTGTGTTCCCTTGTGCTAATGCAAACACACAGGCAGCTCACAGGGGAGCAGAATGAAAGCCATGAGTTCACCAAAAGATCTGTTCATCTTTTCAGTATGAAATTCATCCATGGAATAACAGAATTGCTCTGTTTGGAAAAGACTCCAAGATCAAGTCTGGGCATTACCTGGCACTGCCAAGGCCACCACTAACCCATGTCCCCAAGTGCTACAGCTGCACACCTCCTAAATCCCTCCAGGGGTGGGGACTCCACCACTGCCCTGGGCACACTGTGCCAGGGCTGTTCAGCCTTTTTGGAGAAGAAATTGTTCCTAACATCCTGTATAAACCTCTGGTGGTCCAATGTGAGGCTGTTTGTTCTTACTCTATTACTTGTTACTTGAGACAAGAAACCAACCCCCATTTCACTACAACCTCCTTTCAGGAGCTGTAGAGAGCAATAAGGTCTCTCCTGAGCCTCCTTTTTGCCAGCTGAAACAACCCCAGCTCCCTCAGCCAGCCAGCCATCCATCCATCCATCCATCCATCCATCCATCCATCAATCCATCCATCCCAAAATTATGGTTAAGTTCCTCTCCTCTCCCAAGCCTCTGGAATGCCCTTGGCACCCTGGCACAACTCCGCCCTTCTCAGTCACGTCACAGGAAAACAACCCAATGTGGCTGTGCCCTGGTACAACAGACTGACCCAAGGAGCTCTGTGATTATCTATCCACTTCTCCACAAAACAGCACAAAACAGCATTAAAAAAAAAAAAAAAGAAAGATGTCTCCAAAAGTAACAACAATGAAGTTCTTCACTATCTACTTCAGTAACAAAGTGGAGCTGAGCAAGAAATGCTGGTTGATGCTTTACAAACAACTTTCTAATCCAGAGTTAATTCTGCCTTTTCTCTTTGCTTTAATATTGGCCAGCAGCTTCCAGAGTGGAACAGAAAGCCAGGGGTATCTCTGAGACCTGAAGTGAACAAGGTTACTCCCCAAACTCACGTTGGAGGAGACCAGAATTTCTTTGGGGTCTCTCTGGGATGGGGTGTGCAAGGGAAGGTGCTGTGTACCCCAAAGAGTTGTGCCAGGATAACTCCATGCCAGGTGGGGAGGCTGCTCAGGGTGCACAGCATGTCCTTGGCACAGGTACCACCGTCACAGAATTTTGGGGAGGAAAGGCTGCCCTGCCCCAGCCCAGCCTGAGCCAGCTTGTTCCTTGCTTCTCCTCTTTTTGCTGCTTCCTGATGAGCTCAGCCTGACCTCCCAGCTCCAGCTCGGCAGTGGATCCACATTCCAGCAGCTGATATATGGCAGGAGGAGCCCTCTGGCTGCCAGTGTCCAGTCATGGGTACTGGGGAAGTCACCAGGACACCTGCTGGTCCTGGGGGGCACGTGGGACCCACGGGGTTTGCTGTGGGACACCAGCACCCACTGGGCTTTCCCATTCTCCTGCCATGCCTGCTGGCCTGCATTTTGAAGCTCTGCTGACCACTCCTTTAGCAGAGATGTCACCAAGGGTGGCACTTGGGGAATGAGTCAAATGAACAACCACTGATGCTGCTGCAGCCACCAGATCCCCACTGGTTTACTGGGGTGGAGACAGTGACAGAAGCAGATGCTCACAGATTTGTCCTCCATCTAAACACACCTCTAAGCCCCCAAAATCTGCAATAGAGGAGCAAAGAGGGAATCAAGGAGTGGAATTCCTTAGAACAGCTCCTGCAGGGCTGTGGTGGCTGCCACCTCTGTCCCTACCCCACATCCTCCTTGCACACTCTGCTTCACCTTCACGCCTTGCTCACCCCTGGTCACATTCTTCCCCTTTTGGCAGAAAAACCTCAAACAGAGCTGAAGACCTCTTAAATCATCGTCTTTCCTGACTCAGAAGCTGTAAGAGGATTCATTATTTATGTGGCAGAAATACAAAAGCTTAGCATATTTTAAGCTGTCTGAAACAACTTCAAGGCAACTCTTCCTCTGTCTTTTTTTTTTTTAACAAAACACATTGAGATGTCTCTGAACCGAGCGGCAGGGGGAAACTATTTTTTTAATTCCAAAAGATAAAATAATATGTACAGATTGAGGGACAGAATGAAAAAAACCCCTGTAATCTAGCTTGGGATCACCAAAGAATGCCCATCAGGGGATGTTCCCTGTGAGGTGTCGGCACAATCCTTGGACAGACTTTATTGTGATGTGGCATCGATGTCATGGCAGTGGGAGAGGTCAAGGAGACAGCTCTGCTCCTTCACAAGCACACGCAGCCGTATCCTTTAGAGGCAGCAGCAGAGGAGGTGCTGGGTGTCTTTTTTCCCCTCTTTCTCCCCATTTTTACATTTTCAATTTAGTCACAGCATCTCTAATTTCCTTAGATCTGAAGCCACCTCGTGAGACTGGAAGGGAATGATATAGAAGGAAGATGAGGGGAAAAAAAACCTCCAGTAATCTTGTAAAAGTCAGTTTTGAAAAATCAATTTTCTTGTGTGACAAGATTTGCTTAAGGCTTTTCGTTCTGTGAAATCAGCCCATCATCCTGTGGGAACGCATGAAGGAAGTGGCAAGTGTGGTTTGGAATAACTCAGATTAAAGACTGCTAAATTAGGCTCAAAACGCTGCAAAGGGAGAGCAGATCTGGCCAGAGGAGGCAATGATGCTCCCTTCCAAATCACATCCCCAGCTCCAGGAGAAAGTCTTGAAGGAGGGGTGACTGACAAGGCTGTGAAAATACAACCACAACCCTAAGATGTGCTGAAAATGAGATTTTGCTTTGGAGACAGGTTCACTCTAATGCTGGGAAAGGGCTGGAGCAGAGTTTGGAAAATTCATGATGCTGCTGACTTCTGGGGTGGTCCTGGCTGGGATGGTGATGAAACTTGGGGCACCCCACATTTCTGTGAGCTCTCCTGGAATACCCAACCCCCTGAGGCATCCCCACCATGGGAGAGGCTCCATCCAGCCCTGGGCTGGCTGCTCCATCACTCTTTGCTTTGGTACCTTTCATCCTCTCTACATCAGGGACGGTGCTCACCAGTACAAAGCATTTTCCTTCCCCCTCCTTTCCCCCCCTCCATCAGACTCTGTCTCCTCCACGCTCTCTCCTAATTAGTTCAAGCTGCCTCCGAACATCTCCCACCCGCTTGTTCCCATTACCTTGACAAGGCAGGGAATGGGAAGACAAATCTCCCTGTCCTCACACCTCCATGAGAGAAGGCTCTTCCTTCCCTGTCTTCCCAGTCTCACCTGGAGCTCTGTGCCTCGGCAGAGCCCCCCTAGCAGCCCAGTCTCGCTTCCCAGCTGCAGGGATAGTTGTGCCTTTTATTTTACTTTATTTCCTTTTTTTTCAAGCCTGTCTCTCCACCTGCCACCCAGCCATGCTCCGTTCCCTGTCACAGGGAGCTGGCAGATGGGGCTGATGCATCACAAAGGAGATCTGAAGAATTCATTTCCTGGTATTTTTTTTTTTTTCCCCCAGCTTTCATTTTCACTTCAGAGCAAAGGTCCAGTTGTCTGGGAGGAAGCTACAAAGACAAACCCAGGCAGGAAAACAGAGATAGTCAGGAAAAATGTTACAGTGCCGATAACTTGAGACCTCGGTGTGCTTTGCATTTATTTCAACTCCCGCTTTAGCTGCATTTTGCTATGTCTATAAATTAGATTTATTCTGTTACTGCTGTGAAATGCCTGCGGGCCCCTTCCCCACTCCAGCTTCTCTTCCCTTCCCTGCCAAGTTTGGCTGCGGGAGGCAGCAGGAGAGGTGACAGCCCTGCCGAGGGACAGCATACGGACTCACAGCGCCCGCCGCTGGACAGACGGCAGCCCCGGCCACGGGGGCGGGAGGGAGCAGATGGGAGCGGGGGGAGGAGGGCCACAAAAACTGCACACTGGCAGAAATGAGAACTTTCCCAAGCTGGACTGGAGGAGAGAGCTGGCTGGTGGGGGGCAGGTCCAAAGCGTGCCAAGAAATGGCAGCAAAACCAAACTGACCATTCTATTTCAAGATGCTGAAATGCCTCGGTCTGGACCAGGCATTTGTTGAGCTGCTCCCAGCCTCATCTCTCTGCAGTTTTCTGGGCAGCTGGGACTCCTGAGACTCTGCAGAAGCTCTTGTGGGGCTGCTCTGAGGCCATGGGAAGGCTGACCTGGAACAGAGACTGGGCNGTCCAGCAGGAAAAGGATTTGTTTTGTGCCCCTGCTCTGTGCAGAGCTGAGTGACACTGAATGTGAGCTCAGAACTGCACCCCTGGGCAGCACAGAACCTGAAATACATGAAAGCTCAAACTTAAGGCATCACCCCAGATCACAGAATCCCAGAATAGTTTGGGTGGGAAAGAACCTTAATGCTCATCTCATTCCAACATCTTCCACTAGACCAAGCTGCTCCAAGGCCCATCCAACCCAGCCTTGGAAGGGTCCCTGTGCAGTCCCCAGAGAAGTCTGGGTGATTTTCCCATGGGTGGGACACTGAGTGCAATGGATGTGGGGAAAAGTGCCCGTGCACACACAGCCTTCACAGCTTGTCTGCAGCCACTGGGGCCCTGCAGCATGTCAAACCCTTGACAGTCCCTTTTAAACATTAAGAGAGGCGTGATTGTAATTTAATAAGAGTTACTATGGCAGATCTCCCTTCCTTGGCCAGTCTGGCTGTGGTCTCAGTGATCAGAAGCTCTGGGAATGCAGGGCACAAGGGGTTGGTCACTTTTATCTGGGCCTTCCACGAAGGGGCAGAGGAAAGCAAGGAACACAAAACCACACCAACTCCCAGGAGACACTTTTCAAAGCCACCAGAATTGCACATTAAAATATATCTAGGTTTTATAGTGCCAGAAGAGGGGAAACAGCCCCTGCTCTGGCTTGGCTGGAGGCAGTGCCCATTAAATGGATCGTTTGCCACTTCTCTCTCAAAAGCTGCCAATGAAATCATCGCCCTCCATCTCTGATCAGCCTCCCAATATCCAAGAATCCCTTCTGGCCTTTACAGCCTATGGATCTGTGAATATATTCAGCTGAATGGAAGAGGTAGGGACAACTCTGGTGTCATGAAAGGGCGTTAAACTCCGGATATGCCTTTCCCTGGCCTTTCACCCACAACAGGGATCTGTGCACATCCAGAAGCTTGACTGAGCAAGGAAAGAAGCAATGGAGATGGAGCTGGGACAGAGACATCTTGCTCCCACTGTCTGGGGTGACTTGTCCTTCTGCTCATCTGACCTGGCAGCAGTGAACAATTCCTGTGGCTCTTCCTTCCAAGACCTGAATTCCTTGACTCTATTATAGATGTGGCTTCCTCATTCTCGGATGAAACAGGGTGCATGCATTTATGAGCCCAGCTCTCCTCACTGCCTGGATGTGGGAGGCAGTTTTATTTCACCTTCCCTTTTCTCCTGCTAAGGATGTATCCCTGGGGGCATGGGAACAGGTCTGATCCCTGGGAAGTGAGTGTGAGGAATTAGGGATGGGATTCCCATGGCTCTCCATGTGAATCAGTCATGTGGGACAAGTGGAAATAACTTCAAATTTAATCAAAGGAGGTTTAGATTGCATATTAAGAGACATTTCTTCACAAAAATGTGGATCAGACATTTGAACAGACTGCCCAGGACAGTGGTGGAGTTCCCATCCCTGGAGGAATTTAAAAGATGTGTGGATGTGGCACTTGGGGACATGGGTTAGTGGTGGCCTTGGAAGTGCAGGGGTAACAGTTGGACTCAATAATTTTAGAGGGTTTTTCCAACCTAATTGATTCTGTGATTCCACAACTTGCTGACCTTCCATCTGGGCTTCCCCCTCTGCCATAACCAACCACTCAGGGATGGCAGGGAATGTCTCTTGGCTCTTTCCTTGGGATTTGTTTTGGAGAAGCTGGGTCTGTGTGTTGAGCCCGTGACTGACTGATGAGGGAAGTGCTCCTGGCAATGAGTTGCTCCATCCAGCCACATCCACTGGGGCAGTGAAAGCACAATGATTCTGCCAAAACAAGCAAGGGCTGGCCAGTTGCTCATTCCCTCCTCCATTCCCCATCCCTTTGATAAAGCTTTCCCAGTTTTCTGCTGCTTCTCCTGCTCTTTGCCAGGCATCAAAGCAATGCTGTGCCACGAGGGAGCTGGTTCAAGTGTCTGAGCAAACTTCCAAGCCATTTCCAGCAGGACATGGGGCATGTGCTCTTGAAGAACTTGACCTCCTGTGGGAGCTGAGGCATCTCATGAATAAATCTGGTGAGATGCCAGCATGTCCCCAAGTGGGGCAGACAAAGCTCGAAGGGTAAAGAGCAGCAAAGCTCTGTGGAGTTTGAACTTCTCCCGTTTGTTTGAACAAACTGTGGGAATGTGTCTCCAAGGTGCACAGTGTAAGGCAGGCAGGTAAATGCACAGATGAGGCACATTGTGACTTTCTCTGTCTCTCTCACAGCTCCTTGATATCAGGTGAAATTTTTCTGTATCTACCTGAACCCACAAAAATGTGCCACTTTTTTCCCCAGAGCCAGCAGCCAAAACACCCCAAACCTGTACCTGGGCATGTACAATCCTTGGAGACACCAGATCTACCAAAGGTTCTTGGGCTCTTCATCCACTTGTTTTCCTGAAGCTGGGTGGGAAATGCCTATCCCGTGGAGAGGGCTGGGAACAGGACCAGGGATCTTTTCCCTGTTGTCATCCCTTTGTTTTCCCTGGGCCAAGCCAGGGGGGAGCCAGGACATTGCCTCCAACCAGGTGTGTTTGAGCCCCAATGCCTTTAAAGAAAACCTCATTAAGAGGCAGTTGAGCTTGGATTAATATTTGATGAGTGACAGTGAGCTGCTGTTCAGAGATAAAACAGTATTTACTGAGCAAGGGCTTTCCTGCTGGCCCCAGCCAACTGAGCCAACAAACAAACAAACAGTGCTCCAGGGGGAAGCACGTGGAGAGGAGGACAGGGGATGGCTCTGAGCTCGGCACAGCATGGCCAGGGGGATGGTGGGGCTCAAGCCCTGCAGCTGTCACTCCCAAAGCTGGTTGGTGCAGGAGGATTTGGGCAGGCAGCACCCTGGGCTTCAGCCCAGCAAGGGAGGGTGGAACTTGCTTGGACTGCACCTGCTGTGATCCCTATTTGGCCAAGGGAAGGGAAGAAGTGGGGCAGCACCATCCCTTGGGGGGCTGACAAATAAATGCCCCCCAGCTCCTCCTGACCTCTGCTCCTGCTGCAGCACCTGCTGGACCTTCTGCAACCTCCCTCAGCTATGAAGAGCTGTGTGTTGCTCACAGCTGCTGTGCTCAACACCTTGCAGCAGCTGGGAGGGATGTCTCCCCCTTCCCAGCTATGTCTGTGTGTCTGTCTGTCAGTCCCACAGGTTCATTTGGAAGTGCAGTGGTCCCCAGCACTGCACTGGTGCTGGAGGGTGGCTCCACATGTCCCCCTCTGCCTCCAAAGATAACATTATTTGCAAAGGTCTCTGCCAGCCCTGGGGGTGAGAGCTCTGTGTGGATGCACAGAATGAGATTTGTATCACTGCCCTGCCTGCACCAACTCCCCATCACTCCGCAAAAATAATCATCAGCCGAGGAGCCCGAAAGGCTCAGGGACTCTGCCTCCTGCAATATTAAACCTTCCCATTTTCTTCTGCCACTTTAAAGATTCTCTTTCTTACTGCGAGTGATAAATAATAACAGCAAAAAAACACCCCACAGACACACAACAGACATCAAAAGCCACGAGAAGATTGGCAAATAGAGAGATCTGAAGGGAGCAAAGAGGAGGCCTGGTTGGGAGTCGGTTCACGTAGCCCCGACTTCTGTTGCTTTCCATTAATTTTACCCGCCATCGCAGGTAGCAGAACAACGGCGACAGCTAATTACTCTCCCTTTCCCTCTCCTGCCCGTTTGCTTGCAGCAGGAGAAAGCCAGTAAATTCCCAAAGTCCCCCCTCCCCATCCCAGACCTGTCCAGGAAGCTGCAAAGGTGGGCTGTTGAGGTGGGATGTGCCCACGTGTGCCAGCTGGAGCCGTTTGCTGCCCCAGACTGGCACCAGGATGCTCTGACAGCAAATGAGCTCCACAGGCTGGCAGTGCCTCAAGGGAGGGGGAGAGGAAAGGTTACTGTGGTCCCCTACCACCCTTGGGACACCAGGGAGCCTCTTTGGGCTTCCAGCCCCACATCCACGGTGCTAAAGGAGAAGGGGACGGATCCATGGAAGTGCTGCCGAGGATGCCAGGTCCCCTTGAGCCTTTTCCAAGTGGAGGGTGCTGCACTGGCAACACCAAGGAGGGTTTTGGTGGGCTGAGCTGCTCTTCAGCTCCAAAGGGAACCTGACAGAGGTGAGATAAACCCAGGCCAAATGGGGTATAAGACCCTACAGAAGCTGTAGGATGTCTGTGCAAAGCTTGCTCTGTATGGAAGGAGAGAAAACACCCAAGTGAGCAAACCCCTGCTGCCAGAGGGTTAATTCACCCCTGTGCCAGAACCCCCTGCTCAGGATCACTGTGGCACCTCATCAGCCTCTGCCCTCCACTTCCTTCTGGTGACACTGGCCTGTCCTGTGTCCAAAAGCAAGTGACAGCCCAGGTGACATTGTGAGCAAACAAACCTCCCTGGGGAAAATGCTGCTCCTCATCAGGAAACTGCTGCCAGCGAGGGAGGAGGGCTGGGATTGCAGCTCCAGCATCCTCAGCTAAGGAAAGGAGCAGAGGAGCTGTGCCTCCAGCACAGGACAGCCTGCCCCAGCCCTGCCTGCTTCCCAACGTCATGAGATGCCAGCAGATTTTGAAGAAGAGGCATTCTCACTTAGAAAATGCCACTGAGGCCAAAGATTTTGTGACAATCTGTCAGTTTTGAGAAAATGCCATTAACCCTCTGCCTTCAGAAGAGAAGACACAGTGCAGGCTGTAACTTTCCACTCTGGCTCTGGGAGTGGATTGCTCTGAGGTCTCTTTTCCAACCAGGTTTTTCTTGCATTAAAATCGACCTGTGTGTGATTATAGAAGCGAGCATGAAGAAAACTTCCTAAGGAAAGAGCAGCTCAATTTCATCAAAACCATGTTCTCTGTAGGGGCAGAGGGGGATTTATGTCTCTTGGGAAATTGTGTTGAATTTTGTTTCTTTTCCCTTGCCCTCCTAACTAAGAGAATAAAAGGTCTGAGCTTAAAATCTTGGGTCAGCAGGACCATGGAGGTGGTTTAGTGGCTTCATCTTAACAAAGAGCCCAGTTCATGGATGTTTCCCAAGGGAACATCTGTGGGTGAGGTATTTGACCTCATGTGCTTTCCCTGGGAAGAAAGCCCAGGAAGAAAACCCAATGCAAAATCTGTGGCTCCTTAAAAACCCCAGCAAGGTGACAGCTTGCTGGTGTATTGCTAGGAGGGATGGCCCTGTGGAGCTGGCTGTGGATTTATGCCCATAAAAGGGGATTTAGCTTGTTTAAACACTCTTCCTTTGTGTTCAGAGTTATTTACTGACAAACATATCGGGGAGGGATTAAAAATAAATATTGTCTGAAGATCTGGGATCCCTGTCTGAGCATGAGGGAAGCCATAGGAGATATATCAGAGTGGTCCTTGCCCAAGGAGAAAAAATAATCATGCTTCCTATTTTTTGTTTTTAAGGCAGAATAAGTTCATTTTCACCAGTGGTGGGGTCCTGAGTGACCCTGGGGATGGCACCAACCTCACATTCTGCCTTCTCAAACCTCCAGATGTCTCAGTCCTGAGGCTTTACACATCCCATCCTTCTCTCCTGACCAGTGTCAAGGTGCAGAGGGCTCCTTGCTTGGATGTCCCACTCCAGAGGGTTCCAAGCTTCAGTGCTGAAACATCTGCCACTTTTACATAGTGAAGAGCTGTGGGATCTTGTGGAAGGAAACAAATTCCCCCTCCATCAGTCAGAGCCTTTAAACAGAAGGAAGCCCCAGCGAGCACTGCTGAGTCCTGTTTGCTTGTCACAGTGGTAGGGAAAAAGCCTCCTGTGAAGTTTACATGTTAAGGGAACTCAAGAAATGAAAAACCCAAAGTGATTGCATTTGTCATGCCTCTTTTTTTTTTCCCTGCCCAAAACCCTTTTTATGGGAAAGCACAGCCTGAAAAAGCATGCAATTAGTTTTAAGAGTAAAATCCATCATGAAGTGAATCCCAAAGCCATTTGCAGTAGAATCACAGAGGCTCAAGGCACAGGAAGGGTGACAAGACCCGTGGCCTCAGGATGGGTGAGAAGGAAGGAAGAGGACAGAGTGGGACAGCAAAAACCTGTGCTACCAAGATGGCAGCAAAGATGGGAGAAGAGTGTTGGGTCCACCTCTGCTTGGTGGAGAAAAACAACACAACTTGGCTTGGGCACAGATCCCAAAGGTAGAAACAGCCAAGAGGAATCACAGAATGCCAGAATGGCTTGGGCTGGAAGGGACCTTAAAGCTCATCTTGTTCCACCCCCTGCCTGGGCAGGAACACCTTCCACTGTGCCAGGTTGCTCCAAGCCCTGTCCAGCCTGGCCTTGGACACTGCCAGGGATGGGGCAGCCACAGCTGCTCTGGGCACCCTGTGCCAGGGCCTGCCCACCCTCCCAGGGAAGAATTTCTTCTCAATATCTCATCTATCCCTGCCCTCTGGCAGTAGGAAGCCATTCTCCTTTGTCCAAAATCCCTCCTCAAGGAAGTGGAAACCCTGGACTGGAGCCTTCCAGTCCATTCCAGTGCACAAGGGATCAGCCCAGCTGGGTTCAGGGATGATGTGGAAGGTTTCTTTGTTGAGAATCAGGCTGATGGAGCAGAATTTTTTCCAGGGTCTTGCCACTGTCTGGTTCCTTGACCAGAGATGATTGTTTTGCCTTGGACTGTACCAGAATCAATACTGGGGTGAGAACCACGTGGGTCCTTCCCCCAGCCTGCCACACAATTTGTTTTCCTACCAGCTGTAAATATGAAACCAGGGCTATTTGTATCTTTGACATTAATTGACTTCTGGAATTAATAACTCTTCTGTGTAACCAGGAACACAATTATTGCTTTGTTGTGCTGATATCCAGCTGGAAGGGATCGTTCCTACCAGGAAACTTGATTGTACTAATTAAGCTGTACGAGGCGGGTCACGGTAACCTGTCCCCGGAGGTGCCTCCTCTGTTATTATCCATGGATGGTTCTGCAGAGCCAGAATGGATGGTGAGCCCGTGTGCATGCTCAGGCCTTCCAGGCGGGCCTGATGGATGAGGTGGGACAGGGATGGACCTGGTTACACAAAGCTCTTTCCTCCCAGAGTGTGCTGACATCCTGCCCCGCTCCCCATACCTGTATTTTGTCTGCTCAGACAAAAAACCCAAACCTGTGAGAGGAGGGGTATTCTCTGATGCAGGAGACCTCACACCCAAAGCCAAGGGCCCATGGCAGTGACTCTGCTCAGTGCAGAGCATCTGCTTTCCTGCTCATCAATCCCTGGATGAACACTCACAGAATCACAGAATATCCTGAGCTGGGAGGCACCCACCAGGATCATCCCGTGCAGCTCCTGGCCCTGCACAGACACCCCAACAATTCCACCCTGGGCATCCCTGGAGCAGTGTCCAAAGGCAGCCTCGGGGCTGTGCCCATTCCCTGGGGAGCCTGGGCAGTGCCCAGCACCCTCTGGGGGAAGAACCTTTCCCGATATTCAAACTAAACCTCCCCTGGCACAGCTCCAGCTGTTCCTTCAGGTCCTTTCCTTGGTCACCAGAGAGAAGGGAGGACTCAGGGAGGCTTGGGGCTGGCACTGCCTGCACCTCAGACCTTGTCAGCAACAAGTGACACATTTCCTTCTGCTCCAAATCTCCTCAACCACCTGTGCCCTGGTCCGAGCCCACTGTGGCCAGTGCAGGGGCACTGCAGACTATGGCTAGCAGAGATGACCCCAGCCACTCAGGGAGAATGTCCCACTCAAGGAGATCCCATCCCCTGTGTCCCCTCACATCTCTGGCACCTGCACCTCTCTTCTGGGCCCTCCTGAGCTCAGCTCCACCGTGTTGGGCACAGTTATGGTGGTTGCTTAAGGATTATACGGAGACGGCGATAGAGCTGCTTTGTTCAAACCATAAAAGAGTGTGCAAAAAAAGGAGAGGTATTGTTCCCATAACAGACTTTTCACTCGGTGTGCATTGCTCACTGTGTCCCCAAACAGATGGCCCTGCCAGCTCAGTGCCAGGCCTCTTCATCCACTCTAGGAGCTGATGATTCCCTGACCGAGGAGCTGCTGCACACAACAGAAAGCAGCAGACACCTGGTGAGGGGCAGAAGAGGAGCCTCTCAACAGCACCATCAAGGCCGGAGCAGCACCAGAAGCCACCAGAGTGGGGATAAGGACCCTGCCACAGCAGGGAGGAAGGACTGGCTCCAGCCATCACATCCCTCAGCACAGCATGGGGGCAGCAGAGGCCATGGGGATGAGACAGTGAGCACCAAGCAGTGAGAAACACAGCAGGAGGTGGAATGGCCACCAGAAACCACAGCCAGAGGTGCTGAGCTCTTTTGGGTCACCTCGGGGGGAAGTGTTGCAGAGGAAGGTGAGGTGCTGTCAGCACAAGGATGGACTGAGGTGCCAGGGGTGCCAGGAGTGCCACCTTACCTGTACTGGGTGACAGCAGGGTTGGCCTTGGCGGAGCAGTGGAACTTCACAGTGTTGTCCTCCAGCACCGGCTGCGGCTCCACGGACAGATTCACCAGGGGCGGGTCTGCAGACAGAGACAGCCCATGAGCAGCCCAAAGACACAGTGCACCATCCCCCCTGCCTGCCGCCTGCCAGATCCTCAGGCTACAAAGCAAAATTTGGCTGTAAGAAAGCCTGGCAACAGCACTGGTACTCCTTGATGCTGTGATATCACAAAATCACAGAATGGCTTGCATTGGAAGGGACCTTAAAGATGATCCAGTTCCACCCCCTGCTATGGGTAGGGACACCTTCCACTAGACCAAGTTGCTTAAAGTCCCATCCAACCTGACTTTGAACACTTCCAGCTTCTCTGGAACCTGTGCCAGGGCCTGTCTGAGAGTGACTATGATGCCTGTATCCCTAATCGTCTGTTCTGTGTGTGCTGTGTGTTCTGTACCTTTCAGACTGGTTCTGAGAGTAAGCAAGGAAAGAAGAAGCACGCAGTTTGTTTTGAAAAACAGTGTTCACTCCTCTGCATCTTCTCTTCCTTCTCAGGACGGTGTGTGTTCGTGGGATACACGGACAGTGGCCAGAAAGAGGTTTTTCTTTCCTTTTGTTAGTCTAGCTAGCTGAGGCAAAGAAGCTTCCTGGATTGTTTTTTTATCCTTTTTCTTGGGACTGTTTAAATCTGCTCTGGACTGAAAGACCCAGAGGAGCACCGGGATCTCACACCTGCAGCCCACCGGGCCTGGACCTCGGCATTTTCCAGCACCGAAGTGACTGGGACTGATCAGAGACTGAGGGAGCTGAGCTAACTCACAGCAAGGACTCTCAGTTTTGCCATCTCTCTTTGGAGCGGCGAGAGGTTTTATTGTTTAATATTATTCATTCTTTATGCTTGTGGGCATTTTGTTTGTTAAATAAATAGTTTTTTCCACTTTTCTCTGAGGAAGTTCTTTTTGCCGGACCGGCTGGGGGGAGGGGCTGTTTGGGTTTGCTCTCCAGAGGAACCCCATTCGGAGGTTTCCTCCCAAATTCGCCCTAAACCAAGACAGGGCCTCACCACCCTCACAGGGAAGAATTTCTCCCTGAAATCTCATCTAACTCTGTCCTCTGGCCATTTTTCAGTTTAAAGCCATATAACGATTGTCAGACAGGCTGATGCCATGAACGCTGCTCTTCTCTTGAAGGGTTTCAGTGAATAAGACAGGAAGAGGAGCCACAGACACCATTTGATGTAACATTTCACTTGGAAAATGTGACTGCTGGCTCTGATTCTCATTTAAGGACATAAACTCGCCTGCTTTGAGACATACCAGTTTAATATCTCGCTGTATAACAATGATCTTTTGTCTATCCTCTAACTTTAAAGTGGCATTTCTGCTCTTTCATCAGCCTAATCATCTCTGCCAAGGCCTTACTGGTGTCATAGGCAGCTCCAATCTTCCAGATGCTCCTCAGTTTCTCTCCTTTTCATGTGAGAAGCATCTAAATGCTTTAGCAGCAAATAAAATTTAGGAAAGAACTGATGAAAGCAAGTGGGAAATGGGTGAAATGTTCGGATGAAGAATATCCAGAGTAGTTTTAATTTTTCATGAGGTGGGGTGTCAGTCCTTCAGCTTCAGGTTTTAAGCATGGGACCTCATTGATGGGAAGAAGAATAAAGAAATGGCTTTGTGGAGGGTTTTTTGGTGCCTGAAGAATGAGCTGTCCCATGGCAGAGGGTTTTGGGGCTCATCAGCACAGCTGAGGGGCTCTCCTGCCCTTGAGGTGAGAGTCTGCTGCACATATGCAAAAAACACATCCTAAAATAGGACATGTTACGTGTTCAACTTTAGCTGCAGCCTCTCTCCTCTTCCAAGTGTTCCAGCAATGTCCTTCCCAGCTGGAAAATGGGGAAAGGCTGCAGGTAACAGGGCAGGGAGGCAGAGAAGCTGCCAGGGTGGTGCCCCCTGGTCCAGGGCACCTCCCTTGGCCTCAGGTGTGCTGAGGCATCCCAGAGCTGTGGGTTGGGCTGTGGGGTGAGGGCTGGACACGACCCAGTGCTCCAGTTCCTGCAGGGATGCTGTGGAGCCACGGCTCCAGCCAAGCCCAAGGAGTGTCCTTGTGTTTAAAAGGGATGGAAGTTTCCCTGCAGGCCCCTCTCCACCACACACAGGTCAGGGTCCTGCTGCAGTGACCTGCCTCTGGCAGCTGCTCAGTGCCTCTGCTGGAGGCTGTGGGCTCCAGCCGGGCATTCTGGTGTGGGAACTGACTCCAAAACAACCCCGGGTTATTCCAGCCCTGCGAGGTGCAAGGTCAGCAGCTTGGGGACAGCAGGGGAGTCTCGGAGGTGGCCTCGGCAGAACCTTGGCTGGGCGGGAGGGGGAAGCAAAGGCGGAGTCCCGGCGGCGCTCCAGCACCTCCTTCTCCTCCACCCCGCGGTATTTACCCAGCCGGAGCCTGCCTTTGTTGTGAGCAAAGCCACCTGCCTTCCCGATGGGAAATTATGACGGGGAAATTATAGGTATTTTCAATTTACCCTAATTTCATTTTAAAATGTGCAATTCAAATGACAATAAAGATGGGCGCAGTTGGGAATATAAATGAGCTTCCCTGACACAGCAGCCCAGAGATGTATAGCGGGCTCCTAATTCATTTCCAGGCATCCTGACACTTCCCTATTGTTAGACAACAACAGCTAATCACCTTCCTTTGTTAAGTATGAATCACACTTCTCTTTAGTAGCTTCCCCATTGTTTGATGGGTTAGGAGCTGTGCCTACGATTTACAGAGGAGCCTCTTTGTATTAAAATGAGCCCGGCTCCCTCCTGCACTCAAAATAATAAAAAAAATTTAAAATTAAAAAGACAAAAAAAGAAAAGAAAAAGAAAAAAAAAAGAGCAAGGGAAATGAATTAAAGTCTTTGATCTCGCCTTTCAGAAATGGAATTGGGCTTTCGAGTATTGCGGGTGCTGCGGGTAGCGTGGGCTTGCGTGTGCCAGCGTGTTTCGGGGCATTTTAAAGGGAAAAAAGACACAAATTGTAACTTATCAGGATGTAATTCCACTCGGTTACAATTATAATTCCTGCCTGGCTTCTTGTAATGAGTTTGAGTGATGGAATGAGATAGAGCCAGCCCACAGGCGGTGGGAGGAGAGGATGTGAGTGCTCGTGCGGGTGCCGCGTCACACTGGGACTGGCACCGGGACTGGCACCGGGATGGGCAC
>VXBB01015765.1:109291-133131 GCA_013399915.1 Illadopsis cleaveri | reverse complement strand
ACCGGGACTGGCACCGGGACTGGCACTGTGATGGGCACTGGGATGGGCACCGAGACGGGCATCAGGAATGGCATTGGGCCTAGCACCAGGACTGGCACCTGGACTGGCACCAGGACTGGCACCAGGACTGGGACTGGCACTGGCACTGGCACTGGCACCAGGACCAGCATCACTCCTCACTGTCCCTGCAGCCCGGGAGGCACCTTGGCAAACCCCTCCGCTCCCACGGTTCCCACTGAGCACCTCAGGAATGGCTGCAGGCTGAGCTCCAGGCTGTGCACTTGCCCTGCCAGGTGCAGATTCCTCTCCGTGCTCCTCTCTTCTGTGGACAAGCCCTTCCAAACCTCTTCACTAAGCCTAAGATGCCACTTCAGCCCTGGGCTATCCACTCCCCAGTGGGAAGCACAAAGGCAAATCAAACACTGCAAAGCTCCAAGGATAAACGCAGCAGGAGATCCTCCGGCACAGCGATGTGTCCCTCATCACCCTCCACTTTCCTTCTCCTCCTACCTCCTGCAAAAACATACAGATGCAGCCAAATCCCTTCTCGCTATGACAAAAAAAGGTATAAAAATGAGCAACTGCACATGTGTGTGCAGGGGCTTGGAGCAATGGCTTTGGATAAGCAATAACCCGGCTCCTCCCCATCCCAGCACTCCGGGTGTGCATTTCCATGGAGCCACTGGGCCCCTGCAGTATAAATAGTTTATGGCATATCAAACTATTAAACATGATTTTAATCCCACTTGTGATGTTCGACGCATAACTCACAGGAGGCTGACTTTGATGTGGCTGGTGGAACGGAAATCACATTGAACAGATGTTCCAGCTGGAGCCGCTTAGCGTTTCCATTACTGACCCTGCACTGGGGGTTTTTCCTTTCTCTTTCTGCCAACCCCCCTTTTTTATATATTTGGAAGGGGAGGGTTTTGTGACTCAGCTCTTTCATTGCTGCTCTGATGGTCAGGCATGAGACTGATGGGACCCCAACTTCAATTTTCCATCGGCTGAAAGAGGATAATCTCTCCTACCATGCACACACCCTTCCTAGGGATAACCTCCATCCTGGTGTTTCTCTGCTGCCTGTGAACACTGGCTGATGTTCTCTTGAGTTGCAGAAGAAAATGAAAGAAAGCAGTAGGAGTGATTTACCAGGCTGCTGGTTCCTGGGAAGGATTATTTTTGGTTCCCTGGGATTGTTTTGCAAGGCCATCTCTCAAACCATGCAGCTGGGTGATGTTTGCTGTGGTGTGAGTTCAGCCTCCATGGTTGGAGGTGGAGAGTGCAGGATCCAGGGGGATGCTGCAGCTCATGCCAGGCTGGGAAGAGCTCCCCAGCCAGTAAGTGCTGCCTGCTTTTCTTTATTCTTGCAGAAACCACTTCTTTCTCTCCCCAAGGAGCTGTTTCTCTGCTAGATACTGGAAGAAGACCCACGAGCAGGACTCCCAGAACAATTCCCTAGGGAAAATGAGTGGCCCAGATATTTTTTGCTTAGGGAAAGCACCTTTAGCTCTTTGCAAAGTGAACACAGCTGGTTGTCCACAAGGCTGGGAATGAAACCTCATGAGCTAAAGCTGGGTTAATAGTTGCACTTGATCTTAGAGGTCTTTTCCAACCTTAACAATTCTGTGATTCTGTTACTGGATGCAGCCAGAGCAAGCTTTTGCATCCAGGTCAAAATCCATCCCACCTCAGCTTGGTTAATCCATCTTAGTATTTTTCTATCCTATCACCCATCCAGCTTTGGGAAATTGATATCCTCATTAGCCCCCATTAAGAACAACATACTTTTAGTAGCTGGGTAGAATATTATTGTTATTATATTCACAGCATGGAGTATTTAATAGCTCAGAGTGAAAATTGGTGTTCTTTATCGGGTTTTTCTCTTTCCCAAGCAGATTCCATGTGGCTCAGGGATTCAGCTCACGTCTCCAGCCCACACTGTACTGCCCGGTGTAATGATGTCTCTGCTCCACGTTGTTTGTGTGAGTGTGTCTCCAGCTATTGTAGCTGTTTGCTGGCTGTGAAATAACCCAAGCTATTATCTCATTTTATCTGCCCAGTTCTGTCAGGACATGCAGCCAGCGACCCAAGAGCCTGGTAATCTTCCGGCAGCAAAAGCTGGAAGTCTTAAATGGTGAATTTTCTGCTGTGCTTGAGTTTGTTCAGTTGAGTTTGCCAGTTTTAATTGGTCTCTGGAAAGCAGCTGGCATGCTAATACTGAACATCCTGCTTGTGCAAGTCGTGGGTAAATAACAGCTGCAGGAAATGGGTGTGTGAATGGAGCATGGCTGGAAGGGGTCAGGAGGAGCCCAAGAGCAATGGCTACTGCAGAGGAGGAGGGAAGAGGCCTGTGAAATGTGACTTTAGAAGGATGGCAGATTTTGCTCTGTGGATATACAGTAAAGGGTGAATGGCACAGCTCTGAACACAGCCCTGTCCCCTGAGGTGGTGACTGGCACTGGCTTTGTGTCATGGGAGGGACACTGTCCCCATCAGTGTCTCACAAAAAACATCACTGAACTGCCTGTAAGTCTGGAAACTGCACCAGAAATCCTAATGGGACTTATTTCTGCTACTGGCCATGCCCAGAGATGTTGCTTGCTCACCCAAAACCCTTTGGGGTCCATCCCTGCTCCAGAGACCCCTGTGGGCCTGGATCAGGGCACAGTTGGGCCACCCAGAGCACAGCAGCTGGTGCTGCTTTTGCTGAAATCCATGGACACATGGAAAGCAGGATATCCCTGCAGTTCCTCGGTGCCCCAGGCAGCTCAGGGCTCATGAAATCTCCCAGCTGTGACTTCACTGTGTCGATACACCAGTACATCCCAGTAAAGAGAAACCCCCAGTCCCTGCATGCTGCTCCTGACTGGAGTCAGAGTCAGAGCCCCGGGACAGCTGTGGGGCAGTGATGGAGAGGGCACAGAGCCTGGGCTGTCCAGCACCCAGAGGTGGCTCAGCTGGCTGTGTACTCACGCTGGATGTCAATGGTGACAGAAGTCTCCTTCCCGCTGGGAATGGCTTTGTTGGTGGCGCGGCACACGATGCTCTCCCCGTTCTCGATGTCGGAGGGCGCGATGAACAGGGTGCTCATGATGCTCTCCCTCTTGCCATCACGGAGGAGCGTCTGTGAGGGGGAAACAGGGATGAGGAAAGGACTTTCCCACTGGAGAGGGGCCCTTTCCCCATCCCCAGGCTCAATAAGTGCTTCTCAGCCAAGCAGCTTCCTGCAATAACAGTTCCTCTGGCTGGAATCTGCCAAAAGCCTTAGGGGAATAACAAAGACAAATTTCACGGCACTTCTCTGGGAATTGGGCTCTTAACTCCCATCTGCTTCCCTGCAGGCCTGCTGTGCCTAGGCCAGGGAGGGAAGCTCCAGTGAGACACATCACCCGCCACCCCAGGAAAGAGGGAGCCAGAGGCAAATGGCTTTGTGACCCCTGTCATCTTCTGCCAGGTGAGTGCACAAAGCTGCCTGGGCACTCCCCTTGCCATGAGTGGTGATGCCAGCTGCCAGCAGCACGGACAGACCCTGCCCATGGGTCCTTGGCTGCCATGCTGTGGTCTGGCCCAGCCTATGGTAAAGTATCACCTCTCAGGTGTTCACTGATGGGGGCCAGGGATCCAAACCCTGGTGGTAACCAGCTCTGCCTGCTCAGCCTTGGCACTGTGCTTCTTCCCTGGATTTATCTGACTTCAGCTGTGGTTCCCTGCCATGCCTCTTTTAGGAGCACTTCCTTAGATTAAGGAGCCTGGGAGCACTTCCTTACCTCTATCCCCTATCCTCTATCCCCTCTATCCTCTATCCCCTAATCCTCCTGCAAGTTCTTACAGGAGGTCATGCCACCCCATAACCCGGACTTTGATAATCTGAGCCCTGCGAGCTCTCAAGATGTTGTGTGGTTTTCAGTCTTTTAATCATTCTCCAACCTCTGACCTCTCTCTGGTTTATCAACAGTGGATTTTGGACCCTGCCAGGCAGCTTTTCCTTCTAAGTCAGTATTCTTCAAGTTTGTTCCTGACAGTGTAAGACAGGGCTTTATTGGGAGATAAACAGATGCCAGCAAGGTGTGTGCACGTGGCACTTGGGGACATGGTTTAGTGGTGGCCTTGGCAGTGCTGGGGGAGTGGTTGGACTTGATTTTGGAGGACTGTTCTGACCTAAATGATTCCTTGATTCCAAGACTAATGCTTTCCCTGGGCTCACTGTGGCACAGCCTTCATGCACACAGGTTTGTGCCTCTCAAGCACATGAGACAAGGAATGATGCTGAGAAATTGTCAGAATTTCTGACACAAGTGAGTCCTGTGACAATCAGCCCAGAATCCCAGAGCCATTAAGGTTGGGAAAGCCCTCTGAGATCGAGTCCATCCATTTACCCACCACTGACAGCACTGACTTGCTAAACCACGTCCCTCTCCACCACATCCACAGGTTTTTGAAACACTTCCAGGGATGGGGAATCTACCACCATGCTGAGAGCCTCTTTCAGTGTCTGAATACCTTTCCAGTAAAGAAATTTTCTTGACATCCAGTCTAAACATCCCCTGGCACAGTTTGAGGCCATTTCCTCTCCTCCTGTTCCTGTTCCCTGGGAGGTGAACCCAACTCCTGCCCTGGCTCCCCCTCCTGTCAGGGAATTGTGGAGAGCAAGAAGGTTTCCCTGAGCCTCTTTTTCTCCAGGCTGAGCTCCCACAGCTCCCTCAGACACTCCTGATCCTCCAGCCCCTTCTCCAGCTCTGTTTCCACCTCTGGACACAAATGCAGGATGCTGCCCTGTCCTTGCTTTATTGTCACCCTGTGTTCCCTTGGGGAATGGCCCCACTTTTGGTGCTGGGGTTGAGGTGAACCCTAAGTCTGTGCAGAATTTCCCCTATTTGAGCTTAACCTCCAAATCCTGCTGGATCTTGTAACGTTCCCTGTCCCCTTTCATACGCATCAGGGGGATTTCAGTCAGCCGTGGCTGTTCTGTGCTGCCTGGCTGGGATTGCAGGGGGCTGCTTATGGATCAGTTGGTGGACTGGAAATTCAGAGTAACAAAGAAATTATCACTCAGTGTGAACGGTTTCAGGCAGTCAGTAACCCAAACAGGGCTTCTTTTTGGTTGGCTGGAATATCTGGAGCAAAGGAAAGCTGGGTTGGGTTTCAGTTTTCTTGAAAAAGCAGAAAGAGGCAAATTGAGGAACTATTTTACACAGAGCTTCAAAAGGGAAACGTTTCTAAACCCCAAAGACCCCAAAAATCCAAACTTCCTACTCAAAAAATGTCTAAAATTGTCTGCTAGTTTTTCTAAAGGCTGATTTTCTTTTTTAGTGTGGAAGCACCTCATGGAAACCTTCAGGAAGTCAGGAGAAAATGAGGTTCAGCCTCTGAAACAGAGGTTTTCCTGACTCCAGGGGGAAGAAGGATGCTTCCTTCTCCAGCAACAGGGCTCCCCTCCCAGCCCATCCCTGCCAACTGCTTAAAATGCCATGGAGATCTCTGTGCTGTAAGAGATAAATCTGCAGCCTGGAAAACTCTGCTTTGGAAGGGTGTTTTCTTGGGATTATTTTAAAGATGGGCATTCCCCCTTCCCTGGTCCCCACTGCTTGTGGGTCTGGAAGGGAGAGGGCTCAAAATTTGTCTCCTCAGGGCCAGGCCTGACAGCCCTGGAAGGGAAGGCTGGGGGCGAGGAGGATAAGCTGTGAACAACTGCACGTCAACAGCCTGGATTTTAATTAATTCCACTCGATTTGAGAGCGAGAGAGAGAGAGGTCAGTTCTCTCTGGCTCTAATTAGTGCTGCCTCTCACATCGCACGCAGGGAGACGGGGCAGGTTCCCCTCTGCTCACCCCCGGCTGCAGGGAAGCAGCTCAGCTTCAGCAAGGAGGAGGAGGAGGAGGCAGGGAGGGTGTTCTGCCTCCTCTGCTCTCCCCAGCAAATCAGGATGTTGCTGGAATGAGGCTGGATGGAGGCTTCACAGTGGCAGCAGAGGATGAAATGTTTATTAAAGATCTTCGGGAGCTCGAGGAACGGCTCTGACTGCCCACTTTGAAGTTTTGGCTGCAAACTGACCCATTTTAGGTCTCCAATTTTGCTGTTTAGAAATTTTCATTAAAACTGTCAAGTGTTACCGAATCTTTCACGCTCACCAGCCATCAGGAGCCCATAAAGAGGAGAACATGTGAGGGTCTCATTCCCAGTGTGCTGCTGATTGCTCTTTGATGATTTCCTTCATGACCCAATAAAGACTTTCTGTCTAAATTAAAAAATGCCAACAACCCTGACAATTTTTCATGGAAAATTGCAGTTGGAGGAGGGGGCACATGTCACTGCAACCACCCCTTTGATCCAGAGGTTCTGTTGCAGAACCAGAACCAGGGCTGGGTCAGTGCTGCTGTACACAACATTAACACCACACCCAGCTGGATTAACAGGGGAGAAGTGGCCACAGCAGGTGATTACAAGCTGTGAGAAGGTGCAAAAAGCCAAATTCAGAGCAGAGCCCATTTTGGTGACAGTTTGTGGCTTCTCACTTGCATCCTCCTGTCTTCCTCCCAGCCTCCCCACTGGGAAGGTTTTGTGGGGGGATGCAGGGTGAGAGTCTCAGCTCTGCAGAGCTGAGGGTGCTGCCCCAAATGTTTTGGGGTTGTGTGAAGTGTCAGGACCCTTTCATGAGCCAGGGGAGAGCACAGGCCTTGTCCCTGCCTCACCTTGGAATAGGTGGCTCCATTGATGACCTCTCCCCTCCGCATCCAGATGATGGAGGCTGCTGGCTTGGCGTTGTCTGCGTGGCAGGTCAGGTTCAGGGGATCTCCTGCTCTCAGGCTGATGATGGGCCCCCCCATAATGACAGGGTCATCTGGAGGAACTGCAAGGAAAGAGCACAGGGCAGACAATGTCACCTGAAGCATGAAACCCAACTTCCTGGAGTCACCTGTGGGGGCTGGGCTGCCAGGACTGGCCTGTGACCTCTCAGACTCTGCAGATGGTTTGGGATGGCCATGGCAGTGCTACCCCTGTCCCCAAGTTCCCAAGTCCCACCTGCCTTTTGCTGCTCTTGTGAAAACTGTGCCCCAGATTTGAACTCCAGCAGCAGCTACTGGAGAAGTTTCTGAGGGGACTTGGGCCAGGTGGCTGCAAGCTTTGCAGGAATATGAGGGATCAGGTCTGTGGCAGATAAATCCACCCAAGGCTACTAAATCCTCAAAGCCCTGGATGTCACTGAGCTGCAAACTCTGTGAGGATGGGGAGTACTTGAAAGCAATATCCCTGCTTGAAATAAATATCCCTGCTTCCTGTGCCTGCTCTCTCTTCCTCCCTGGGGATCTCTAACTGCTGCTGGGCACAGGATGGGGGGATTGGAGAGGATTGGGTGTGACTCCTGCTCTTCTGACTGCAAAGTGGGAGGGAGGTGAGGGTGTTTTGGGGTAGAAGGGCAGGGGAAGTTGGATTCGGACCTATAGGACTCAGGGTGGAATAACCTCTGGACATCAGGAGTGTGACTTTCAGGTGCTTGCTTTGAGGAGGGCTCCCTTGGCAGCCCAGAGGGACCACGGAGGAATGGGGGAAGGCCTGGGCACTCCCTGCTCTCTTTGATATCCTTGTCTCTCCCACAAGCAGGTTGTGGTCACTTCCTGCCACAGGGAGGCTTCTCTGCCCCTCCCTCTGGGAATGCAGATCTAGCCAGGGGGGCACGGGGACATTTAAGACCTTGATCTTCCTTTGAAAGCACCTGAGAGCCCGTGGGAGGTGGCAGCTGCAGGCCATGGCCCAGCTGGTGTCACAGAGCCCTGATTGCCCTGATTGGAAATGAAGCCAGAGACAGGGACAGGTGGGAACAGGGAAGCAGAGGAGGGGCACCTGAGCATAGTCTTCTCTTTTGGGACCAGCTCTTAAACCTGGCACCCCAGGATGGTAAGAGGTGGGAAATCCAGCTGGAGAGAGGGGCTGTTCTTTAATCCTGCAGGGAGGAGCTTTTATCTCTGCTACCCTGATGGGTCTGCTCCATCTGGGATCTGTACTGGAGATGGAGCTTTGTCCAGCTCCTCATGGAATCAGAGCATTATCTAGGCTGGAAAAGACCTTTAAGATCAAGTCCAACCATTCCCCCATCACTGCCAAGCCCACCACTAAACCATGTCCCCAGGTGCCACATCCACATGGCTTTTAAATCCCCCCAGGGATGAGGACTCCAGCCTGTCCCAGAGGGGCACCATGAAAAGTTTGGCCTTACTGACCATTGGTGAGTATTTCATCAAGAGATAAAGTGTTCCTGACTAAGACAAATACACTTTTATTTCTGCCCTGTGAGAGACCCGAGTTTGGCCCTCCCTCTCCCTGGCTCTTTAACAGAATCCCCATTTCCATGGATGCCTCACATAATTCCAGGGAAACAGCAGGGAACCTCCTTGTTGCTGAAAGCTGCTGGCAACCCCCTCACTGAGAGCTCTCCCAGCCCAAACCACTACCCAAAGGCATTGAGCTCTTCCCAACCACGACCCTTGGGAAGCCAAATGCTGTTCTTGCTACAGACAGATGTGTTGCCCATCCATCCATGGCCTGTCTGGGGCTCCTGGGGCCCACCTGGGGGTGGGAGGCCAGCAGGAATGGGAAGAACACATGAAAGGCATTCTCAAGAAATGGGAAATTGCTCCTTCACACCCCGCTCAGAAGTGGGTGGCAGAATCCTCTGACCCTCATCACCCTTCAGAGGGGATATTGGGTGAAATCCAACAGTTTTCTGCCTAAGTGGAGCTGGTTTTGTTCCAAGTCAGTGCTGTTCCCCCTCAGAGCCAAGGCTGGCCTAAGCCCCCTCCAAAATCCCCGAGCTCGTCTCCACTCCTGAACTGTCCCCACATTGTGGTTGGCTGAGGAGGATTAAAAAACTCCCCACTGGCTCCTCCAGCGCCGGGCTGGGGTCGGGAATTGGGCAGGGATTATGTTCCCTGAGAATCCAGAGGTGGCAGCCTGCCCCAGGCCGGGATTTGCAGGCGAGGCAGATGTGCTGCGGGCACACCCCGCTGCGCACACCGCCTGCCAAGCGCTGGGAGTAATGGGATTTTTCAGCTCAGTGGGTGGAACCCAAGGACCGGGGAGAAAAGCTTTTCTACACGGATCCAAAATGTACTTTTTTTTTTTTTTTTTTTTTTTTTTTTTTTTTTTTTTTTTCCCCTCCAGATTAAAAGAGTGGAAAAAGAAAGTGAAAATCTGTGGTTTGGGTTAGTTGAGATGTGGAAATGGGAACAATTCTGCTCCATTCTGATGTTATTTAACTATAAAAGGAAGTCTGAATTTTAATTTAAAAAAAATATTTATTTTATTTCATTGGATGAGTTTATGCTCTTTAAAACCAGATCTGGCATTTTTCAATCGTTTTTTTCCCCTCACTGAATCCATTAATTGAATTTGACCTCTGCTTGTAAAAAATATTGAAAATTCATCTTTAAAGTGGGGAATAAACCAACCCACAAATCTTTCTCTGAAGACCATCTTGGAATTTAATAGAGGAACTTTCATGGTGGGATGTTTGACATTCCTGCCTTTTCTTCCTGGTATTCCTGCAGCAATCTCCCCTGCAAAGCAATCTAGTGTGTCTGCTAGGGGATATTATAGGACAGGGGACAACATGACTGAAACAAACATGGAATCACTTGTCTGGCCTGTGCCAGAAATCCTCAGTTTTTACACTTCTGCTCCTGTTTGTCCCTATGGGATCAGCAGCCACCCTTGAGGAGCTGCTTGTGGCAAGGAGGAGAGGATGTATTCCGGTACCTCTTCCCAAGTAAATGGTTTTCATTGCCCAGTCCTCCACGTAGCCGTGAATTATTGATGTCTCCAGGCTCCCTAACAGGGAATTTGCTTGGGGTGGAGGGTCTGATGAAGAGGAATCAGTGATGTCTCTCTAACTTCTGCAATATGAAGGATGGATTTATTCCTTCCCCACCTCAACTCCAGCCTGGGAGAGGAGAAAGAGGAGGAGGAGAAGAATGAAAAGATGAAAAGGGAAGAAGAAGAAAGGAGGGAAAGCAAAAAGCAGTAGCATGGAGCCATGATCCATTATTCATCCACTCTGCTCCCAGGATTGGTTGTTATTATGAGGCACCACTACAGAATCTGGTCTCCTAATTTTTAATCACGTAGCTATGGAAGCGCTAGCCTTCGTGATTAAACCAGGGATATAAATAGGAAGAGTTGTTTGAGGTTGCAGGGGGGTTATTCCTGACAGCAAAGCAAATGGAGTTAACCCGCACATGGCCAGGAAGATTAAAATGATGGAGAAGGGATCCAGGACAGCTCAAGCCCACAGGAACAGAAAGCTGGATGGAAAATGCCTCAAGGTGCACCAGGGGAGGTGTAGTTGGAATATTAGGGAAAAGTTCTTCACTGACAGGGTGGTCGAGTGGGACCAGGCTGCCCAAGGCAGTGGTGGAGTCCCCATCCCTGGATGTGGCACTTGGGGATGTGGTTAGTGGTGAACATGGTGACAGTGCTGGGGGGATGGTTGGACTCAATGGGCTTACAGGGCTTTTCCAACCTGAATGAGTCCACGAGTCTATGGCAGCTTTTTGTGGGGTGGGTGTCCCCATAAATTATCCCCAAATGGACATCAGAGTGAGATCTTCTGGGGTGGAGGTGAATCACCCCAGCAGAAGGTCTGCTGCTCCCCACATTGCCCTCAAGACCTCAGCTGGACATTTGTCCCTCTCTTCACTGCAGACAAAACTTTCCAAAGAAATGCTGACAAACTTCTCCCTGCCAAACCCCTCATTTTCTGTTAAAATACAGGAATTGCTGAATATTTTTAAACCAGTCTTGGAGAGGCTTAAATCCATTCTCCATAGCTCTGGGCTGTCTGGCTGAGAGGGGACAGCCTGGGGTCTCTGCTCCCTGCCCTTTGGAAAAGTGCACCCACAGCACATCATCAAAAAGAAACACAATTAAATGATGGTGCTCTTGGTGCATTCTTCAGCTTTTAAAATTAGCTGTTAATCACCCTGCACACTGTGATTAATTAGTGACCCCCACAGAATTGTTCAGTGCTGGGCTGAGACCCCAGGCTAACGCTGCCTTTGAGTCAGGAATGTCTTTAAGTTCTCCCTGCACCTCGACAAGGATGTGGTAAGCAAACAGAGCCTCAGTCATTAGCAATGTTTACTGAGACAACGGGACCCGCCAGCAGCCAGGTCCTGGAAGTGGAGGAAGCAAAAAGCCCTGCAGCCACCAGCATATTTTCCCTAATTAAAGCTGTTTTCCTGTGTTGTTGTGGCTGGTACCTGACTGCTGCTGGGTTTGTGTAACCAAAACCTCCTCTTCTTGGGGCCAACCTCTTCTTCAGTGTTAAGTGATTCAACCCCAACACCTGCTGGTGGGCAAGGGCCACCCCGCTGCTGGGCTGGACAGGCAGACACTGAGCAGCCCCTGAGGGTTGCCCTGAGCCAAATGTCTACAAGGAATGCTCAGCTGGTGTTGGACTCAGCACAAGAGTCCCCTTGGATAAGGCCTTGCTGAGGCATTGCTCATCTTCATGGCTCCCCTTCCCCAGGGACTTGGGGCTCTGGGCCCAGCTCATGTGGGAGTTAAACAAATTACAATGACCAGAGGATGCTCCTGGTGATCACAATGTGCCATGAACCACTGGAAGGTGCTTCTTGGCCCCACAGCTGAGAGAACAAGTGTAAATCCTTTGGGTGTGTTCAGCCTGGAGAGGGGAAGGCTCTGGGGAGACCTGAGAGCTGCTTCCAGGGCCTAAAGAGGCTCCAGGAGAGCTGGAGAGGGACTTGGGACAAGGGGGACAGGACAAGGGAGAAGAGGGGGACAGGACAAGGGAGAATGGCTTCCCACTGCCAGAGGGCAGGGTTAGATGGGATATTGGGAAGGAATTCTCCCCTGTCAGGGTGAGGCCCTGGCACAGGGTGCCCAGAGAAGCTGTGGCTGCCCCTGGGTCCCTGGAAGTGTGCCAGGCCAGGCTGGATGGGGCTTGGAGCACCCTGGTCTAGGGGAAGGTGTCCCTGCCCATGGCAGGGGTGGCACTGGATGGGTTTTAGGGTCCCTTCCAACCCTGTTCTGTGATTCTGTGATGAATCAAGAGCATCCCCAGCCTCCCCAGTGGGGACAGCTGCCTCGCAGTGAGAACACGAGGCCCGTGGAGATGAAAAAGCCAAGCTGAACACAGGTACCTTTGCTCCTGTATTTTGTCTCTGCAGTGAGGGAAGCCCTGGGGAGCCAGCCCAGAGGGATTCAGCTGCCTCAGCTGAGCCTCCATGCAGCGAGGGTGGATGTGGGAGCTTTGCTCTGCTGTGGTGAAGTGTTTGTGCATTCAGACACGGCGTTGCAGCTTGTCAGGGAAGCATGTTCAGCACTTGTAGACAAGTCAGGCTTGTGAGGCAGCACAGAAGAGTTGCTGGGCCTGACCGGGCCCGGCGCTGCCCTGACCCACACAAGCCACTTGCCCTTGGGGAGGTTTTGGAATACAAACCCTGCAAACAGAGCTTGCCTTTGCACATCTCAGCTCTGCTCCATGCTGGGGCATTCACAGTCCAGGTTTGCTGGCTGGCAGTGCAGTTGTGAAAGAAGCAGGATTCAACCTGCAGCCTCTGGAAGGTCCTTGGCTGGAAGATGGTGATCCTCTGATCTAGTGGAAAGTGTCTCTGCAGGGGGGTTGGATTAGGTGGCTTTCCAACCCCACATATTCTGTGTATCTATTATCCTGTGCTGGTCCAAAAGGTGGTCAATGTATCAAGACTTTGGGGATGTGGCTTTGGCAGTAAGCTCTTGCTGATGATGTTCAGCAGAATGAAGAGTTAATTGGCTGTGGGATCATTTCTGTGCATCATTTGGGATCAGAACATCCTCTTCTCTGCTTGAGAACTGCAGGGAGCTGCCTCCTCTTCCCAGACAGTGCCTGCTTTCCCCACCAGCCTTGGGGGCGTTTTGGAGCTTTAGTGGTGTTGCTCTGCACGATGCTTTTAAGATTCTGGGGGGTTTTGGCCACAGTCATGGATGCTGAACTCCCTGGAGCTGATGAAAGGAAAAGAGCAGCCCCCCTACCAGGCAAAATCAGCAGAGGTTGGCTTGTTTAATTGGCAAAATGAAGGCTGGGAGGCTTCACTGGGATGAGTTACAGTGAAAGAACCAGGAGAAGGTTGGGAGAAGGCAAAGGAAAAAGCAGAAAAATTTGGATACTGGGGGAGAAAGAAGGTTCTCTGTTTCATCAAGTGTCTAGGAAAGCTTTCCAAGGGGAGGAAAAGGGTTAGAACACAAAACTGCTTTTAGGATGAAGCTTGCTACACTGGATAAGAGAATCCCCTTACAGGGATTGTGTTTCTGGCAGAGTTTTCCAGCAGACTGCTCAGGGTCTTGCTGTATTATCAACCCTGAAGGCTGTGAATTGTGAGGGCCTAAACCACTGCAGAGCAGCTTACAGCTCCAGGAGTGTTTAGCTTTCCATTTATCAGGCCTTTACACATTTAGGATTCAGATTTCCAGCAGTTCTTCAGAGCTAGGAAGGATATAAACAGACTCTTAGGCTTTGTCCAACACTTGAAAGGCAGGGATTTTGCTGTCTGAGCATTGTCATGGGCTGGGCTCCTCAGGGCAGCACCAAGTGGGGACTTGGGGCAGGACTGTGGGGCTTGGTGACCTAAAATCTGGAGGAAACCAAGCCCTGGATTCCAGTTGCATCCTCCCCTCCACTGTCTTGATGTGCATCTGTTCTACCTCTCCCCTTCTGATGCAATTAGGATTTCAATCCTTTAGCTTTGGCAGGTAAGGAAAAACAAACAACACAGAGTGACTGGTCTGAGTTTAAATGGGGTCAGCACAGGGCTCGGAGCCCCTCCTGACTGCAGTGTGTAATATTCCCCCTCCAAGTGTGACTGATCAGGTCTCCCTTTGCATCCTACATCTGGAACCTGGAGACCTTTCCTGTCTGCAGCTGCTCAGCAGGAGGAGGCTCCACTCTTCTTATCCTTCACATCCTGGGCTCATTCCCAGCAGTGTGGGTACCAGGATGAGGGAGGGGATTCTTCCCTTCTGCTCTGCCCTTGTGAGACCCCATCCATAGAGCTGANTAAACCATTCCATGATTCTGTGATTCTGCAAAACAACCCCTGGGGCTGTCTGCACCTTCCCTACACAAGACAGGCTGAAAACAACCCAGCCTGTGCTGTCCACGGTCAATTTACAGAGGCCACACTGGCTCTGGGATGAGCTCTGGCATCGTTTCCAAGCATCCAGCCCCCTCTGTGTGCTGCCAGCCCCAGGCCCTGCTGGGATTGGCATGGCATGGAAGGCTGGTGCTCTAAGCCTGCATGACTGGCACCCTTCCTGCACCAATCCCAGCCAAGCCCTGGCAGGGTCACCCGCCCTGGGACAGGTGGCAGTGGGATGGGATTCTTGTTCTAGAGCTGTTCCCTAGTCCTTGCTCGGTCAGGGATGAATGGAAAAAGGAGGATGTCGTGTCTACAGGTCCCCTGTTGTCCCTGCTGTGTCCTGCCCACATCTTCCCCAGCCTGATGCTGCTCTGCTGCCTCATTCCTCCCGCCTACCCATGGGAGCTGAGCCTGGACAGCCTGAAAAATGCTGGGCAGCCCCTGGTGGCCCGGAACGGCGCCGGCTGCTGCCGGGAGGAGAAGGAGAGGAAAGAGATGCAGGCGAACAGCACAGCCTGGGGAAAACACGCTAAAAAATAAATCAAAAGAAACAAGGCGAGCCAGGGAGAAAAATAGTGATGAAAGTTTAAATAGTGCATCTCTCTCTGAGTCCTATTTGTCTTGTGGCACTTCAGTGTGTGTGTGTGAGCGGGAGGGGCCCGGGCAGCTGCCAGGAGTGCTGCCTCCTCTCCATCCCAAGCAGACACCTGTATCCCTGTTATCCCTGTGTCCCTCCTGTCTCTGCAGCTGAGCCTCATTCATGCACCCTCCTCACATTAAGGAGCTCATGAGAAACAAACCACTAATATTTCCTAAAATCCCTCCCCCCCACACTTTTTTTTTTTAAAGTTTTCTGTTTTCTGCTAATGATTTGTCTCTTTTTTCGTCCAGCCACTGGAAGTCTCACATGTTCCACATTTCTAGGGTCAGCAGGATGGATTTCTCCAGTGGAACAGTGTCTTGCTGGAGAATTCAGATCCCTAAAATTCAGAAATGATTCCTAGAGATGGTTTCATCTCACTGCAGCAAAGCTCAGCTCTGCTTTCCCACTCAGTGCCCTGGAGGAGCTGATTTTCCTCCATCTAAGCCCTCTCCAGGTCATTTCGAGGAATATCACTGGAATACTCTGCCTTTTCATGTTGAGGAGGGGTTTGCTCCCAGATTCTTGGCTAGAGGGTGTTTTAAATATTCAGTTTTCACAATGGATTGGAATTAAACCAAATGTCAAAGTTCTGAAATCCTTTGTGAGAGCTGGCTCTGGGCAGGATCCATTTTGGAGAGCACACAGGCAGATCTGTCATGGGATGAGGGAGGGTTTGTATTCTACTGAAAAGCCTTCTGTGTGAGGGGAAAGAAGTTTTGGCAGCCCCCTTCCACACTTTAACAAAGAGCCAGATGCTCTGCAGGCAGGTAGCTGGCCAGCTATGGATTGTTTACTTGGAATGTTCACTCTGCAAAGAGTAAAAAACTTAAAATTTTCTCTCCCAGCTGAAAGGGCAACACAATGGCAAAGAATAGATTGCATTTGTCAGGGCCTCGTTCGATTCTCCCCACCAAGGCAGAGTTTTTGGATGGATCATGTCAGCAGCTACTGCCAAGCCCTCACTCAGGCTGGGGGCATTCGGAGGGAGCTGTTTTGCTTTGCTGTGTCTGCTCTGGCTGCCTGTAAAATGAGGAGTGTTGCCCACAACTGAGAGAGGTGGGCCCGTGATCCAGGACAACCATGATTAATGGTTCCAATTCTGCCTGTCAGGATGGTGGAGAGTCAGGGTAAAGCTTCCCAGATGTGTCAGCAGGGATGGGAGAGGAATGGAAAAAAATTACCTGCCCACCCAGCCTTGTTACCACAGATGTAATCAAATTTACTGATAAGAGCCCATATCACACACAGGATCCCTGTGTTGGGGATGCTCCTCCCCAGCACCGGCAGCTGAGTATAAAATCATGGAATTGTGGAACTGTTTGAGCTGGAAGGGACCTTAAAGCTCATCTTGTTCCACCCTCTGCTATAGGCAGGGACACCTTCCACTATCCCAGGTTGCTCCAAGCCCTGTCCAACCTGGCTTTGGACACTGCCAGGGATGGGGCAGCCACAGCTTCCCTGAGCACAGGGGAAACTGAGGCACAGAGAGACCAGGTGTTCTGAATCCCAGGCTTTCCCAGCTGGAATATCCCTTCATCCCTGCTGTTGTGCAAGCCTCCTGCTCTGCCTGGCTGCCCTGCACCAAGCCCTGTAACCAGCCTCCACCTACTCTGGAGGGATGGCAGGGGCTGAGGTTTGGGTGTCCCACATGGGACCTTCTGTGAGAAAAGGAGGCCCAGGGGGGACAACTCCCTGACAGGAGAGTGGAACCAGGTGAAGGTCTGGCTCTGCTCCCAGAGAACAGACAGGACAAGAGGAATCAGCCTCACACTGAATGAGGGGAGGGTCAGGTCGGACATGAGGAGGAATTTCCCCCTGGAAAGGGAGCTCAGCCATTGGCAGGGGCTGCCCAGGGTGGCATTGGGGTCTCCACCCCTGGAGGTGTTCAAGGAACAACTGGATGTGGCACTCAGTGCTCTGGGCTGACTAGGGGGGATTGGTCACAGGTTGGACTTGGTGGTCTGGGAGTCTTTTCCAGCCAAAATGATTCTGGAACTCTCCAAATGAATCTGGGACTCTGCAGAGGCTGCAGCATCCTCACTAATCCTGCACTGAATTGGTTAGAGATGCTTTTGGGGCAGATGCTGAAACTAAAGCACAGCCCTGGGTCAATCTCCTTTGGAGGCAGCAGGGACCTGGATCCAGTGGAGCCCCTGGGAATCAGGGCAGAGCCCACGAGATTGCAGAGATGCTCCAAGCACATCTCACTTTGCTGTAGCTACAAACACCCTCCCACAAAGAGAAATGCAAAGCTGAAGGAAAAGGCTGTGGCATACTCTGGCTCCTCAGCTGCAGGACATGCCTGAACCTTCTCCTGGGAGGGGGATCAGCAGGAACATCATTATCTCCCCAATGTAGGCCAGCACCCCTGCCTCCTCCTCCCCCTGTGTGCAGCTCCCGGGTGCAGACTGACAGATCAGAGAATGCAGGCAAAAAACCGAATTCATTATTTTTTCCCATATGTCAGATAGTTTCAAATTGTTAAAAAAAAAGAAAAAAAGAGAGAGAGAGAAAAAAAAAAAAAGAGGGGGGTTATTACTGTTCATTAAAATATAGGGAAAAAAAGAAAAGAGGAGCAAAACCCTGAGCTGGTCCCCTCCTTCTGGTGAGAGCTGCTCTTAGATCCCCCCTCTTGCAGGATGGAGGGGAGAACTCCTGCCTGTCTCCTGCCAGGAGGTGCCATGGAGATTCAGTGATGCAGAGCACAGCAGGATGACACAGGAGACTGGGACCTGGTCATTAAGGTTTGGGCCTTGATTATCTGCATCTGTTTTGAGGCTGCACGTGCCTTGAGCTCATTAGCCAACACTTCTGTTAATTAGCCGTGGTATTCACTATCCAAACAGCACCTTACAGGCCTGGGGGCCTCAGCAGAGCTGAATCCTGCATTTCCCTTGAGATGGGCCTGGCAGGGAGCCTGGCACACCAAGCCATGTGTAAGGAAGGGTATGAGAGCAAGGCAGGCACCTCTCCCACTGCACAGCACCCACAGACCTCCCCATCTCAGCCTACATCCAGGGCAGATCCCAGGGATGGGCACAGCCCTTCCCAACTCCCTGCAGGCTGAGGAGAGCGAGGGGAGGTTTGTATTTGGAGCCTTGCTGCACCTCTAGCCTCATCCCGGGCTCCTGTCTGGTGCTCAGGGACAAGAAGACAGAACGAGATGTGAGTTTCCAGCTCAGGAGCTCATTTTCACCACTGTGGCCCTGGTGCTGATGCACTTGCTCAGTGCCAGAGGCTTTGTCCTCCCCTCTGCCGTGGCATTTCCCTGCCTGGCCTGGCTGGGATGTGCAGGTGCCTGGTCTGATGCAGCTATTCCAGACTCGGATGCCACAGAAGCACCTGCCCTCAGCAATGCCAGGCACTCCAGCACGGGGTGGAGACACCACAGGGGTGCTTTGTCATTCCCAGACTGCACTTTGAAGAGTGGAGGGATTCTACCTTCCTTTGGGTCTGGAGAGACTGATTTTATTTATTTGTTTTTAAGGTGAAAGGCTGATTTTTTTCTTTTTTCTCCTCTTTCCCTTAAAGGCCACAGCTTTGTCATGTGCTCCCCCTTAAACCATTCCCTGCCCCAAAGCCATGGCTATTGCTGCTTTTCCCAGCTGCAGCCCAGGGCTGGAGAAAACCTGAATCTGGCTGCTGGGACGTGTCACTGGGGAAACTGGGAACAAGAAAGGGTGAGAAGAGACAAGACTTTAGGCCAGGCAGGGAAAAATCTCCCTGGCACTTCCTTGTGCCTAGGGTTTGAGGTATGACTGCCCTTTCAAGGAAGAAGGATGCCTTTTCATTTGTAGGATNCCTTGTGCCTAGGGTTTGAGGTATGACTGCCCTTTCAAGGAAGAAGGACGTCTTTTCATTTGTAGAATCTCAGAACTGGTTTGGGTTGGAAGGGACCTTAAAGACCATTTCATTCCACCCCCTGCCATAGGCAAGGACACCTTCCACTATCCCAGGCTGCTCCAAGCTCTGTCCAGCTTGGCTTTGCACACTTCAAGAGATGGGACAGCCACAGCTTCTCTGGGCACCCTGTGCCAGAGCCTCAGCACCCTCACAGGGAAGGATTTGTCCTTGTAGTTTCTCTGTCCCTGCCTGTTTGCACAGCAGGAGGATCAAACTGAAGGAAAGGATGAAGGATGAAGGTTTTCCACACCTGTTCAATCTGGTCACTAGGAAGGGTGGAGATTCCCCAGGATTTTAGGCTGTTTCCTTGTGCTGCTCTCCATGGACATGTTGGGATGGACCCACCAGGGCTGGGAAAGTTCCTACCTCACTCTGCAGGAATAATGAGAAGATTTCTTGACCCAACCACCCTTCCTTGGATCGTTGTTGCTAAGTGCTGGGCACCTGACATCAGCACAGACTGAGTTTGGAGGGATGGAGAGGTTTCCAAGAGCTGAGGGCATGGCTGACTGTGATGGAGATGGGCTGATGTGGGATCAGAGGAGGATGTGGAGTGTTGCCCACAGCTCATGTCTGCGCTGTGGCTGTTGGAAACAAAGGACGACCATGACAGATCTGTCCCTTTCCAGCACCCATTCCAGGCTATAGCAGTGAAGCCCTGGCACAGGGCGCCCAGAGCAGCTGTGGCTGCCCCTGGATCCCTGGCAGTGTCCAAGGCCAGGCTGGATGGGGCTTGGAGCAGCCTGGGACAGTGGAAGGTGTCCCTGCTCATGGCAGAAGGGGATGGAATGGTGTGAAGTTTAAGGTTCCTTCCAAGCTAAACCATTGTTGTATTCTGTGAATACTCCCATTTGCAGGTCACCAATTGGAAGTTCTTGCATTCCTCCTTCCTTGGCAGAAACAGGCTGTGCTGAGTGATGCTGTTTCCAGCCTCCACCAGGAGACATTCCCACTCAGACCCCTGGCTGTGCTGCTGCAGAGGAATCGAGGGCAGCTCCCACCAGGGAGCCCCACAGGGACATGGAAATTCAGTGCTTTGCTCTTGCCTTGTGGTGGCACCAAGATGGACAAGGCAGGAAGGGCTGGGCTGGGAGCTGGGAGCTTTGATCTGGGTACCAGCCAAACCCTCCCAGGTATAAGACACCACCAGAAATAACAAGTGAAGGCCTTAGAAAGGGACTTATCCCATGTCCCAGATCTGTCAGTGCTTTGCTTCCCTCCCCTCTCCCCAGCACCACGGGCCTGCAAACAGCTGAACTCAACCCCCCCGTGGCATCTGGTCTGGCAGCTCCAGCCAGATAAAAACACTCCCTGTTCAACACACCTGGGCTGAGCCACCTCGGGCCCCTCACACCCCACATCCTCCACTGCTGGGCTGGACAGGGCCCTAAACTCTCTCCCTCATTCAGGACACAGGAGTCCCAGGGATGCCATGCTAACCATCTCCTCAGGGAAAAGTGTAGCTGGAACTGGACATCCAGCTCTGGCAAACAAGGAACAACCCCCAGCTCTGCTTTAGCACCGTGCAGAGCATTTAAAGGTCAAACAGACCCAGCCACTGATGATGTTGTGGTGGATCCCATGGGAGCTTGCTGGATGCCAGGGATGTGTCCCTGAGCTGCAGAGGTCATGGCTCTGCAGACCTTCAGCTGCTCTGCAGTGAGGGCTGAGCAAACCCCCACGGATGAATCCAGCATCCATCAGCTGAGTTTGATCAATGCAGTGCAATTCCTTATCTCCAGTGTGGCTGGGACACATATTTCTAAGGAAACCAAACCCAGCCCGTGCAGGAGGGAGCACGATCAATCCCAATGTCCCAGCATTGACACATGTCTGGGTTTGCTCTGAATCCCTTATCAGGCAGCAGCACAGTTCCACAAGGGAAAGGTTCAGCCTCACAGACACTTCAGTGCCCTTGTCTCCCCTCCAGTCCCGCAGCCTTTCCCAGGATCATTCATCCTGCACAGATCATTAGCACACCCCCATTTTAAGATAAATTACCCAAATCTTTAAACCTCTGCTCAGAGGGAATCCCCTGGGGTGGCTGTTGACAGTCAAGACCCTCTGTGAAGGCATCCCTATGGAGCCAGAGCCATTAACACAGCATTCCCAGAGAGCCTGCAAATTGCACAGTAGCAGGAAAATGGGGCTGGAAAAGCAGGAATCCTGCTTAAAGCCATGACACAAGGACCCTGAGAATACTGGCTTTGGATTGCTCTGCCTCCGTGATCTGCCAAAGGTTTTTCATTGAGAGGAGCACAAAGATAGAGGTGTCACCCATCCTCAGGGACACGGTGCCTGTGCACAGGACCCTGCAGGGAAACAGGCAGGTTCCCTGGGCTTCACCTCCTAGAAATGGTGACAACCCTACCAGAAATGGTGGGATTTGTAGGAGAAGTCCAGAGGAAAGGATGCCAGTGGAGAGAAGAGGGGCTGGAGAGCAAGGGAAGGCAGAGCAAACAGAACTCGTTAGAGAAGGGAGTAGATATACTACCTGGGGCTGCTCCAAAATCTGCTCCCAAATGTGTTTTGGTTTTTTTAAAATAAGATATTGATTTTGTTTCCTCTTCTTTTTTTTTTTTTTATTTTTTTTTATTTTTTTTTATTTTGACTGATGGAGTGTTTCGGAGAAATGTCTGCTTTGGTGGAATTTTATTCTTTTTTAATTAAGGAATCAATAGCAAAAAAAGGCAGCAACATGTCAATAGGGGAAATGTTTTGGTCTCGTTCCTCTTGAAAGGTGATGGCAAATCCGAGCAGGTTTGGCCTGACCTGGGAAATGAGGCGAGGAAAGAGCAGGGGAGGGAGCACCAGGTATCTGAGTGATGGCTCCCAGGAGCTTCTGCAGAGAAATAGTTGTGTTTCCTTCTGACCTTTTTGCTTGATTTTTTTATTATTTTCTCTTTTCTGGCAGTTCTCATTATTGTTCTCCATCCAACACCTCTGAAATGTTGTTGGCTGAGGAGCAGCATCTCCCCTAGGGCTGTTCCCCTCCTTAGACTGAGACATGCACAAAGCAATTAGGACAGCACTAACGACATCCCAGCTCCTGGTTCCTGCTCACCAATCCCAGCTTCCACTGGACCAGGATCCCGCTCACCAATCCCAGCTCCCAGCACAGCAGGTTCCTGCTCACCAATCCCACCACACCCAGTTCCTGCACAGGTGTGCTTGGCTCTACCAGGCTGAAGCAGAAATGACCCTGCTCAGCCACAGCAAAGGACACAGAACAAGCTGGGAGTTGATGCTGCTGTTGGTAAAGGAGTATCAGCTTTCCATTCCCTGGGGAAGCCCACTTTGAGGGGTTCTACCATACCTTTTCCCATTATTCCCACTATCCAAGTGCATGAGGAGCTCTTGCTCAGTTTGACGCGCAAACTGATCCCAAAGTTTATAGGTCATAAACCCATAAATGATAACAGATAAATAAACACCATCATTGTACCCCTGGTCTGGAGCCCCAAGGTGATGCCTGTGGGATGCTCCAGCTCCCTGGCTCTGAGCTGTTTTGGATCTCTTCCCAACACAGCCACGGACAGCACGAATAGTTGGAGCTGCTGCCATTGTTTGCCACAGCTCTGTTTCCTGGTGGCAGAGACAGCCCAGCCCAGGGCTGCAGGGTTTGGGATGCATTCCTGGAGTGCTGGCAGCCAGACATCCTGCTGCATGCTGCTCCTGTGGGATGGGATGTGAACTATCCCATCCCGTCTGCCACAAGGAGAGGTGGATCTGCTCCCACTGCCATGGGGAGGCCACTGGAAATGCTCAGCTTGTACCAACCCTCGGGGCTGGCCATGCACCCAGGGCTGCTGGGAGCCCTGTTCTGGGGAGATGGATTTCCCTGCTGGGGAACAGAGAGAGAGAGAGATGCCTCTGGCATTACCCAAAGCATCCATCACCGTCCCCCTCCTGCCTCTTGAGGGTTTAATCTGTTGGGTCCCGGCTGCCCAAAGGAAGAGAAAAGGAAGAGAGATGAGAAAGCCCAAAGGTAGTTGGCCCAAGGGGCAGGACAGAACCCTGCTGTGTCACAGCTGAAGGCAGGACAGAAACTGTGCTGGATGGGAAGGGAATGGAAAGAAAATCCTACTTAGGAATTTAGGTTGTTTTTTTTTTAAAACAAGAAGTTCTGAGTTAGCACAAAAGGAGATGTTTGGAAGGTGTCAAAACACAGGTTTTGAGGTTTTTCCTGCCTAGCCTTTCATTTTGGAAAGGCTTGTGTGAAATTTTGGCTGCTTTCAGGAACATAAACCCCTCTGCTGCCCTGTCCCAGCTGGAATGCTTTCCCAGCTTTGACTCACACAACAGCTCCCAGTGAGTTTTAATGGAAAACCGATCACCCAGCCCTGGACTACTGGCTCCATCACTTTATGAGCTCTCCTTTTGGGACAAGCTGTGCCTGACCAGAGAGACAGGGCATGCAGGCCTGGAGGGGGTGGGTTAAACAGAACAGACTGAGGAAGAAGAGGCAAAAAGCTGGGAGAAGGGGGATCCATGTAGTGGTTGGTGGGAAACTGGCTGGAAAGGATGAGCTCCTGTCAGGGCATGTGGGCTTGGAAGGCAGGGGAGTGATGCAAAGCTCCTTCCTGATCCCTGTCGCCTGTAGAGCCAGTTCCCAGCCCTGTCCCTGAACCCTCACCGTTATTCATGACAGACTTATGGTGCCATTTAACAAGCCTAATAATTAGAAAATACCATGAGGTTCAAAAGCAGAGAGGCTGCTCAGAGGTTGATGAAGGAGGGAAGAGACAGCGGGATCCAAGTTCTGCCTGCAGCAGTGGGGGAGACCCAAATCCTGGCTCTTCCCTGTGTGACCCACCTCCTCTGGCAGCAGCAGGTTTAGGGGCAGCAGCCCAGGATGCAGCCCCTGCAGAGGCAGCTGGGCCCTGTGTGAAGGCTGGAGTGACTCTCTGAGGTCCCCTCGGCCCATCCCTGTTGAGGTGCGTGTCCTGTTGGACAGCCCGGTCAGCCCCGACACACCTCCACAGAACCAAAGTGTGGGGTCTTGGCTCTGCCGAACGCCCGACCCCCGCTGCTGTGGCAGTGGTGCAGATAAAGGAGGGGACTCTCGGAGGTAAGAGGCACAAAGGTTTATTGGGGATCGCAGGGGAACCCCTCACCCTAGGTCCGGTGCCCCAAGAGAGACACCGCACCTGGGCTGCAGG
>VXBB01015765.1:91512-109238 GCA_013399915.1 Illadopsis cleaveri | reverse complement strand
GGGGGTTTTGTTCAGGGCTAGCTGAAGGGGTGGGTACAAACACTGAGCCAATGGGACAAAACTGGGGAGCAGCTGCCAACTGGATTACATAACTAACAACAAATCAGAGATAAATTGGGGAGGGGACACGGGGGCCCCTGCCAATCACTGGGTAGAGCTCTCCGAAGCTTCTAGACCTGAGGGACAGGTCTCCCAGTGACTGACAGGGAGGGAAAAGATACATTAGGAAGATGGACAGGGAAAATGGCGGGAAAAAGGAACCAATGGGGAAACAGTCTCTGGTCAAAGGGGACAGAGACAGTACAGAACATGTATCAACTTATGGTGAAGAACAACTCTGAGGGGGCAGGGAGGCCATCTTAGGTACATAGAACTGAACCAAACTTACAATGAAAACCTTTAAACAAAATCCTGCAACCCCACACATCCCGATCCCTCAGATCCAGCAGCATCCGCCGCCCTGAGCTGGCCCCCGGCGAAGTTCTCTCCTTCCCTTTCAAAGTGCTGGAGATGAGGATGGCACATGAGGGAACTCCCAGCCCCTGGGTACTTGTCAGTTATCCCTGAGACGCTCCAGCTAATTATTTTTATCCTTCACAAGTCGTGTGGCATTCCGGAGGTGTGGAAAATAGGACACTCTCGGCATCTCTCTCTCTCTGGCGTGGGCTAATGGTGCCTGTAAATTGCTGCTCCGTGTCAGGGGATCACTGCTCCTAATCAGGCTGAGATTTCTGATGTGCTCCACGCTGACCACACTTCTTCCTCCCCTGCTTTGCTTCAGGATGTTTTTTCCAGTGGCAGAAGATTTTCCTTCCCCTTGTGCCCTCTCAGTCCACTATGGGCTTGCTTGACTCTGGCAGGGGGGAGGCAGGAGTCTCTGGGGAGGGATGTATGGACTGGAATGCTGGACTGCCATTCCTTTTTTGGCCCACAGACCACCAAAACCATCTGAAAAGTGTCTCACAAGGAGGCAAACGACTGCTTTGGCTCTGCAAGCACATGGTTGTCTCCTGTTCCTGTCTTTTTTGAGAAGTGGAAGGTGGTGAAGACCACAAGGTGAATTTGTGCTTTCCCTGGGCTTGTTTCCTCCTGTGCTGAAGACCTTTGGCCATGAGGGCTGTGAATGGTACAGAGCTTTTCAGGAATGGGGGGCAGGTGATGGGGGTGAGCCTCTCATACCCACAGAGCCTCCAAGGCATGTTGTGCCCACAGCACTGCACGCTCTGGGTGAGGATGGTGGTCACAGACCTGGCAGTACCACAGTGAGGTGGGAGCTCTGCCCACACACAGGAATTCGGGTGGTGAAAACACAAGGCAGAGGAGAAGGTGTTTGTTTCCCATCAAACAAACAAACAAACCAACCAGATCTGCTTGTGACTATCTCCCAGCTACTCCAGGAAGCGACAGAGGAGTTGGTCTGTTGTTTACCCACTCGGAGAGGAGATAAGGTCAGGAAATCATAGCTGGCTTCTGCAATCCTAAGGGGGAGAGCAAAGCTCAGTCTGGCAGATGAATCACTCGCTATTGACTGCTCTTCTCCTCAATTATTCCTCCATTTCATGAGAAACCTCCAAAACACACACAAATATTTCCACCCAGGCCACAGCAATGCTCGATGCTCTCCTGCAAATCTAACCTCTGCCTCACCAGGAGCTGCTGCAGGTCCTGTTGCACATTCTGGGTCAGGGCAGGTCACAAAACAACCTCCTGGAGAAGATTTTTGGAAGTCAGTGACTGCCATCACAGCCATGGGACAGGTAGGAGATGCCAGGCCTCAGCACAGGCTGCCTCGTCACAGCTGGATGCAAACTGCCATTTGCATTAGGTTAAAATCTTGAGTAAATTGAAATCACAGCAACATCTGCTGCTTTTTCATTAAGCTTGTGTTGACACCAGAGGAGGGGGACCTTGGAAAGGCAGATGGAAAGGAGGGGGAAAGGTGGATTGACTCAGCACAGGCTCTTGAATTACCTCTGGCAGGAGCCCTGGGCTGGTCCCAGGCTCGGTGTTGCAGTTTGGGCAAAATGACCTCAAACAAGAAGGTCCCCCCACCTTGGGCTCTGCTTTCCACCCCAGAGAGGGATCAGGGAATGCAGGGCACAGCTGTCCACCTAAGGAGTCACCCCCTTCCCAGAAATGGGGCCTATGGCACTGCCAAGAGAGCTCCCAGGGGTCTTGGGTTGGTTTTGAGAGGGCTTTGCTCGGCTTCTGCAGAGCAGAAGGGATGGGGGCGAACATCTGCCAGCAAACTGAGCGTCACCAAATCCACAGCAGCTGTGCCCTGCTTGTCAAATCATCTCTCACTCTTCTTCCAGCCCAGATTCTAAATCCGTCGGAGGTGAGGAGGCGCAGAGCTTTGCATCATGGAAAAACCAACATGTTGCTCGTCCTCAGCACTGCAAAGCTTCAGAACATGACCCTGGCATGTTCCACCAATAACAGAGGCAAAGCAGTTTTATTTTCACTAGAAATTCCCTCACTTCTTCCTGCAGTCTCAAGGCTTTAGGGACCTGACCTCTGATTGTGGAGTGCCACTTGTGCAGCACAGCTGTTTCTAAGCCTCATCCCAGGGCCTCACAGCAGCCCCTTCCCAAACAAACCCAGCTCAGATAAAAAGGGTTATACATGTCTGCAAACAGCCACCCTTGTGCCAGAGCTTGTTTGGAGGATTGTTTGTGGAGAAAAAAACCACACTGAGGAGCATTTGTTGGGCTGTCCAGCTGTAGTCCCTGTAATCAGAAATGGGGCTGCCTCCATGGTCGCTGTTCCCACTGCATTCCATGCTGGGAACAGCACCCACAGCACACTCCAGAGTCCTGGCTGTGGCACTGCCAGCACATTCACACCATCTGCAGCCATGGAAGGGAGGAAAAGCCTTATCTGTGTGGGAAATTATGGGCTGGCACTGGTTTTTGGGAGCACGACTCTGCGGGAGCCATGGGCAGGTTGGGATGGGTCCCCTGAGAGCACAGAAAGGATGGACTCAGTCCCAGTCCCAAGTACCAACACACTGGGACCGTGCTGAGGACACAGGTGCCACTTTTACCTGCTGGAGAGACACCAGCAAGTGCCAGTGGCCACCTCAGCCCTGCTCACTGCACTCCAGGGCTGGAACCAGCACCATGCCAGCTCACGGCACAAAACCAGGAGCATCCTCAGAGCCTGTGGCTTTGCTTCACACACAAAGCTGTTCCTGCAAGTCCCTCCCTCACACTGTGCCACCCACCAGCACCATTCCATGATTTCCCAGGCTGTGGCTCATCCTGGCCATGCCAAGTCCTGCCAGCTCCTCTCAGGGGGCTCACACGAGCTCATTCGGACTGTGGTTCATACTGGGATTTGCCACCTGAGGTGACAAATTGGTTTCTCATTTCTCTGGTGATTTTGTTCTCCAATATCCCCAAAGAGAAAGGGATGACTGTTCCCATTTGTCCAAGAGGAGTGTCCAAGTGGCTGTCGGGTGCCCTAGCAAAGCCAGGGATTAACACACCAATTCCTCTGTCCTCGCTCTGCTCTTGTCCACACAGGGCCCAAGCAGACAGCAATTAGAGCTGACAATGAGCTGCAAAGATCGTCTGGAGATCCTGACCAGGATGAGCAACACTTGGAGGTCAGGAGAGCAGGAATACTTCAGAAGAAATGACTCATTCCAGTTGAGAAAAGGATACTGCTGCTCCTGCCCTGGGCTCATTTTGTACCAATTCAATTCACCATTTGCTGTGCTGCACTAATGCAAAGGTAGGATGAGGGGCAGGGCAGGGAGAGCACCTGACACGGGGTTCAGCTCTGCCCTCCTGGAGCAGGGCTGGTTTCTCCTTTGTTGGATCCTCGAATGGGTCAAATAGATTTAGAAACCTAAAGGCTTGAGGTGGCTGCCTGTTCTGACAAACCCTGAGTGCTCTCTGCAAATAAAACCCCCAACACTTGCCAGATTTCAAAAGTGATTTGGATGAAGGAATTGTCCCCAAAGCAAGAAGTGCTGTTAATTTTCTCCTTCACTGCAGCAAGGCTGCTGGAGGAATGGGGTGGGGCCCCAGGCAGACATCCCAGCCCTGCCCGGGTGGCATAGCTGGATAATTCACAGCTCTCGTGAATATTCAGGTGTGATGTGAATAAAGAACACCCACTTTCCCTCTCTGATTCCCCAGGGCAGGGGGAAAATCCTCTAACACAACCTTCACCAGCCCCACAGGGGAAATGAGTGGGGTGCAGGAATGGGAGCAGCACAAACACCCCCGGAGGGTTCTGCCTTTCCCACCTCCCTCTTTGTACCTGTCCCTCCACCCTGGTACCACTGAGGCATCACACGTGCCCCCAGTGGGCACTGCCAGCACCAGCCCCTCCAGCCCTGTCACCCTGTGAGCAGGGCAGGGGTCCCTGCTGACTGCCAGCTCTGCAGGTGCTGAGAGGAGCAGGCAAAACCCCATCAGCAATCATCATGTCTGCATAGAACGAACAATAAACTCCAACACTTCATTCTGGACAGACAAGATGGCATTTTTCAGTTTTCCAATGACAAAAAACCTGAAAAATGAAGGTTATTCACCTAATTTTAACTCAGTCATTTCTTTTATTTCTTCATCTCTGGAGGAAAGAAATGGAGGAAAGAAGAGGACAAAGCTTCAAACCTTATCAATGACTCCACGTGAGTGTCTTCCACTGAAATCAAGGAGGAAAAAGAACATCTTGGCCTGTTCACTGATAAACTTTTCATCCCAGCTGCTGCATCTTCCCAAAGTATCTCCCCAAAGCCCATGAGAAGCGTGCCCTGTGTCCATCTCCCTCCCTCACTGATGGCATTGTCTGTAGTGACAGCATCCTTAGCACTGCAGAAGTGCCACCACTCCCTGCCTGTGGCCTGGCTTTCTCCATCTAGAGGCCAACTGGGAGTTCCAGTTCAAAGTGGAGTTGCCTGGATGGAGGCTCAGCCTGCAGGAACTGCTGATGGATGGCTAAACCAGAACTGGGGTGGAGCTCCTGGATTAAGGGAAAGACCAGGACTGGCTAAAGATGCAATAAGGGTCCCCATGTCCAGTGGGGCTTTGATATGGGGATTAGGGATGAAGCCATCAGGTAAAGGTGGAGAAGTTGGTGAAACTGTAATAAGACACAATTTCCAAAGCCTGTCAGATTCATGGGTTTGAACTGGAAGAATGATTTATCCAGAGGCTTGGGTCAGAGACTGTGCTGTTCATTCCCCCCAGCAGCCTCTGCTACACTGTTCTTTAGGATGATTCAGCCTCCTACTCAGGCGAGGCAAAGCAACAGCCCATGTACCCACCCCACACTGCCACTGCCAAAAGTCTGATCATCCATTTTCTGGAGCCCTACAGACAGAGCTGACCCTCCCAGAAACCACACTCTGCTCACCAGCAATTCCCTTCGTGCTGAAAAAGAAATGAAAAACCCTCAAACCACCCAATGATTATTTTGTTTGGCCCATTGCTATTAAAAAAAATCCCCCAATTCCTCGTTGGACGATTGTTTGTAATGCTGAGCACCAGCCTTGGTTTTGGAGCTATTAAGGCGCGTGTTAAATGTGAGCGAGCGTTGGGTTTAGGGTCGCTGCGGGAAATCCACCCCATTTCTGCTATTGCTGTGAGCACAGCCATGCCCTGAGCAGGAAGTGTGGGATGAGCACTTTGGGATGCTCTCAGCACGGCAGAGACTCACAGGCAGAGCTCAGTGAAGCTGGGGGGGCTGAAACACCACAGGTTTGGGTCTGGCTCTGTGGTTTCATAGAATATCCTGAGTTGGAAGGGATCTACAAGGATCAAGTCCAGATCCTGGCCCTGCACAGACACTCAACAACCCCACCCTGTGCTTGGGAGCACTGAGCTCCTTGACCTTTGGCAGGCTTCAAGCCTGAGCTTTGGTGGAGCAGGAGGAGGTGGATGAGTGAGGAGATGCGAATGCAGATTTCACTCTGAGGCAAACCAGAGAAATGAGTTGCTGCCACTTTCTGTGTTTTTTACCCAAATACCACAATCAACACACAGAGCATTATAACAAACCCAGAGGCAACTCTGTGGGATAAAATAAAGGGAAGCAGACGAAAGAAACCCTCTTATTCTTAATTTACTCCAGTTAATTTTAGTCTAATTTGATCACAATGTTCTTCTGTAAATATCAGCTCTTCTTTAATAAGGCAGCGTTGGCCACAGAGGCTGTGATTGCGATGTAATCACCCGGTGTGTCGTAATAGACTTTCTCTGTTAATTGTCAGGAGGAACTGGAGCTATTCTGAGGCAGGTATGGGATTGCAAAGAGAGATGATTATAACCCAATCTAATTAGTAATTATAGCAGACCTCTCCTAGAAATTATTTTTTACTCAGATATTCCCCAGGTCCTCCTAAACAGCCGTCTGTGCCACTGTCAGGAGGTCCCTGGGTGACACTGGGGCCAGGACAGGGTTTGGGCACTGGGCTGCTGCGTCCCTGTCCCCATGGCCTCAGCCCGGGATGTGATGGAGCTCGGCCCTGGCATCTGCCAGGGGAGGGAGCAGGGAGGCAGGCAGACAGGCAGAGCTGAGACAGGAGAGGGTGCTCTCGCCGCAGCAATGGAGACGTGCAGGGACACGGGGTGTCCTGGGGGCTCGCGGGGTGAGGGGTCCTGCTGCCTCCACCCACATCCCAGGAATGCTGCTCCTCCCGGAGTCTGCTACAGCAGCAGAAATCAGAAAGGGTTTAGGGGAGATGGGCAGACAGGAGAGGCTACACAGAAAGCTGGGAGCCGGCTGGGAATGGCTCCCGTTTCATTTTTTCAGTTGTGTTAATGGGCACAATCCCCAAACCTTCCTGTGACACAGGACAGAGCCCGGGGCTCTCCGCTACCGAGACACGTCAGAGCCCATCACGGGAGACGTCCAGGTCCAGGGAGACAAAGGGGCACAGGCACACCCAGGGTGGGGCAGCTTTCCACGTGGGTGGGATTGGATGAACTGGTTTTGTCCCAGTGGAGGTCTGCCCAAATCAATTGTTTTGCAGTTCAGTTGTAGCAGAATCCTTCATTCCAAAAGGGAAACTTTTCAAACCTCTGCAATTTTCCTCTCCCACTCTTCTTGCTTCCTCTGCACCAGCCAAAGCTGTCTCTGAACAGCAAAATACCTCCAAGTGCTGCCTGGGGAGCTGAGACAGAAACCAACAGTGCCAGGAAATGGAGCAGCATGACCTGAGGAGCCTCTGCATAGAAATCCTTCCTCCAGGATGTTTCCTGAACCTGTATCCCCTTTTTCAGCTCTTCCAGAGGCACCACCCAGAAGAGTGGGTGCTCCCTTTCCTCCCCACCCAAACGCCATCCTCGTCTGGATCCTTGTGATGCCCTGGGACCACCCAACGTGCTTTGGAGGAGTTGCACAGCTCAGCCTCTGCAGCACAGACAGGCAGGACTTGCTGCCAATCTGTCCAGACTGCCAAGAAATGGTGCAACCTCAGGAATTAGGCAGAAAAGTATCAACAAGCAGGAAACCTCCGTGATGGAGCGGGAGCTGTCCTGACACGGTCCTTTCTGTGAAGACAGGGCTGGGAGATACGAGGTGTAATTAAACACAGCTACTGAAAGCTGGCCTTAAAGGATTTAATCTCTGAAATCCAGGCTCTAATTACCGGGCTGCACCAATTCTGACCCTGAACTGATGCGCTGGTTTTTAATCGAGTTATTTCCTCCGAGCGGAGCCGTCTCCGGGGGCTCGCCTGGGCAGCAGCGTTAGCTCGCAGCTGGGAACGGGCTAACTAGGCCAGCACTGCAGGAATTCTCTGGGATTGGTTTTTTCTGCATGTCTCAGTATCATTCCAGCAGGGAACACCTGCAGACAGGAACCTGTGAGCAGCACACGTGTGTGTGGTGGGGGGAACCACGGCGAGGGGAGCAGGAGGCAGCGGGCGAGGCATGGGGCTCATGGTGCCCCTGTGCCCAGAGGGATGCTGCTCTGAGAGTGGGATGCTAAACCTGGAGCTGGATGTTAATTTGAGAGCACGATGCTAATCTGAGAGTGGGATGCTGCTCTGAGAGTGGGAAGCTAATCTGAGAGTTGCATACTAAACTAAGTCTGGGATGCTAAACCAGGAGCAGGATGCTAATCCAAGAGTGAGATGCTAATCTGAGAGTGGCATGCTAAACAAAGTCCAGGACGCTAAACCAGGAGAGGGATGCTAATCCAAGAGTGGGATGCTAATCTGAGAGTTGCATGCTAAACAAAGTCCAGGATGCTAAACCAGGCGAGGGATGCTAAACCAGGAGAGGGATGCTAATCCAAGAGTGGGATGCTAATCTAAATCTGGGATGCTAAACCAGGAGCAGGATGGTAATCTGAGAGCAAGATTTTAATTTTAGAGTGGGAGAGCAATCTGATATCAGGATGTTAATCTGAGAGCAGGATTTTAATTTTAGAGTGGGATAGCAATCTGATATCAGGGTGTTAATCTGAGAGCAGGATACTAATCTGAGATAGGGATGTTCCATTGAGAGCAGGATGCCAGCCCAAGAACAGGATGTTAATCCAAGACTGGGATGCTAATCCAAGCACAGAGCTGTCCATTTCCCAACGTGCAGTGCCATCCCTGAAACAAAAGAAATCCCCCTGAAGCACCTTGCTGTGGTTCAGCTGCTGTTGCTGTGTGTGGGTGGACAGACCACCACCTCCACCCCCATCCTGAGCTGGCCTGGAGTGGGACGTGCTGCATCCCGCTGCGTTATCACCATGGCTCCCACCTCTCTGATCAGGGCTTCTCGCTCCCAGACAGAGCTGCTGACCTTGATCCCTTCCAGTTCGAGGCCCCTCCAAGGCAAAGTGATTCAATTAAGCCCTGGTTCATAGAGAGGGCTAAAAACAAGGAGGGAGGAAAAAAGAAGTGCCCAAGAACAACAAAAATCCGCACTCCTGAGAACAATTTCCTTCTATGGATTTTTAAGACCAGCGGCTGGAGAATCACTTTCTCGTTTCTGTGCTGTCTCTCCAGTCAATAAATAAGAGGGAAATAAAGGATTTCAGAGAAAATAGAATGCAGTCAAAAGGTAAATTGTGGTCTTAAAAGCCCCTAAGAGACTGTCACCGACTTTGAAATGTTTCCTAGTTTGAGACCATTTCTTCCTGACTACATGGTTTCCGCTCCTTTATTTGCATCTCTGGGAGGTAATCTTTAAAACTGATTTTCCCCTGGTTGCATTTCATTGGCAAAGAAACTAAACAGGCTGCTGCATTACAGTAATAACATCAACACTGCAGCCACCTTCGCCTTAATTATTTCTCTGTCTTGCCAACAGAACCAGTTAAACGAGATTTATATTTGGGTGGGGAGGAGGGGGGTGAAGTGGCAAGTGTGTGGATGGGTGAGATAACCTGGAAAAACCGATTTCTCCCTTGTTATGTGTCACCAGCAGTAAAAAAAAAGGTAAAACAATAATAAAAAATACACAAGGTAAAAGGTTTGGGCCATTTAAGTAATAATAATGTCAGCATTTCACCTGTCTCTTGCTTAATTATTTCCTTCTCTCAGCTCTGCCACCTGAACCAGTTTAGATAAGATTTCAGCATGGATAAAGAGGAAGAACCTGTATTCTCCAAAGCAGATAAGCTGCTTTTTCCAGTCAAAAGGAAGAGAATACGTCACTAAAGCCTTCCCGCTGCATACTCCAGATTTATCAACAGCCTCTTAGCAAAAGTCTTGCCACTAAAAGCTTGTGAAGTTTTGCAAAATACTACCAGATAAGAGAGAAGCACTTGTAAAGACAAGAAAGAGGCTGGATGTGCAAAGTAGCTCATCACAATCCTGCCAACACATGCTCAAGGTCACCCCAAAAAGCCCCAGGGAGGGGGAAACCTGTGTTTAAGGAGAGTCCGCAGGCTCTGTGAAGGTCTCCTTGCACATGCAGGAAGTCCAAGTTGCCTTCTGAGCTGTGCTTAAAAGTCAACTCCTTCCAGACCTCCTTCTCTGTAGTTTTAGATCTCCCTCCTTTCCAAGACATCCACATCCACCTTTGTCCATCACCACTGGGCTTTAGAACAGTGCTGACTTGCCAAGAAAAGAGCTTGATGGAACATAAACCCATAGAACTATAGAATCCCAGAATGGTTTGGGTTGGAAGGCACCTTAAAGATCACCTAGTTCCAACCCCCTGCCATGGGCAGGGACCCCTTCTACCCAATCAGGTTGCTCCAAGCCTCAAGCTCCAGAAAATCCCACTGCCACCACCACTCCTATCCACCTTCACCATAAATATAGCTTTGATCGTCCATCTGGTTCTCTCTCTTTACTGACATCACAGAGATCACAGAATCTCAGAATCCCAGACTGGTTTGGGTTGGGAAGAACCTTAAAACCCATCCAGTTCCACCCCCTGCCATGGGCAGGGACACCTTCCACCAGAACAAGTTGCTCCAAGCCCTGTCCAACCTGACCTTGAACACTTCCAGGGAGGGGGCAGCCGCTCTGGACAATCCTCATAAGGAAGAATTTCTTCCCAATATCCAGCCCAAATCTCTCTCAGTTTAAAGCCATTCCCCCCTGGTGCCCTTACAGCCATGGAGGGGAGGTGGGACTCTCCTGCTGCGGGGCTGTGTGTCCCCCAGGCTGAGGGCCCCAGCGGGTTGGGATCCCTGGCTCTGGATGCCTGTGCCTGCTGCTCCCGCAGCACTTCCAGCCAAACCCTGCCAAGCCACGTGTTCCGCTGCTGCCGAGGCACCCGGCGCTGCAGATGGGCCCCGAGGGCCTGTGTGCAAACATTCCCCCACACCTCAGGCACTGTGAAGCCGCGGCTGGAACCCGTCCATCCGCAGCCGTGGGAGCGCTGGGCTGAGCGGGAGCTGCTGCCGGCAGAGGATGAGACACTCCTGGCTGCTCTACACTGCACGACACCTCTGGTAGTGCAGAGAAGCATTTTGAAAGGGAGAGAAGCAGCTCCCCAGTACAAAGCCAAGAGTTTTTACTCTGCTTGTACTGCAGAGTTTACTTTCATTATACAATTTTCACCCTTCACAGCTCAGATGTTTTGCCCGTGTTTCATTGCTGACCCACAGGCCAATCCTCAAAGCAGTATTTGCTCAGGGTTTTGTGTCTATGTGGCTTTAAAGTTCTTTCTTTTTTAAATAAATTCAGTGTGTGCAAAACTTTTTTTCTCGATTTATAACAGGCAGGGGAGTGATGATGGATTTTTGTGCAGGAAGGCAGGAGAGCAGATGAGGAGGGTGAACCTGGGCAGCCTGGGATAGTGGAAGGTGTCCGTGCCCTGGCAGAAGGTTGGAATGGGGTGGCCTTTAAGGTGCCTTCCAACCCAAACCCTTTGTGGGATTTTGTGACTCTGTGGTGCTTCCTGGGCTGTGATATAAGTGCAGGGCGGAGCAAAGCCCTCGCTGCAGGAATGGTGCTTGTCTTTGTGCACTGCCTGTTCTCAGCTGCTTCCCCCAGGAACCACCTCCCAGCTCTGTGCTCTCCTTATCACCCCAAACCTGGAAGCTAATTGGCTGCTCCTGCTGCATCCAGCAGTGGGGCTGGATTTGGCCCCGTGGCTCTTCCCACAGAGCCACCCTGCTGCTGTTTTTGCTTCTGAGCTCCTCCAGCTTCCCTTCCCCGGCCTTGCCTTCCTACCCTGCCTCATGCCTGATTATATTGGGTCTGCATGTGTAAGTACAGCCTCCTGCCATCCTAATCATCCAAAGTGGCTATTTGAATAACAGTTGTTGGTGCCTGTAGCTTCCTGTAATTTTCCAAAGGAAACAAATCCATGCAGACTGCAATTTTGCGCCTATGAATTTTGAATGAATGTCTCTGAGAGCCTCGATTTCTCTCTGCCTTCCGTCCTCCCCTCCCCTCGCCTGCCTCCCAGGCCCAGCTGAGACAGAGGCTGCCACCAAAAGGGGCATAAGTGAGTGGCACCTTTCAGATGGAGGATTTTGGGCTGGGAAGGCTTCATCCCTCCCAGGACAGGCACCAAAACATGGTGGCATGGGCAGAGCTTGCTGGGGGAGGGCTGAGTTGCACTCAACCCATGGGAACAGATTTGCTCCACAGAAGGACAAAGCAGAGCATGGAAGAAGAAGCATCGTTTGAGCATCAGGTGTCAGGATTTTTCCTTGTGTTGCTACCTCCAAAGTAATTTTGGGAGGTCCCTGACTACCTAGCTCTGATAGTGGGGCTGTTCCTGCTGGCCAAGCTCTTCGCCTTCTAACTCAGAGCAGCTGAATGACATTTCTCCTACAGAGCTGATCTTCCTGATGGCAACTGCCCCTATTTATTGTGGAATCATGGAATGGTTTGGGTTGGAAGGGACCTTAAATCTCATCTCATTCCACTCCCCTGCCATGGGCAGGGACACCTTCCAATATCCCAGGTTGCTCCAAGTCCTGTCCAACATGGCCTTTGACACTTCCAGGGACTGGCCAGCTTCTCAGGGCAATCTGTGCCAGGGCTTCCCCACCCTCACAGGGAAGAATTTCTTCCCAATATCCAACCCAAATCTACTCTGTTTTATTTTAAAATCATTATAACCTTCTCCCTCTCAAGTTTCCCCTCCTGTTCCTCTGCATGCCGTTTTATGACACTGAAGGTTCTCCTTTTTTATGACATTGTTGTTTTTAAAGTGTTTTTATCACCTGGTTTTATTACTAAATTACCGTAGAGCACCCCAAGTGCTGTAGGAGCGAAGAGGGAGAGCGGCTCTGGAAATGCAGCAACTCCTTCCTGAACAGCTTGCAGCCTCGCCAGGGAAGGGGCTGTGATTTGGTGATGGATGGAGTGCTTGTTATCCAGTATATTTTTATCCATACATATATAAAGCACTTTGTGATCCCAGCGGATACAAGGCACTATATAAATGTAAATCATTATCATTATCATTAAATACCTTCTGTATCTTTTAAACCTACCCGTTGGAATCTGATATGCATGGGGCAGCTGTTATCTGGGTTTTGTTGGGGAACCAAATGTGAGAGCTGTGATTTTTGTCTTCGTTAGCAATTAAATGGGATCTCATGAAAGATTCTTATTTTTCCGCCGCAATTTTTTCACGCTGCCACTGATTTGAAAGTCACTTCTCACCCACTAAGAGAAATCTCTGCAGAATTCCCTAGCAACAACCTGAATAAGAAACAGCCACCTCGGGTGTGAGGATGTTCCCGGGATTATCCGATCCCACCACAGGCTGTCCAGTGCTCATCGCCATGAGGATGGGGAGAGGATCCACAGGGTCACAGGGAGGAGAGAGTTCAGCTCTTCCATGATTTATGACTCAGTGGAGATTATAGACACTTGTCTCCACAACTGTGACTCTGCAGTGTTTCTGCTTGGCTGCTGCCCAACCCCAGGAATGAGTGGCTGCACCAAGCTCCTGGATGCCCTCCTGCAGCAGCCGGAGCTGCCATGAGCACAGGGACCATGACCCAAAGGCTCCTGTTCCTGCCTCACCCTGCTCCTTCTTCCTGTTCTTTAGGGGAGGGATTTGAGCCTGAGGGATCTGAAGGATTGCACATGGAGGCTTTGGCACCACAGAAATGACCTCAGGCCATGTGTGTTTCCACTGAGGCCGTAAATAATCACATTCCCTTTCTGCCCACAGGACAAGCAAAGCAGGCAGCACCCTGAGAGCCCCTTCCTCGATTTTCCTCTCCTGTTTGATTGCTAAAGCCTGTCTTCCTTCCTGCACTTCCAGGAAAGCCACCCAGTGACAGCTACTGACAGCTTCTCCCTGAGGAATTAATCTCCTGCTGCATTATCCTAGAGTTGTAAAATCCTGGAATGGTTTGGGTTGGAAGGGACCTTAGAGATCATCTCATTCCACCCCACTGCCATGGGCAGGGACACATTCCACCAGACCAGTTTGCTTCAAGCCCTGTCTAACCTGGCCTTAAACCTCATGTTTGAGAGCCAGGAGCCTGGTCTAAGACAAAAGTGCACTTTGCAGTGGAGTTTTTTTATCATTCTGATGCTCCATTGGCATTTTCCAAAGGGAGATGACTGAAGCGGGGTCAGGCTGCACTCAGAACGTAGTGAAGGGCAGGTCCTGCCCCCAGAGACATGGGATCAGTTGTTCTGAGCCCCCAAGGGACCATCATCAACAGTATTTCATTTCCCCTTGTCATGACAACCAAGGGGATGGATTTGGAGACCTTGGATGTGTCACAGGCCTGAGCCCTGGCCTTTAAACCCCACTAACCTGCAAGCAGTGGCTTGCAAAGGTTTTGCAATATTTAGTTAATAGAACAAGGTTTTTCCTAGTTCTCTATTTTTTTCCCCATTTTTTCATTCTATTTTCCCCAGCCTCTCAGGAGCTGCAGCCTCCTGCTGCCCAGGGGAAATCTTCCATTTAGCTACATTTTCCTTTCTCATTTCATGCTGTAATGGGGATTCATCATAGGTGTTAAATCCATAATTTGCCATGAATCCCTTGTCTCTCTCTATGGAGGTCAGAGTTGAGTTTAAAGGATATTGTGGCTTTGTGGCTGTCCCTGGGGGAGGGCACCAGCCCAATTCCATGGAGCAGGAGGAGGCTGGAGAGTCCTGGCTGGGTCATCCAATGCCATGTCCATGCTTTCCACCTCCCTTTGCCGACTGAATGGGGCAAATTTGAGCACATCAGGCCCCTTTAATGTAAAAAAAAAGAGTAACAGCCCCTTCCAGAGGGTCATTCGTCCATCTTGGCATGTGAGGAATATCCTGAGGCAGGAGAGGTTATTCTCCTGTTGATTACCCATGACATCCACAGGTCAGTCATTAAGACATGACTATCCAGTTTAACAGCCCAGTTGGAGACAAAAGGAATGCCACAGCTCCAGACCCATCCCAGTGCTCCTGCTGGATGGGAGGCTGGCATCCATCACACTGACAGGGGCACCAAAAGCGAGCGGCACCAGGAATGCACCGTGATGGGTGTGTGACAGAGAGATCCATCACAGGGCTCCCAAGCCTTCACCACGAGCTGGGAGATGCTGGCTGAGCTGAGAGCTGAGCTGGGAGATGCAGGGAGCTCTGCTGGGAAGCCTGAACCGTCCAGTGGATGTCAGAGAAGCTCAGGCACGGTGGGGCAAGGCTGGGCAACACTTCACGGAGCAGGGAAATGCAAGACAAGCAAAAAAGGCTGGCCAAGCTCTTGGAACGAGGAAACAACGTTTCTGTGGGCTGGGCACGGACAGAGGGCTGGGGTTCCTTCAGGCAGCCTCTCCCAGAGCGGCTCCTCCGCTTTCGCGGCCCGTGCTGCCCTGCCGAGCCGCCGTTCATTTGTCACCCGGGCGGTCGATAGCAAAGCGGGGGCTGTCGCTCAGGTGATGTCACGCTCCGAGAGCCTCGTTCTTCTCTGCCGGCTGACAAGGGGAGAGGGAGTCAATACTCGTGTCAGGTCACTAACAACCCGCCGAGTTCCTGGCGGTGGCGGCTCCCGGCGCTGCAATCGGCATCGCATCCGTGTGCGCAGCTGGGAGAGGCACAACAGGCGCTGCTGCGAGCACAGATGCAGAGGAGAGCGGGCAGGATGCAGATGGGGGAGCCGGGTCTTGATTGGCAAGAAGGAGAATCGTGCGTGGGAGTGAAAGCAAAGCGAGGTTTGCATGTGCGCGGGGGGCCTGGCTGGTGCAGAACGCGAGGTGTCAGCGATTCAGAAGCGCATGAAGCAAAATAATGCCTGCTGTCCGCAGGCAGCCCAGGGAGCTGGAGACACTGGGTGCAGCAGAGGGAAAGGCTGGTGTGGTGTGCAGGGAACTGCTGGCCTCCTGATGGCTTGTGGAGGCCGGGGGAACTGCAGTGAGGTGCAGATGGGACGTGCCCAGAGCAGAGAGGGTGCGGACACGGGAATGAGTGATTAGCACAGCGGCACAGAGGAGTCCTGACATGCAGCACCCCCCACATCATTTCACAGCACCCTCATGGCCATCACAGCCCGGAGTGACGGGAGGCCAGGGCAGTGGCAGAGCCAGCAGAAGGGGCTGGGAAGTGATGAAGGGATAACTAAAAATCAGGAAGGTTTTTTTTATCAGCCCTCTGTGCTTTGCATCCATCAGGTCAGCCCAGCCCAGCAGACTGCAGAGAGAAACCAAATGCTTCGTGTTCGATAAAACCAGGGGTCAGAACCATGATGCCCTCCCTGCACTGAGACAAGGAATCACAGATTGCCACAGGAACACGAACATTAATCATTTCTATCCGTGTCTCTTCCTATTTAGTCTGTGGTACTTCAGTCTACAGTGTGCAGGTAGGAATGCTGGTGTGGCTCTGAGGGCTTAGGTAAGGGAAGCTTTGATGGGAGAGGCAGCATCAGTCAACCCCAGGGCCCAGGGCATTAAGAAAATACAAAATTTCTAAGAACTGTGTGAGCCCATCTGGAGCAGGGTTTGAGGGAGCAGAGGCAGCATCTGCTTAGTGCTGGCCTGGCCCTGCTGACCTTCCCCCGATGTGACTGAACACCAGCCCTTGCTCAGACACAGCCCTGTCCTGTGGGCAAGGATGTGGACCTGTCAGAGTGGGCCCAGAGCAGCCCATGGAGATGCTTCAAGGGCTGGAGCCCCTCTGCTCTGAGCCAGGCTGGGAGAGCTGGGGGTGCTCTCCTGAAGAGGAGAAGGCTCCAGGGAGAGCTCAGAGCCCCTGCCAGGGCCTAAATGGGCTCCAAGAGAGATGGGGAGCGATTTTGGGTGAGAGCCTGGAGGGACAGGATACAGGGAATGGCTTCCCACTGCCAGAGGGCAGGGCTGGATGGGAGATTGGGAAGGAATTGTTCCCTATGAGAGTGCTGAGGCCCTGGCACAGGGTGCCCAGAGAAGCTGTAGCTGCCCCTGGATCCCTGGCAGTGTCGAAGGCCAGGTTGGACATTGGGGCTTAGAGCAGCCTGGGATAGTGGAAGAGCAGGGAAGCAGAGCTAAAGGATCTTTAATATCCCTTCCAAGCCAAAGCCTTTCATGGTTCTATGACATTTATAATTTTTAATGTCTGTAAGGTGAAACAAACCCCTTTCTTAGCTTTCTTCTCCCCGTGTTTGTATGACTGCAAAGTCACTACTCCACTGCTATGGCCCTGGCAGAGCCTGAGGTGGGTAGCTCTGTCCCACAGAGTTTCATCCTGGCACCCACCACCATCCCAGATGCATTTACTGGGGATGTAAACATGTCATTTTGCTTGTCTCCTTCAAAGTGAGGAGAACAGAGCTCATGTATATGCTGCCTTCCCTTCTCCTCCTTCACCTCCTCCTCTTCCTCCACCTTCATCTCACTGACAGGGTACAAACCCCTCCAGAATGGGGGAAGCAGCACTTCCCAACACCCAGGTGCAACCCACCTTGGGAGGACACATCTCAAGACCCAGTTTTTTAGCCCACAGTCCCTCTCTGGGGTCTGTTTTCCAGGTCTAGACTGCTCCAGGCAGTGGCTGCCTTCCACCTCTGAGCCCCTGGGTTTGCCTGGCAGCAATGGTCAATCCCATGGAGATGCCTTCCCACCCCAGAGCCACACAGGGACGTGAGCAAGGAAACCCGGCCACCCTCTGCTATCAAAAGGAGCTGGCTCAGAGAGCTGTAAACTTAAGCTGCTCAGACATGACATCAAATATTTAGGTTATTTGGGATTTGCACTCGATTGTTTGATGTTTCTGTTTCATTCCCAGTAGAGCCAGTTGCTGTTTTGCCACTGAAAATATTCCCAGCAGAAAATGCAGCTTTGTGAAGACCCAAAGTTGTTCAAGGAGAAGAGACTGTCTGGAAGAAAATGATCACATTTTTATCACTTCTTTTTTTTTTTTTTTTTTTTTTTTTTTT
>VXBB01015765.1:34535-91489 GCA_013399915.1 Illadopsis cleaveri | reverse complement strand
TTTTTTTGTTCTGAATTGACATCCCAGCTCTACATGCTCTGAATTTTGCATTCAGAGAACTGAATTCTATTAAAAAGTGTGGAAAAAGAGTTCCAAGCTGAACTGTTTCTGGATTTGAAACATCACCTCCTCACATTTTCTCCTTGCTGCTCAGCATTACAAACAAATGTTGAGAAAGGGCCTTACCCAGGACATAACCTCTTTATTTTCTGATCAAACTCCACTGAACAGCCTGAAAGCTGGGAAATGCAGATGTCTCAAGCTGCCAGCCATCATTTTGGTAATGGAAATGCTTACTCTGCTCTGCAGGGAAGGACTGGAAAGACTTGGCAAGAATGAAGATTGGAATAAAATAAAAAATAAAATAAAAAGAGGAAAATGGCTGTGGTTGAATGTGGATGCACTTGACACCCCAGTGACCCTCCTCCTGTCCCTACCTTGTGCCATTGTAGGAGAGACAGGAGCTCTCACTTCAAATTAACTTAATCTGTAGAGTTAAATAATTCATGTTGATTTAAGAAAGCTTTATTCCTAATGGGACACACGTGAAGACAGAGTTAATATTAGAAGAGGCCGTGGAGGGGAGGAGAGAGAGAATTAGACTATAAAAGGTGAAGGTACAAGTTAATTGCCTATCAATTATTCACCTTAAGTCTCTGGAAGTAGCTCCCCTGCCTCCCTCCTCACACCCTCAAATTCCCTTTTCCTGCTTGTGGCCAATTTCCCACTGGCACCTCTGGGACCAGCCTTTTCCCTGTGCCTGGGAGCTTCCTGGGACAGCCCGAGGGACATGGCTGGGCTGGAGGTGCCACATCTCCTGCTGGGGAGGCCAGACCAGGACAGCCTTGGGATCCTCCTGCCAAGGTGCCAAGAAGGAGAGGAGCCATCCAGTTTCCCAACACCTCATCGTCCATCTGCGTCATGGTCCTGGTTCCTCCATCCTCCAGGCATGGCAGGTCCTGCCAGCCCTGGTCACCGCAGGCCGAGGTGTCACCACAGGCTGAGGGGTCACTGCAGGCCAAAGTGCCACTGCAGACCAAGGTGTCACTGCAGGCCGAGGTGCCGCTGCAGACCAAGGTGTCACCGCAGGCCAAGGTGTCACCGCAGGCTGAGGTTCCACCACAGGCTGAGGTATCACTACAGGCTGAGGTTCCACCACAGGCTGAGGTGTCACTGCAGGCCAAGGTGTCACCACAGGCCGAGGTATCACCACAGGCCAAGGTGTCACCGCACCATGGCCATGTCGGCAGCGTGAGCCGGGGCTCCCCTCTCCCTCCCCGCTCCCTCCCAGGGAAACCAAAGCTCTCTTCAAAGTTTCTCCCCGCTTGGCTGCCTCCGAGATCTGGGAACTCAACACTAATTAACGTGTCTGCAAATCCCAGCTCGGCTGCCGGGGCCTCAAATTCCTTCACGGTCCCGCGAGTGCAGAAGGATCCACGAGCGATCCCTCTGGCTCCTGAAGCTACACGGCTGGCAGATGCATATTTTAACAACACACATCTGTTGGCAACATAATCTCTTGTATTTGCCCTCCCTGCTCTGAGCTTTGATGGAAGACCGGAGGGAACTCTCCAGTGGTTACAGCCAAAGTGTTTGCTTTGCAATTTCGCTCGATTGCTGCCTGATTTTATTTTTAAATTTCTCCAAGTCCTAATCAGGCTCTTACTTTATTTAATTAATACCCTGGCTTAGTTAAATAGATCATAAATTAAGCAGCCCTGCCCTTAGAGATGTACCAGGTAGCAAATAGCCCTCCAGTGGCTTCCCAGAGCCTGCCTGGCTTGGGCTCCCCTGCCAAGCTGCCTTGACATCCTTTGCTTGCAGAAAAACTGGATGCTTCCATATGTCTCAAATCCCATCCCATCAGATTTATCAGCCTTCCCTGCCTGGGGCACATATCCTGAGGAGATAAGGCGGTGACTCCATCCCCAGAGTTTGGGCAATGGTAGGAGGGAAGGTGAGGGAGACCTGAAGAAGGGGAACCCTCCAGCTTTGGGATGCATTAACATTTCCCAGCAATATTTGTTCCTGGAACTCCACAAAGGAAGGATTTTCCCTGATGCTGATGACATTAATAGGCTCATCTGTTTGAGTGTTTGGACTTCCAAGGCTATGGAATGATCTGTTCCACTACATTTAACCATGTAGATTTGAAAACAATGTGACAAAACCTTAAATATTTAATTAAAATATGGTGTAGCTCTGCATCTGAGCAGGGAAGTAGGAGGCATCAGCCCCATAAAGCTGTTGTCAGACATGAATGACAGCAGTTGCAGCCTGAATTGGGAGGCATTGGGGGATTTCTTGATACCAAGGAAGTGGAAAAGCTGGCAAGGACAGACAAGGCAGCACCAACCCATACAAAAAACCAGGCAGGGTTATTTTTCCAGAGACAAGGCTGGGGGTGATAGAGCAGGGTAGAATTCCCCAGAACTGCCTCTAACACCAACTGGCTGAAGAGCTCCTGAGTCACCAAGAAACCAGCAGCAGACATTGGGCTCCCAGCCACCAGAGCCTCTCAGCTCTGCCTCAGCTGTGGTCGATTGCTTTCTTGGGAGCTGCACGGTTTGCACCTGGCTGCAGGGATGCCTTAGGGATCCTTTCCTGCCCAGGGGAAGTCTGCAGCCTCAGGCGAAGCTGGGCAGACTGGGATGAAGGAACACCCCCCAGGCATCTCCCTGTGAGCAGTTCAGGCATCCCTTCCCAACCCAGGGAGAGGAAATCTGGGAGATCCAGCTCCCTCCAGACACAGCTGCTTAGCTCATGACTACAGCAGGCTCACACACTGCATGCTAAGAGCAGAGATGTCTGCACAGCTGGTGGTACTGCACATCTGGAAGCACCAGAAATGTCTCTCTCCCTTTCACAGACACGTGTTACCCTCCTGTCAGGCCATGAGTTCAGCCTGAAAGGCTGCACATTGTCCCCAGCTGTCAGAAACACTGGAGCTTAAGGCTTCTACTCTTCATGTGCCACTTCTGTCCCCTCTAATGGGGTGGCTAAAACACAGAGCACAGATCCCACAGCAGCCCTGCCCTCGCTGCCAGCACAGGACATCCCATCCCATAGGAACAGTGTGAGCTGCTGAGGCAGGATCATCACTCCTACCTCCCCAACCAGCCTGAAATGTCACAGAATCACACAATCTCCTGAGCTGGAAGGGACCCACAAGGAACATTGAGTCCAACTACAGGCCCTGCACAGACACCCCAGCAATCCCACCCTTTGCCTGAGAGCGTTGTCCAAATGGTCCTGGAGCTCTGGCAGCCTTGGGACCATGACCACTTTTCCCCCCTCAGAACATCTGCATAAATACCCCTGAAGTTAAAGATGAGCTGCCAGTGGGTTCCAAACCCACACTGGCTCATCGATTTGGCCTAAATTGAACACTCTGTAACTTTATTTTTCTTAAAAGGAAAACACTCTGCAAATATAAGTCGCTGAACATCTTAGGTAAATGTACCAATTAGCAGCTACCATGTATATCCACATAAACATTAACTACCAGCTATTCAACACATTCCATAACCCCAAAGATAATAACGATTTCCTTTTGATCCATAAAAACATCTCTCTGCTCAATCAACGCTCTGCAGCAGCTCTGACGTACGCCCTGGGACTAAATTAGTTTTGAAATCTTTAGCTCTAATTAAATAACATTATTTCTTTTGTCTGGCTCCCGCAATGTATTCTGCTTTCACAACAGAAGGAGGGAGCACAGGCAAAGGAGGGGCTGTCGGTGAGCAAGACAACGTTCCCCTTTCCCATTCATTTCCAGGATTATTTCATGTATGGGCACATGTCAGAGCTCTGAGCTGCTGCCAGGGGTTGATTGAGCAGAGGGAGGAATCAAAGGAAAATCATCATTATTGTCAGGGTCAGGGAAGGAAGGGCTGGCAGCTGTGAAAGTTTGGGTGTAGGGAACATTGTAGGGTTGTAGAGGGAGGAAAACAAATGCAGAGGAAATTGCAAACCAGGAATTTGAATTCATTTTCATAGTGCAGATTCCAGTGAGGTGCACCTTCAACCACAGCTGGTACCTTAATTCACGTTTTTTGTCTGCTTAAAACTAATCAGTGTTGATCTGACTAAAAGCATCAAAATTCTTGATTTGGATCTTTTTAAAAGGTTCGGGGTTTTTTTTTCTCCCTAGAAGCTAACCAGGAATAAAAACAACAAGGAGAAAAAGAAATCCAATCTTCAATTTAAACAAACAAATATGCAAATGGTTTCACTTTGAGGGTTGAATAATCAGGATGGATCTGGTAGCAGCAATACAGACTGGGTTTTGTCCAAGCTGTTCAAGAAAAATAACCATTTTCATTAACTTCTCTGAAGCCATGTTCATGCCGGGAAGGCTCGCTGACGTGCCTGCCTTTTCCCAGCACTCCTGTGGGGAGAGCCTCCCTCCCGCTCTGCAGATGGCCAACAAAGCCCTCCAGCTCCCCACCCATCTCCCACACAAAAAGGTCCTCTACGTGATTTTGGGAGCCACTTCCAGTTTGCAGTCCCAGGAAATATCCCCCTGTGCTGCTCATGGGAAAGATTAATTACTGAGAAACATAGGTGATAAAATATTAGTATGTAGGTACTGTAAAAATACTGAAATAGTACGAAACCAGCCTTTCCTCGTGGGATGGAGCTGTCCCGGTCCTGTAGGCAGGGTAATGCATAAGTGATGACACTGACACTCTTCATATCCTTAAATTTATGGACAGACTCTCTTGAACTGGGGCATAAATCCGTAAAGCTGAAGTGCCAAACACTTGGTGCCTGTGTAACTCCTAGAACTGTCATACTCCACCCCAGAACTGCTTCATTCCCCAAGTAACTTCCTTTGATCCCGTTCTCAGGACTGAGCTGCTCCCCCACTGCTCTCATGATGGATTCATTCCCAGTCCTCTTGATCCAGCAACAAAACATTTTGTCAAAAGCCACTCAGTGTGACCATGAAGGCAGTGAAATCCCAACAACTACCCTGAGGGTGTGAGGAGGTGGGACTCACCGAGGACAGTCAGCCGGGCAGGTCTGGATCGGATGGCAGCTTGGATGGCCTGGCACTCGTACACGGCGTCATCCTGGAGGTCAGCTCGCAGGATTTTCAGGTGGTGCTGACCCGACAGATGGTCTCCTACGACCAGATAGCGTGGATAACCTGCCAAAGGCAAAGCATGGGTCAGGAGGAGGCTGGAGCCATGAGCCCAGGGATGGGGAGAGCAGAGCATGGGTCCAGAGCCCCAGCATCCCACTGCAATTCCCAGGATCCCGGCAGCTTCCTCCCCTCCTCAGCAGCCAGCCCAAAGAGAGACAGAAAGAACCTGCCAAATTCAGGAAAGAGACTGCATGTTTTGCTCTATAGGTTCAAAAAAGAAGTGCTGATGAAGGAGCATTAACTAAAATCCCATGGAATCATGGGATCATAGAATGTTAAGTGTAGGAAGGTTTGGTTTTGACCTTAAAGATCATCAGGACTCAAGTCCCCCTGCCATGGGCAGGGACACCTCCCACTACATCAGGTTGCTCAAGGCCTTCTCCAACCTGGCTTTGAACCCTTCCAGGGCTGGGGCATTCACAACCTTCCTGGACAAGAAAAAGGGATGAGGCCTTCCAACAGGAAACCCAGCACCTCCTGCTCCTCTGCAACCCATCATGGAATATCCTCAGTTCCTGAAGTCAGCTGTGGTGACACTCTGGAATACAACCACTCTTAGCTCTGTGTAAAGCCTGGCCAGGGGTCTGGGGGCACCTGCAGCCCTGGTCAGCCTGGCTGGACACACAGCATGGACACACAGGAGGAAAGGCACCTTCCCCCCACCCTGCTGGGGCCCAATGCTCTGTGTAACACAGCGCTGGCACACACTTGTGCTTCTGTTGTTTCTCCAGTTATCAACAGCAGGATTTGCTCTCCTGAACCGTGAGAAGTACAAATGATGGGTTTGTTTGTATTGTGCTAATTAGACACTGGCTGAGCTGGTATCACGCGAGCTGGCAGCTCCTGTGGCTTCTAGCAGCCCCGGCTCCGTTAATTGTGGAAGTCATTCACATCAGCTCCCTACTTCACTGGAGCTCTTGTTACCCAGTCGTGTTGCAAGGTCTTGCATGGAGAGCTCAGCTCTCTAATAGATGCAAAAATTGTGGCTCAGAGCTTTGAAAAACAGGTGAAAACGGGGCTGCTCACTCGGGCACGGCTGTAAATGAGCAATTATATGTATTAATAAAAAACAGAGGAAAAGAAGAAGCAGGCACTGCTCTTTAGGGAAGAGCAGGGTCCTTGGAGACCAAAAAGCATGGAGCCTCCCCTGGTTTTGGAATGCTGCTTCTTGCCTTGGGGGAAGGTCTCTCAGGTCACGAGGAGCTGAGTAGTGTCACACGTGTACAAACTCTGCATGGGGGGGACACTGCAGCTCCTGAAGAGCTACATGTCCTCCCAGGCTGTTTCCAGCAAACACTCTCCTTACTCACGTGAAGTATTTCAGTCCTAAATTAATGTTTTCCAGCAAAATATACAGAATAAACTCTAAACTTCCCCAGTATTGCACCAGTCTTCATCAGGTGCAATTAACCCCCAATCACCGTGTGGGTGTGAGATTAAGGAATGTGAATTCTGAGGAGTTTGGTCACCAAACTATAATTTGCCCAAACTAAAGCTTGAGGAAAACACAAACACTTGTCCAAATCAAACAGAGGCTTGTGGATCCCTTCAAACTTAGGATATTCTATGGTTCTCTTCATTTTTGAGAATATCAAAACAGGCACTTTCAACATTTATAAAACATTTTATCCCATATTTTGGAAAGGTGACATTAGTTTCCAAGGAAATCAAACCAGGGCTTTCCAAAGGGTCAGGTGACATCTGTGAGAGCCAACAGTTTTGTTTCAGGTCAGAGTGAAATGGATTTGGTTTATTCCAAGCATCAGTGCCCATGTTTGGGCGGACTGGAAGGTGTTGGAGTTGAAATGAAAATATTATTCCCATGTTGCCCTGATTTTTCAGCCTTCTGATGTTTTCATTCTTGGACTGGAGAGTTCTCATGCATTGTAACAAAAACAAAGACTGATATTTTGTAAACAGGCATTCTTTTCCAAGGGGAAGGACGTACTGATGGACTTCTAAGCTGACCACTGGGGTCAGAGAGGTGTTACTCTCGTCCCCCCTTCCCTGAACAAATTCAAAACTCTATAAAAACCCCAAATCACAATAAACTTTCTCTTTCTCTCCTCACTTCTCAACCTGATGGGTAGGTGTGGTTCTTTCGTATCCTCTAATGACATTCCCCCAACAAACGTTGGGCAAGGAGAGCTCCTGCTTTCCCTGTTTATGGCGGGTGGTTTCCCGACTTACTTGAGAGATCCCGTCCGACTCCAAGGGCCAGCCCGTCCTTGATCCAGAGCACGATGCCATTGTACTCGGGGATGGCGCAGAGCAGCGTCACCGGCTGCCCCGCGATCACCACCTGGTCCTGAGGCTGCTGCGTGAACGACGACGCCTGGCCTGGGCAGGGGAACGAGAGAGGAACAGGACACTGTCAGTTCTCCAGTGGTTTCCAGCATGGTGAAGTTCTTTGGGAGGCCACAGTCCAGGATGCTCGTGGCACAGCACAAATGGGAGACTGAGCTCTGCAGCTCTTAATTATGTGATTGCTTAATTTCGTGATTGCCCCATAGAATGATGGAATGGTTTGGGTTGGAGGGGATCTTAAAGCTCATCCTGTTCACAGGGAACAATTCCTTCCCTATATCCCATCCATCCCTGCCCTCTGGCAGTGAGAAGCAATTCCCTGTGTCCTGTCTCTCCATCCCTTGTCCCCAGTCCCTCTCCAGCTCTCCTGGAGCCCCTTTAGACCCTGGAAGGCCTAAAGAGCCTTCTCCTCTCCAGGTGAGCACCCCTAGCTCTCCCAGCCTCGTTCCAGCCCTGGAGCATCTCTGTGCCTCCTCTGGACTCATTCCAGAAGCTCCACATCTTTCCTGTGCTGAGGACCCAGAGGTGGACACAGCACTTCGTGACAAATATTTGCAATATTTTTGCTCCATGGGGGAAAAAAATAAAGCTCCAACCAAGAGGCACCAGCATTTCCTGTAACTGTTTTATTCCAAATTGTGGTGGTAGTGTTTAAGCCACAATGATCACAGACAGAGAAGCAGCAGGATGTCCAGCAGCAGCAATGTTTTATATTACACATAATAAAAGAGGATGTTGGTCCTCTGTTTCTGAGCCTTGCTCCCACCTCATGTGCTCTCTGAAATCAGGATGTGCAGATAACAACCTGCTATAAAACATGCAGGGAAACAACCAACTGCTGCTGTTCTCCTCCCTCCCCAGGTGTAACCTCCTGGCATTTGCTGGGAGCTTCCCACACATCTGGAGGGGAAAGGAAGGCCCAGCTCTGCCTCAGCTCTGCCTCAGCTCTGCCTTTTGCTGAAGCTGCATCATCAAACTCACAAATCTCCCTCCTCCCCCTTCCCTACCTGGAATGCTTCAATAACAACTGCCAGCCCCAGGTCATCTCCTGCCATGCTGAGATGTCTCACACCTCAGGTGTGACATGGCACTTCTCATTTTCCATGGGAAGTACTCCAGTCACTGTAACCTCTTCCACAGCAGAGTTTACTAAGCATTATGTTTTATTTTCACTCTCCCTTGCCTTTGCCATGATTGAAAATCATTCAGAGAATCAGAGAATCCCAGAATGGTTTGGGTTGGGAGGGATCTTAAAGACCATTTCATCCCACCCCCTGTCATGGGCAGGGACACCTTCCACTATTCCAGGGTACTCCAGGCCCCATCCATCTTGGCCTTGGACATTCCAGGTATTCAAAGTGTTCCGGGGATTCAAAGTGTTAAATCCTGCTATTTTTTTTTTTTTCTTTGCATAATGAGTGCATGGGACAACCCCAAAACTCCTCTGCAGAGCCACAGTCCAAAGCTGGAAGATCCTAAATGTGGGGCCATTTCAGGCAGATCTGCTGACATCTGGGCTCCTGTGAGTACAGGCTTTTGTGTGAGTTGGTTGTAGAGCATCGCAATTGCTCTGCCACCACTTAGTCTTGCTCTGAGTCTGGATTCAGGAGATGATCTGGGAAGGAGAGGTGTTGGGGGAAAGGCAGAACCACTGAATTGCCCCTCACTGGGTTACCTGTGGGGTTTGTAAGACCAGGAGCCTCTCTGGGTGGGAATTATGGCCCTGCATCAGGCAGGAATTCAGAGCCTGTGCCCTTCACTGAGTGTCTGTTCAGTCCATGGAAGGGGACTGGGCTGGAGGAAAAATTGCTCTTTAAAACCAATTTGTCATAGCGGGACAGTCTCCATGTGATCCACCCCAAATCAATTCAATCCCAATTTACACTGACTCCATTTAATCATTGACTGATGATTAATCCGGAACCAAGGTTAAGTGTGATACAAGTTCTTGCATCTGAACTTGTTTCCAGATGAACTGCTGGGCCTTTCCTATAGGGCAAGGCTCCAAAGCTCCATCATTTTCCAACTCATGCTGTTGAACCAACGTGTGCCCCCACATAAGTGCTTATATTTCAATTTAATTTATTATGGCTTCAGCTCGCTCTTAGCCACCTGAAGGAGCACAGGGAAAAGCAGAGCTGCCCTTTCTAAATTCCAGATGCTTTACATTACAGGAAGGTAAAAAGCCCAGCTGAAATTTTTGCAGATCTTCTGGAGCACTTTGGGCACCTTATTCCCGGGTATTTCAGAGATCCCAGGTCTCCCAGCACCCACATATCTCCAAGGAACTCTGATTTTCACCCCAGATATTCCATAAGACCACAGTGGTGGCTCTTGGCATTGTGCTGCCTGCAAAACAGGGCAAGGTAATTCCACAGGAGATTCCAGTTTTTCCTACTGAGAGACACTTGCTGGAAGTCATGGTGGCCTCTGACACCAGCACAAACCCTTGTGATGAGTTAAGATTTAAATATTTGATTCCAAAGGGAATATGAATCAGTTCTGTATTTTTTGTTTGTGGATTCATAAAGGACAAGCACTCCTAGGATAGCAGGGAAAAGTGGGATGAGAGAAAACTCAGGAAACAGAAAAAGTGGGTGTTTTGCTTTGTTGTTTTGTTGTTTTATTTTAATAGATACTTTCCACCCACTAACTGGGTTTTCACAGCTCACTCTGTAATCCTGACAATTCTCAAGGCAGAGCTGGGCGAGCAGGGACAGCGCAGGAAGGCAGCAATAACCCAAAAAGATTTGTTTTATCAGTGAGAATTATCAGGTTGTCAGCTGGGAGCTGCACGAGCCCTAATGAGAACGCAGAGGCACAAAGTGGTGTCTGTGCCCTCTGCAAATGCCCATTAAGCACAGGCTTCATTTGGTAATTGCTGCTGAAAGTGGAGCTCTTTTTGTGTTTTATTTTCCCTTTTTCTCTTATTTCTTGATTTGTTTTAAAGACGAGCTGATGGCCATGGAAAATCAGAGCAGAAACATGGCATATGTCTCCTGTCTTTTCCTTTCCTGTGTTTGTTCACTGTGAAGAATTGTCACTTAAACCCATTTTTTATTCATCCAAGGCTCCATTTCAACTACAAACAGCTCAGACTCAGTCACAGGAGAGGAAAGATGGGTGTAAGGACCTTAAGAGCATTACCTGGCCCAGTCCCTACTCCACAGCAGGATCATCTCTCCCTAAATCACAGATAAAAAAAAAAAAAAAGAAGAAAGTACTGAAGGCAGAGCTCAACCAGCTTTCAAATCAGCTTAAAGTATGATTACTGGGTTTAACTGGGTTTGGAAGATCAGAGACCCATCCACGTTACAGCTTATGTCTTAATGTCAAAGGAACAAGTAATTTGCAGAAAAGTTTTAAGGGAGATAAGATACTTGACAGAAAATAACTAAAAATGGGGAGATTGGGAGAGGGTGATTTACAAATGCAGGCTGAGCGTTTTCAGCTACAAGAAAATGGGCTGAAAGGTGTCAGTTGGGTATTTTTCCAGGAATGTTTAAAATGGTATTACAAAATGATGCTTTGGTTTCAAAGCAGGAGGTTTGACTCCAACCTGTTGGGCAAGCAGGAGCTTCCCAGTTTCTCCCCTTTCACTATACAGAGTTTCAGCAAAAAATACCAGTTAATCCAAATCCCTGCAGAGACAGGAGTTCATCACAGAATCATGGAACTGTTTGGGTGGGAAGGGAACTTAAAAGACCATCCAGTTCCACCCCTGCCATGGGCAGGGACACCTCCCACTATCCCAGGCTGCTCCAAGCCCCAGTGTCCAGCCTGGCCTTGGGCACTGCCAGGGATCCAGGGGCAGCCACAGCTGCTCTGGGCACCCTGTGCCAGGGCCTGCCCACCCTCCCAGGGAACAATTCCCGCCAATATCCCATCTAACCCTATCCTCTGACAGTTTAAAAGCCCTTCCCTATGTCCTGTCCCTCCATCCCTTGTCCCCAGTCCCTCTCCAGCTCTCCTGGAGCCCCTTTAGGCCCTGGCAGGGGCTCTGAGCTCTCCCTGGAGCTTCTCCTCTCCAGGTGAGCACCCCCAGCTCTCCCAGCCTGGCTCCAGAGCAGAGGGGCTCCAGCCCTGGGGCATCTCCGTGGCCTCCTCTGGACTGGCTCCAGCAGCTCCACATCCTCCCTGTGCTGAGAACCCAGAGGCAGATACAGTTCACCACATGAGCCCAACCAAGAGTCCAGGCATGGCACCCTCATCACCCATCTCCTTGTCACCTCCTGCTGCACAAAGAATCCCCAAATCTGGATTTGGGATGTGCTGCACAGCAAAGCAGGGAGATGCAGCAACATGTCCATGTGCCCCCAGCACAAGTATAGCCCTGTTTTACTTCCACACCCCATCTTCCCTCAAGTGTTAAGACATGAAATATTTTCAAAGAAATGACTCAGTTGATGCCTGGCTTCCTGGGAGCTTCACTGGGAGTCACTGGGCACTGACTCTGCCCCTGAGAGTCTCCCTGTGAGGATCTGTTCACCCAGCACAGCGATGCTCTGAGCAGAAGCAAAGATCAGGGCTCTGAATTCCTTGTTGATTTTTTTGGTTTTGTTTTAAAAGCAAACAGATATGGAAATGGGATGCTAATGATGCCACTTGGCCACGGTCCAGCACAACCCCAGTGTCCCACCTGCACTCTGGAGCTGCCCTGCAGCTGGAAGTGTGTTGTCACCACAGGTCACCTGCTGCTGTAGGTGAGGGTTTGGTGTCAGAGGAGCTCTTGATCCCAGAGCCTCCCCATCTCCTCCTGGTTGCTGCTTTGCTCTGCTCCCTGAGGAGCTGCCAGGCACTAGTGGGTCCCCCTTGCTCCTGCATTCCTCAAGGAGTGTCTCTCATGGAGGCACTTCTGCAGCCACTGAAATCCCCAGGACAAGGGACAAAAGGGGACAATAAGGGTACCACGGTGAAGAGTGAGCAGGCAAGAACACTAACCCTGCTTTCAAAACCCCCAGGCAGGATCCTTGTGAAGTCACAAGCATGTCATAAAAGCTAAAGGAAGAAAAAAAGGAGGAATAAAGAGAGAACCACTTTAGAAGTCCTTATATTTCCTTAATGGATTTTGCACCTGTGGCTCCTGTTTTTCAGTGTTTCTCTGTAACGTTGCCTTGTTCTTTCAAACAAAGGCTGAGACTCCTCTGTTTGTGACTTCCAAGGGAAATAACACTGCCAGCACCAGGGCATTGCTTTTCAGATGTCCCAACGCCCACGGATGGCGAGAGGGCCCAAAATTCCTGTTTTACAACCCAGAAAACAGAGGAAGGCACCTACACAGTGACATTGCCACAGTCTGTGCTGCAGCAGGACCTTGAAGCCTCTTCCATCGCTGAAGCCAGAGTCGGCGACAGGCTTTTAAAACTCTCTGCAGACTGAAATCTGTTTGCATGAGTTCCTGGCTGAATTATTTCAGCTTGCAATCTCCTGTGCCCAAACCAGCAACCGGGAGCAGCAGAAAGTTAAATTTTCATTACCCAAGAGGAGTGAGTATTGTAGTAGGAAGCGAGGGACTCACCGAGGGAACAATGACTCATTAGAAATGGAGACATTGTGGCTGCTTTTATGTAAGTGAAGCTTTGAATGTCCATTGTGCTCTGAAAAGAATTAGTCCTTTTTGTCGAGGAGAGCATAGAAGTGGGGAAGGAGGACTATGAGCTCCTTGTCAAAATATTGCTGTTCTGAAATGAAAGGCCTGGTGATTAGGAGTGGTGGGACATTCTCCTTGTCCCTCAATGGGAAGAGCTGATCCTTCCCTCAGCTTGGAGCTGTCACGACGCGTAGTAGGAGGATGATCAAGGGGCTCTTGTGTGACATCGTAATCCTACACAACATCCCAGGAGGGTCCCTCTTCAGACCAAGCAGATCCCACCTGACAGAAATCAGGGCATTTCAGCCCAGCTCGGGGCTGGTTTCTTGTGGCATGATGCCTGGAGATGGAGCCGTTTCTTGGCCATGGAGAGGGCTGGGAAGAGATGGCTCTGTGCCCACACCTTCCCAGGGCCTGGCTCTGCACCACCCCACTCAGCTCCTGCCATGGCCCTGTGACAAACAGGCTGGTTCTCAGCGCTCCTTTGGGTCCCCTCCCTGGAGCCAAGGACACCGAGCCCCCTGCACAGGGCCCATCGTGCTCCAGAACATGCGCCTGCATTGATTTTCAGATGGGTAGGAAAAGCAAGCAGACAAAAGCTTTACATTATTTACAAAGCTCTCTGGAATTGTCAGTCATGGGGATGCACAGGGAAGAGCCGTGCAGGCAGCAGAGCTGCTCATTGCCTGCCTGCATCCCAGCTCCCTTCCTGGTGGGACACAACACCCAGACCTGCACTGAGCTGGAGCCCACGGCCTGGCCGAGTACAGAGCACAGGGAACAGGAAGGAAAGAGGGAGCCACATGTTCCCAGGGGCAAGGATTTCTCCAGACAAGGACAGAGATGAGCTTTTCTTACACCATCAGAGAAGCTAAAGAGCTGTGGCTGCCCAGACAGGAGCAGAGGGATTGCACCAGTGGTGCTGTCCTCAGTGAGGAGATGTGGATCAGCCTCCCCACAGAGCCCCTTGCTGCTGATGGCCACAGCCATGTCAGGCACTTCCTTGGGCTTCACGGCACAAATCAGAAAGAGAGGTAGCTTGAGTTCAGCCCTTGCATAAGATTTCCATTTTTTTTAAAATTTGGCTTCCTTGGGGAGAAAATAAAATCAAATCCGTTTGAACAAAAATGTCAGTCTGGCCTTTTTTAGTGTGACTGTGTAAGTCTGGCTGACGTGGCCTCAGTGCTGAATTATTCGACTTGAAAGAAACCAAAACACAACAGTCAAGGGATGACTCAGGTGTGTGGAATGGTGCTGGTCACCCACCAGCTGTGTGACCTGTCCCTGCTCCAGGAGGGAAGCAGGAGCTGAGCTCGTGCCTTGCTCACCCACAAACATACAGGGAAATGAGGCTTTCTCTGGAATTACAGCCTGGGGAGCCCCACTGATTCCAGCCCCCTGTGCAGCTCAGAGGGGAAGGTGTGGGATGCACTGAGGTGAGACCAAAGCCAAAGAGATGCCCAGGAAAAGCAATGAAAGGTAGGACAGGGAATCTGGGGAAGGGGCTGGAGCACCAGGAAAGGTTGAGGGAGGCTGGAGAAAAGGAGGCTCGGGGGGGAGCTTCTCCTTCTCTACAACCCCCTGACAGGAGGGTGCAACCAGGTGGGGGTCAGACTCTGCTCCCAGGGAACAAGGAACAGGACAAGAGGAAATGGCCTCAAGTCACAGCAGGGAAGGTTTAGGTTGGATAATTTGGGAAAACATCCTTCACAGAAAGGGTTGCAAAGCATTGGAAGGGGCTGTCCAGGGCAGTGGTGGGGTCCCCATCCCTGGGGTGTCCACAAGACGTGTGGATGTGGCACTTGGGGACATGGCTTAGTGGTGAACGTGCTGCAGGTGCTGGGTTGAGAGTTGGACTTGATGACCTTAAGTCTTTTTCAAACTAAATGATCCTGTGGTCCTAATGCCAGCTGCCAGAGTGGAGTGCAAGGTGCAAAGCCAGTGCTCTGCTCTCCTGCCTCTGGGAACGCGTTGTCTCCTGGCCATGACCAGCTCCCAGCAAGCCCACGTGCTGAGCTGAGCTCATCCTGCAGTGATGTCAGATATTTTCCTACCACTGCTTTGAGAGGAACCATCAACATCCCACTGTGTCCACTAAGTAGCTTCAAACAGGAAACAGGGACATTTTGAGTAAGATATTAAACCTTTCAGAGATCTTTTTGTCTATTAGTCACACAGGCAAGAGATCTGAACTATCGAGTGTTCCGCTGGCTTTGATACCCACATGAATTCCCAGCACTGCTTTCAAAGTCACTGTGAGGAGTTTGATCAGCCATGCAGAAAGGGCTGAAATGTCATCGCCTGCTCTGTTATTAGCTGCCAGTTGGGAAAGGTGTAACAGTATCCTTACCGCGGGATATTTATTAGCAAACTCTTCTCTGCAGCAGCCGGGAGAATTACCTCTTGTGAGATGAAACACGTGTTCCTGGGACCTGCACTGATAGGAAACAAACTAATGGACTGCCAGGTGCCAAAAAGCAGCATTCAGGTGACCTTATGGACTGGATCACGCTGAATATTCTGNCTCCAGGCTCTGTGGATGGCTCCTGGCTCCGTGGATGGCTCCAGGCTGCCCCACTCTCAAGCCTCACCTGCTGCCCGGATAACACCGAGCTCTGAGCAGGCAGCATAATCTCCTATTAGCCAAGCTGCCAGAGCAGGAATGTGTGCTTTGGGGCACACAGAACTTTTGCAGGGTTGGAGGTAGAGGCAGCAAACTGGATTAGGTGGTGTTTTACCCAGGGGCCAGCACAGGAGGAGGGAGGAAAGCAGATGAGGTGTCACAGGGGGGTGGCAGAGGAACTGAAGGGTCAGCAAGAGGCAAAGCTGGTGGTGTCACTAAAGCTGTGGCAGAGGGGAGAGGTGTGAGAGCTTCCCCACACCCTGGGCTGGGGCCAGCACCTCATCCCAGTGCCTGGGCTGCTGTGGCTCCCTCTCCAAAGGCAGCTGTAAGCTCTGAGCCTCTGCCAAGGCTGCTCGGGGCACAGGGTGCTGCCTGTCCTTGCTGGGAACGAGGACAATGGAACCAGCAGATGTTCCAGAGGCACTGAAAACCCTGGGCAGGCGCTGAGCACCAACCCCTCGTGGAGACAGGAGCAGAGGGGAATAGATTTCCTCACATTGATCCACCTGCAGGCCCAGCTCCACTGAACACTGCCAATGACTCCAAGAAATATTTTGTTACTGGTGCTCCTGAGGAAGCCGTGGCACAATGAGAAATCACCAATTGTTCTCCTGCCAAGGTGCAGTGTCCTGCCACAGCTCCCCAGGGCCAGGCCATGGGCTCAGAGGGAGAGAACAGAGCAGAGGATGCTCCTGCTCCAATAATTCCAGCCAAGCAGCTCTCTCTGTGGTAACTCCAGCTGCTTTTTGGATGATAACTATTTGTAGCTCAGAAAGGAGGTGGCAGGTCCCCAGCCACAGGAGTCTTGCACAGACACTCCTGGGATTTAAAACCTCCCACTTGAATTGGCAGAGAAGGAAAATGAACTTTTCCTTCTAAAAATAACAGCGGATGTGCAAACCAGTGGGCAGCAGCCTGCCTGCACCAAGTCACCCAGATAAAATCCTTAAGGATTTTATCCCTTGTGACCTTCTGAAATCTCTCAGGTGATCCCTCTTTCCTGGATTACAGTCAATCCAAGTGCATCCCCTTTGCCCACCCTTTGTTCCTAGATCAGGGCTGCTCTTTTGAAATAGAGTCCTTTAAATCTCAGNATCTCCTATTAGCCAAGCTGCCAGAGCAGGAATGTGTGCTTTGGGGCACACAGAACTTTTGCAGGGTTGGAGGTAGAGGCAGCAAACTGGATTAGGTGGTGTTTTACCCAGGGGCCAGCACAGGAGGAGGGAGGAAAGCAGATGAGGTGTCACAGGGGGGTGGCAGAGGAACTGAAGGGTCAGCAAGAGGCAAAGCTGGTGGTGTCACTAAAGCTGTGGCAGAGGGGAGAGGTGTGAGAGCTTCCCCACACCCTGGGCTGGGGCCAGCACCTCATCCCAGTGCCTGGGCTGCTGTGGCTCCCTCTCCAAAGGCAGCTGTAAGCTCTGAGCCTCTGCCAAGGCTGCTCGGGGCACAGGGTGCTGCCTGTCCTTGCTGGGAACGAGGACAATGGAACCAGCAGATGTTCCAGAGGCACTGAAAACCCTGGGCAGGCGCTGAGCACCAACCCCTCGTGGAGACAGGAGCAGAGGGGAATAGATTTCCTCACATTGATCCACCTGCAGGCCCAGCTCCACTGAACACTGCCAATGACTCCAAGAAATATTTTGTTACTAGTGCTCCTGAGGAAGCCGTGGCACAATGAGAAATCACCAATTGTTCTCCTGCCAAGGTGCAGTGTCCTGCCACAGCTCCCCAGGGCCAGGCCATGGGCTCAGAGGGAGAGAACAGAGCAGAGGATGCTCCTGCTCCAATAATTCCAGCCAAGCAGCTCTCTCTGTGGTAACTCCAGCTGCTTTTTGGATGATAACTATTTGTAGCTCAGAAAGGAGGTGGCAGGTCCCCAGCCACAGGAGTCTTGCACAGACACTCCTGGGATTTAAAACCTCCCACTTGAATTGGCAGAGAAGGAAAATGAACTTTTCCTTCTAAAAATAACAGCGGATGTGCAAACCAGTGGGCAGCAGCCTGCCTGCACCAAGTCACCCAGATAAAATCCTTAAGGATTTTATCCCTTGTGACCTTCTGAAATCTCTCAGGTGATCCCTCTTTCCTGGATTACAGTCAATCCAAGTGCATCCCCTTTGCCCACCCTTTGTTCCTAGATCAGGGCTGCTCTTTTGAAATAGAGTCCTTTAAATCTCAGCTCATCTTTGAGTTAGAGGGCACAGAGGACACTCGTCCGTAGGAAAATGAGAAGGATGAATAATCCATTTCAGAAACGATTTGGAGATTTCAAAGTCTGGCTCTGCTCCCAGGAAGAGTGGCGACTGGAAGTTGTGCAGTTCACGGGGTGGAAAATTAGAGCAAAGAGCTTGCCTTGGGTTGCACCATGTTTCACTTCCATCCTCGTTTTTCAAAATCTGTTATCGCACACTTTGAGGCGCAGAGAGAAATCAGAATGGAGATGCAGCTCAGAAGAGAAAATGCAGATATTTAATGTTACATTCTCTGCACATGCAAGGGGAGTTGCATGGTCTTTAAGGCCCTCTCCAACCCAAACTGCTCTGGGATTCTATAATATTAAAATGAGCGGAAAAATTCTGCTCCTTCTCAAAATAATTTTAACTGGTCTTGCTACAGATTAGTGAGAACTGGTATAGATTGGAGAATTCATCCAAGGAGTGGTTAAATGAGTCTCTCTGCAGGGGGTTTCCATCTCTGCAGGTGTTGGAAGTGCCACCATTGGAGATTCTCCTACCAGATACCTCCCTGAACGAGAAACGTCTGGGTGGCACCAAAGCTCACGGATGGAGGGAAGAAAAAGCAGGAATAAATCTTATTATTGCCCTGGCAGGCTGAGAAGCTGCTGTCTGCATGAAACACCACCTGGGTGGCTTTTGGGGGAGCTCCTGGCCAGAAGAGCTCCGGGATATTGCAGAGCAGGCTGCGGACTCGCTCCAGCTCCCGCTGTTTACCAGAGCAGGGCGGGATTGCTCAGGGTTGTGCTGCGTGAATTATCAGCTCTGAAGATGAAGTGGAGTGAGAATTAGCAGGTTTCTGCCATAATTATTGTTTGTTTGGATTTTTACAAGTGGAAGTGATTGTAAATATGTGCATTTTTTTTTTTTTACACATGCAAGATTCATATTTAAAATTAAAACAAATTATTTGCAAAAACAGCCTAAAGTGAAGTATATGCAATACACACATAAAAAAAATGGCAGGGGGAAGGCAGGAAGGGTTGGAGATGCTGAGATGAACAGACAGGGAGCAGATCATCTCTGAGCAGGAAATGTTTCACACACGTGCCCATCTTGTTATCCCAGGAAGGTGCTTAAAAATTCACATACTTCTCTGTCTATATGTGGAAGCTTAATAAAAGCTCCCCTCCGTGAAAATCTTGGCCACACTGTTCCCAGAGCCAAGGAAATGCCTAGAAAGTGGATTTATCCATCAGGGAAGAGGCCAGTGACCTGCACCACTGCCGACAACAACCAGCTGGTGCTTTTTACCGGGGTTTTACCCAGTAAAGGCAAGAACCGTGAACAATGGGAGGCAACGTGAATCCAGTCAATATTTACAGCCCTGTAACTGCTCAATCAGCCCAGCTGCAGCCCTGGGAGAAGGCACGGGGAAGGGGCTGTGCCTTGTCACTGCCAGCAGACCCCATGGCTTCTCCCGGCTCGGAGGGGACTCAGATTATTGAACACATGTTTTGCTGTTTGTTTTGTCACCAGCTCCTTCTCAATGGTCCCCACTGCAGAGTCAATGGCTGCCTGGTGCAAAAACCCCTGGTCCAAGAGCTGATTAGCACATTCCAGCCTGCTGTGTTAATTAGCAGGTAATAAGGGATGCTTGTCAATAAACCCAGCTGTGTCTGACCCCCCTCCTGGGCCGCTGCCTGCGGGGCTGGGGAATGACAGACCCCGCTGGGGTCACTTAGGGGATGATGTGCTCTCAGCCCAGAGTAGAGGCAAAGCTTTGGGAGAGTGCAAACAATCAGCACAGCAACAAACCCCCTTGCACTCAGGTTTTTGGGGGACAGCTGGAGGAAATGCTTTTCCACCTGGTTTGCTGGTAGAGGAGCCCTTGCTCAGCGTTCAGAGCTGGTAGTGTAAAGCCGAGAGTCAAAATGAAAGGAATTAATTATCATTAATAATCATAATAATATAATAGTAATCGTAATCATTAATGGACTTAGTGATCCTTTTAGATGCCTTCCAAGTCAGTGTATTCTAATATTGCATTATGCTCTAAGTATAGAATTGTACTCTATTGGAGTAAATCAGTGGAAATCTCTCCCCAAGGTTTCCTCACTCTTGAGAACTTTTCTGCAGTGGGTATAAATATCCCTAAGGAAAAATAAACAAACAAACGCATAAATAAAAAAATAAGGCTCTTTTGTGGCTTAAATCAGAGCAAACTTCAAATGCAGGTCCCTTCTCAGCCTGAAATCCTGACGAATGGTGGAAGTCCCCAAACAGTAACAGTTGCCTGTGCCACGTCCATTTCTGGCTTGAGGAAAAGCTCCCTGCCTTCTAGGAGGCAGGCAAATAACCTGTTTGAGGCTTTAGAGAGAGACACATAACCATCATCATCATTTTTAAGAAGCCATGTGCACCACAGTGCCTTACGGACACCTATAAATTACCCAGCACCCGCCTGCCAGCTCAGCCTAAGCTTGATATTGCCTGCAGTAATTATTTGGATCAAATGCAGTTTATCTGCTTCATATTTGTGTTTCTGTGCTCTCTGGTAACTTATAAATGTCATTGGAGTGTTTATTTGTTATAATGAAACTTAATGACGTTTGAAACCAATAGCTGTGGTTGCGGGCTGCAGGTTTGAAGTAATCTCTTCATCTTTGGAGCAGGAGGCCCAAAGATAACATTAAATTATCCTAGAGAAAAGGAAGATGTATGCAGACAGATATTCAGGCCTGTGTATTATTCATTGGAGAGATGACTAGCAATGAGCCACAGTGCCTAAGGCGACGGACTCAAAGCATTGTCACCCAGCGAAGGCAAATGTTCCTGTCCAAGGGGAGCCAGTTGTCAAGCCACAAGCCCAAGTGCATCTCAATCTGTTATATTAAACCTTCGAAGGCATCCTGGGGCGGCTGGGTGCCAGACACCCGTGTGAGATGGCTGGCAGGGAAGAAATGAGGTGGTGCTACTGTAAAACACAGCAGAGCTGCGTTAGGAGGGGGAGTATCCAGCTTTGTGAGGCATCAGAGGGGTGGGGAGCAGAGCAGGAGCTTGGCAGTGCTGGGACCCCATCCCAGCCAGCTGCTGGGTGCTGAAGGCTCTTCTCCCTCCATGCAAGACCCAGAATAAACTTTTCTAGCTTTGCTTCAGGCACTGCTCCTGGTCCTCCCTCCTTCTGAATAATTTCCTCCCTTGGTTTCTATTTCTGCGTGTATTTATAGACTCTGGTCGTGTCTCCCCTTGAGCCTCCTCCAGACTATATAAATTTACCTCCTCCAGTCTCTCCTCTTACAACCTGCTCTCTAATCCCAGGGCCATTCCTGCCACCAGAGTCAGAATTCTCCCTGGCTCTGCTCCGTGCTCCCCTGCTGCAGGGACCAGCATTGCTGCCCACGTGGAGCTGCACAATTACTGCTGCCTTATCACCTCGGGACCTGCTGAAGCAAAATGCCTGTGGCAACAGCCAGGAACATCTTTCCCTCAGCTCCCTCAGTGCTGTCAGGAGTGTGGAAGTACCCAGCACTCAGAGGTTTAACTCCTGCAGCACAGACGAGCTGTGGAACTTCTGGTTTTTGAGCTGCTTTCCTTCACGTGGGCTGGGCTGGTGCTCCCACACCTCCTGCTCAGGCTGCTGCATCTCTCAGGAATATGGAAACAGCCTCACTAGGCCCCTCCTCACAAGGGCAGTGAGACTTCAGGGTCTGCAGGAAACGGGACCCCAGTGAAGTTTGGCTTTTTGACTTCACCTGCTTCTCCTGCACCGTGTCAGACAGGTCTGGAAATGCCCTGTGCTGCAGCATCTGCCCCCAGCAGCAAAGCTCCATCCTCTGGTCTGGCCCTGAGCAATGGGACAGTGTGGCCAGAGGGTGAGGGAAGGGGTTCTGCCCCACTCAGATGAGACCCCACCAGCAGCTCTGCCTTCAGCTGTGGGGTCTTCATTATTGGAAGGACATGAACCAACTGGAGTGAGGTCAGAGTTCATGGAGGCGCTCCAGGGCTGGAGCCCCTCTGCTCTGGAGCCAGGCTGGGAGAGCTGGGGATGCTCACCTGGAGAGGAGAAGCTCCAGGGAGAGCTCAGAGCCCCTGGCAGGGCCTAAAGGGGCTCCAGGAGAGCTGGAGAGGGACTGGGGACAAGGGATGGAGGGACAGGACACAGGGAATGGCTTCCCACTGCCAGAGGGCAGGGATGGATGGGATATAGGGCAGAAATTGTTCGCTGGGAGGGTGGTGAGGCCATGGCACAGGTGCCCAGAGCAGCTGTGGCTGCCTCTGGATCCCTGGCAGTGTCCAAGTTCAGGCTGGACAGGGCTTGGAACATCCTGGGACAGTGGGAGGTGTCCCTGTTCATGGCAGAGGATTGGAACAAAACAATCTTTAAGGCCCCTTCCAACCCAAACCATTCCATAATTCCTTGATTCTCTGGTACCCTTCCTGCACTGCCATGAGCCTCTCTTCTTCCCTGGGCTGCTGTGCAAAGCCATTCCAAATCCCTGAACAACCTGAGACTGCCAATGTTTCAGTTTCATGTGATTGTAGGGCAAGATTGTTTCCCCTCAAACCCTCCAAGGACCAGCCCATGGGGCACATCCATCACTGGCATCTCTGTCCCTGGCACCAGCTGAGGTCCCTGCCCGGGGCACCTGCACGGCAGGGAGGTGACCCCTGCAGAGGGCAAACCCTGTGAGCAAACACTCGTCAGTGCTTTTTCACTGCCCACCAGGAGTGCAGCAAAGCCGGGGTTCAGCGACCACCAGGAGTGCAGCAAGGCCTGGGTTCACTGCCCACCAGGAGTGCAGCAAGGCCTGGGTTCACTGCCCACCAGGAGTGCAGCAAAGCCTGGGTTCAGCGACCACCAGGAGTGCAGCAAAGCCGGGGTTCACCGACCACCAGGAGTGCAGCAAGGCCTGGGTTCACTGCCCACCAAGAGTGCAGCAAGGCCTGGGTTCACTGCCCACCAGGAGTGCAGCAAAGCCTGGGTTCAGCGACCACCAGGAGTGCAGCAAAGCCTGGGTAACCCATTCACTTCACCCAGCTGAACACCTGGACTGGAACCAGAGGCTGTTATTGGCAGACAAGCTACGTGATGACAACTGACAGGAGAAATTCATCTTCATTATTCACAATCCTTACACAGCCAGACCTAGAGAACCCCCTGCAAAGATCTCTCCACTGAGAGCTCATCCAAGGCCCCAGCTCTAATTTCCCTTTGAGCAGACCTCTTTTCCAGCTGGGAGTGCCTTGGATTAACTAACACACCTGTCCCTGGGTTCTTGCAGCCTCCAGAGCCTGGGCAGGTGTCCCCTCCACACTCCCACTGGAGTTAACATTGCTTAAAACCTCAGTGACATCGATTAATGAGGAGGAGAGAACTGTGCAGGGCCACCTGCAATGACCTTGATGGGAACCCTTGAGCAGGGAGTTAATTCCGGACTCTGGCCGCACTCGGCTAGGAGGGGATGCAGGCTCTGCCGTCTCCCAGGCAGCTCTGGAAACAAACAAGTTGACAAATGAGGCTGCCTCTTAATGAAGCCACAGCCAAAGTCAATACTCGGCCCTTCTATCAGGGCACAGATCAAAGATGGTCTCAAGGGCAAACGACCTCGGCAGGGGTGGGACAGCTGTCACTCGGAGGAGGGAAGGGATGGCTCGGAAATGAAAAGCAGCAGCCTCAGAAGCAGAGGGAGACAAGGGCAACTTGCAGAAGCAGAAAGGAAAAGGATTTAGAAGAGGAGACATGCAGAAGACTGGGGAGGCTTTTCTTGCAGGTTTGGAGTGCTCTGTCTGGAGTTAAATCTGTTTGTTAATGTCCTGGTATTCTGGTGTCTCCACCATCACTGCCACACACCCACAGTTACATCCTCACAAACCTGTATTTCAGCTGTTTCTCTGCAGAAGTTTTCCTTCTTCTCCCACCCAGCTGACACAAGACTGAGATGGGGAAGGATTAAGGTTCCCCCATCTATACACAAGTATCTTGACAGGTTTAAAACTTTCCCTTCAAGTTAGGTACACGTGGGGTGATTTTCTGGGGGCAGGGATGGACAAGAAGGAAGGAAAACAGCACAACAGATAAGGAGACACCTCCCACAACAACAAATCAGCTCCCCAATGTCTCCAGCTGTTTGCAGCTTGGAGGAAGGATATTCTCAGCAGGCAGTTGAGCCCTGCAGCTGCTTTAGCTCCATCAATGTCCACTGCACTCTCCAAGGACCACCTCAGGCTGTCCCAAAGAGCAGTCTCACTGCAGGGAATGGCCCGGACAGGAGCCCTTTGGTGGGCAGGGTGAGCTGGGACTCACCTGGGACAGGCCACACCTGATCCCAGCCTGGCTGTGGACACTCTCCTGGGCTGCAGTTCCATACCCCGACTCTGGCTGGCTGAGGGAGCAGGTTCCTGGGGCAGGGATTGTTCCCTCCCCGTTTGGGAGGTGCCACAGCACCTGGCCCAGCATGGACTTGACCCTCAGCTGCTTGACCCTCAGTTCTGCTGCTGTGTGAGCCCAGCCAGTCCTTTCCTGTCTCCACAAAAATCCACCAGCAGCTTGGCTCCCCCTTTGAAAGCTCCAGGATTGAACACTGGTCTGAGCTGACAGCAACAACGACCCAGCACACTTATCTCCAGGTCAACCTAAATATTTTATTTAGCTCCTCAAGGAGTCAATGCCTTTCTCTCTTTCTTCCTTTATTTTAAATCTCGGAATTCTACTGACTCTCATGAATATTGATGAGGATCATTAGTCACTGAACATTTCACTTCCCTTCTCTTTTCCCCGTCTATATAAAAGCTTCGTCTTTGTTAAAGAGAAAAAAAAATCCATCTCAAGTTGAATCTCTGGATATGCTTTAAGATTACCTCCATTAATACATTTCTAGAGGAGTAAATACCCATGGGAGCAAATACTGGGTATAAAAGGGCACGGAGATACTGACCCCGAGACTGGAGCTGCACTGGAGAGAACTGGAAAGGTTTGTGGCTGATGTTCTTTGCTCTGTGAAGGTTCATGGTGGCAGCCTTGGGTACCAAATAATCCTTGCACTGGCTGCCTGGCCCAGGGGATTCCACTTGCCCACCCCCTCACACAGGATCCCTCTCTGTCCTGCAAGTTTTTGACCATTTTCACTCCTTCCATCTTCATCAGCCTCAACCTGAAGGCTTCGATCACACTGAGGGAACACAGGTTGGGGGTTTTGGCCAGATACAGCAAATAGCTTGGGGCAAACAAGAAAAGCAGGACTTGCAGCATTCAGCTGGATACTGCACAACCAGATTTCCCTATTTCCTTATGATAAGAAAGGATTTTTAGAAGGGTTTAAAATCAAGTCAGCTCAAACACAGACATGTGCATTGCTGGGTGCTTGGCAGTGTCTTTCAGTCAAATCCAACACACTCCCACTTCACTGAGGAATGGAAGCAGGATCATTTTGCTGGCCAGAAACACAAAATTTCATCCCATTTTGTCATTATAGCAGTGAAACAGAGCTGCCTCACACTGCTCCTGTAAGAGAGGAGCTTCATGCTGCGGGTTGGGACTGCAGGGATGGGGTTATGTGACACACAGGGAAACCCTGGGGATGGAGCTTCAAAATGAGTTATTCGAGCCTTTTCCAAGCACAGCAAAGGCATCGGCTCCCCAGTGCCCAGAACACCAGAGGGTTTCATCTTCACACCAGCCTCAGCTCCCACCCCACAGCCTGTTGGGCTGGAAGTGCTCCAGCACTCTAGTTTCTGCTTACAATTGCACAGCAGATTTCCTCATGCTGGCTCCAGAGCCATTTCAATGGCAGGCCTGGCTGTTTGTCGATCCCAAGGGTGTCTCAGGGTGGGACTTACAAGGCTGCAGTGGTTTTAATTGATATTCTAAGTGACAGGAGCTTGGTACTGCTTCATTGCTCCAGTCTGGGCAGCAGCAAACCATCTCTGCCTGCAGAAAGCATGTGGCTGCCGCCAGGAGAGGGAGGTTGGAGATCCAGAGCAGGCAGGAACAATCCTGGTATCTCCTTGCATCCATGTGTGCAGTGTCTGTGCCCCAAAAGTGCCCCCCAAAATAGCAGAAATGATGCTCTCCCTTTCTCCAGCCTTGGGCAGAGATGTGCTGCCACAATCCTGCCCCTTTTCTGACCAAAATCTGGATTGTTTTCTTTAAAGCAATGACTTCCAGATACCTTGAGAGCTGGAGACTTCCACACAGCCAGGCCATTGTGTCCATGTCACGGGGATTTACAGCATCATCAGCACCTGGACTCGATGGCAGAGCCAGATCTGCCCATCCAGGCTCTGCTCTGGTGGTCACCATGTCCTTTAGGGGTGGCCTGGCAGTGCTGGGTTATTGGTTGGACTCAGTGATCTCCGAGGTCTTTTCCAGTCTGAACAGCTCCATGATTCTGTGTCAGCAGTGTGACTGGGATCACTGATCACACTGCTGCCAGCAGCCTCCCTGGCAGGGTCCCCGTGGACACGAAGGAGGAAAGCTAAATGACAGACCCCAGGCTGCAGCAGCAGCTCTGCAGAGAGGGGAAAACTATCAGCAGATCCAGCCCCAAGGGAAACTCAGCCTGGAGCAGCGTGGAGGTGGGAAAGTCAGAGCTGCCATCTCCAGACAGAAGCTGTGAACCTCCTGTCATTCATGGCCCCCCACCTCCTGATTAAAAATAAACTGGCCCAAAGCTCACAGCACCAAAAGATGGCCAGGCAGCTGTGGCAAGGGGAGGTCTACAACCTTATCTCTGCCTGTTCCAGGTGCAGTTCACAAGGACTTGCAGGACAAAGCTTTTACCAACAACTCGCTATATTTCTCAGGTGCACATCCCATTTCAGTGCCAGAAAGGATCTAAAGGGGCATGGCAAGGACAATGGAATTCAAGTGGCTGAAATAATCTATATCCCACCCTAGATATTGATCCATGTATATAAATAATGGAATCCCAGAATGGTTTTGCTGGGAGAGACCTTAAAGGCCATCCTGTTCCACCCCCTGCCATGGGCAAGGACACCTTCCATTATCCCAGGTTGCTCCAAATCCTGTCCAACCTGGCCTGGAACACTTCCAGGGATGGGGCAGCCACAGCTGCTCTGGGAAACCTGTGCCAGGGCCTCAGCACCCTCACAAGGAAGAATTTTCTCCCAGTATCCCGTCGAACGCTGGCCTCCTTCAGCTCTAGGCCATCTCCTCTTGTCTCACCACTACATGCCCTTGTGAAGAGTTCCTCTCCAGCCTAAGATCCCTGAAATGTTTTTAGTGGGCCCCCCAAAGGAAGTCCCTACAAAGGAACAGTGCACAGATTCCACAGGATCCAGGTTCTCCTGCACACACCTGCAGGCTGGACAGCGAGAGAAGCAGCTCCTGAAGTGTCTGATGCTGGTACTCAGGGAGTGAGGAAGGATCGTATTCATTTATTTAAGACCACGCAGCAATAGCTTTCCACAGGGGACTGCTGCTCAAATCAATAGATAAAATGATACCCTTCGACCATTAACTGCTACAACAACACCATTACCGTACAGCTCCTGAGCTTTGGATCAGATTTATCACCAGCAGAGTTGTTCAGCCGCTCTCCAGCCGCTGTAGACAGCTGGAACATCACGGATGGAGCTCTGCTCCCCCTCTCCAAAGGAGCAGAGAGCAGCAGGAAGTTGGGGAGAACGAACAGCAGACAACAGGGGATCCCTCCCCAGGCAGGATCCTCGGGATGTGTGTGCTGCACCAGCCAGGACTCGCCTCATAGCCAGAGGGGTCCTGCCTTACCCAGCTTTCCAGCTGACCCAACCCAGCCACAGTTTCCCCCTGACACCAGACACAGGCAGCTCTTACACTGGTTTTCCTCAGGTTTCACTTACATCCCTGCCTTGTTCAGCTCCCAGACACACAAAGCATCACGGAAATATCAATGAGACCTCTGAGATAACAACACATCCTTAACAACTCCTTGGGAGCGGCTCTATCCACTCCCCTCTTCCTTCCCAGTGCCTTTGTCAGATAAAGAGCAAAAGGCTCAATGCAGTTTACCCGGAGCTGCCAGCCCTAATCAATTGTGACAGTGTCTGCTGGGGACACGAGTGACAACTCTGGGAGAGGGGAGCTCCCCCAGCACAGAGCTGGGAGCCCCCCGAGGGGGTGGCACCTTCACTGGGAGTGACAGCAGAGTGAGCAGTGCAAAGTTCCCACCACATCCCGCGGGGAGCTGGGAGATCAGCTGATAATGGAGCTGCCACCACTGCAGCTCCCTGGGCGGTTCGTGCCAGGGATCCTGCAGCTTGCAGCAAAACTTGGCAGAAATCCCATTCCCAGGGTGCAAAGCCCAGAGGGCAAAGCTGTGGGAAGATGCTGGGATGGTGTTGGAGTTGTTTCTGGGCTGTTGAGCTCTGCTGTATGCACAAGAGGCTGAGCAGAGCCAACACTGTTTGAACTAAACCAAGTGACATATCACAGGTCAGGTCCCAAAGGACAGAACCCTTCCACTGTCAGGCCAGAGAACCAAGAGAAGTTTGACCTTCTACAGCAGCACTGAGGTTGTTGGCATCTGGTAGAGGAGAAAGGTCACGTTTTACAGGGATAAGAGGGACTGGGTCCTATTTATCCTTGAGGCTCAGGCAGATTCATGCTCAGCCTGTGCTGCTGCAGATGTAAAAGTCACTTGCAAGATCCAGATTAAGTGTTCCCATAAATCCAAGTAATTCTGAGGCAGCAACTGCCTTGCTGGGCTGTTAATGGGTGGCACAAATATGCCACTGTGCCTCAGTGCCATGCTCTAATCAGAGGTTTTCCTGGCAGGAAGGGTTCACTGAACCCAGTTTGAACTATGGCAGGGAGCAGAAGAGGCGGTCAAGTAGAGAGACATTTGGAGCAGAGGCACAGCCAGCTTCTCTGAACAAGCCATTTTTTCCCAAAAGAGCAGGGACTCCATCCCAGAGCCCCAGCTGGCTTCTCCCCAGGCAGTAACACGGGGCCTGACAGAGACAGGAGCTGCAAATCAGACCATTGTTGAAAGGATGCTCAGGCTCCAGGAGGAAAAAATATTGTGAGTCCCTCTGTCCTCCACTGGAGAAATGGAAGGGTATGGTGGGATGGATGACGAGGGGTGGGACATCAGAAAGTCATGGAGCTGCTGGAGTGAGTCCAGAGGCCACGAAGATGCTCTGAGGCTGGAGCTCCTCTGCTCTGCAGCCAGGCTGGGAGAGCTGGGGGTGCTCACCTGGAGAGGAGAAGAGAGCTCAGAACTCAGAGCCCCTGCCAGGGCCTAAAGGGGCTCCAGGAGAGCTGGAGAGGGACTGGGGACAGGGGATGGAGGGACAGGACACAGGGAATGGCTTTTAAACTGCCAGAGGGCAGGGCTGGATGGGATATTGGGCAGGAATTGTTCCCTGTGAGGGTGGGCAGGCCCTGGCACAGGGTGCCCAGAGCAGCTGTGGCTGCCCCTGGATCCCTGGAAGTGTCCAAGGCCAGGCTGAACAGGGCTTGGATCAACCTGGTCTAGGGGAAAGTGTCCCTGCCCATGGCAGAGTATGGAATGAGATGTGCATTAAGATCCCTTCCAAGATAAACCATTCCACGGTTCTATTGATTCTGTGGCTGAACTGGGCACAGATCTGCCCACAGCCTTACAAACAGCAATGCATCCACACTCTGTGCCCACCACATTATCCAGGATTTCAATATTTGTGACATGCTTTAAAACTTTAACTCAGTTTGGTGTTTAAATCCATCTCCTTTCCTCTTTGTCCTCTCTGGTATTGCATTTCCCCACCTCAGCACTGCTGCCCAGCTCCCCAGAGACCCCAACTCTGCCCCTCAGCAGCACTGCTGCAGCAGGAGCTGCAGCCCTGGTTCCTGCAGGAGCTGCAGATTGCCTCAGAGAAGCTATTAAGGAGCAGTCAGATAGAGCAACCTTTCATTGACAAGGCACTCGGCCCTTTAAACGATTCCAAATAGTGTTTTCTTTTTATTGCTTTCTGCAGTTTAACAGCCTTGATTTCAAGTTACTTTGGCTTATGATAAACTCCGGATCTGTAACGCCTTTATTCTCTCCCTCTTTGGTCTCTCTCACCCACTTCTTCTTTATGTTTTTATTAAAAAAAGATCCAGGAAAACAGATGGCAGATTAAAAGGGAAACTTATTGAAATGGGTCAAATGTATCTTGCTTAGATGACAGCCACCCCATTAGATACTTTTAAACAGGACAAATAATCCGTTTGGAAGCATAAGTGGGCTTTTACATTTATTCTAAATTACAAACCAAATGATTGCAGCCTCAAATGGAAGCACTGGCTAATTGCACTAATATCTCACTAATTTCAGCACCAAGGAATGGGGGAAAAATGAACGATTTTCACCATTTTACCAATTATTCAATTTAGGCCAAGGTAGATTATGCAAACCCTGGGTTGAGCTTCCTCTCCATTTTCTGATCTATGACAAAGACTGGAATTCCAGTTATTAATAATGAAGGAGCTATAATTATTCTAAGGATGGGTACGAGATAATTACAAGCCATAAACCCAGCTCTCATACACACACACACAATTCTCTTCCCATGTCTGGCAGCACCAAAACCTTGCTGCAGACTGGAGACACCCTGAAGCTCAGGACGAACCCTCATGTGGAGCTGCAGTGCTCACAGGTCACGATGTGAACCCAGAGCTGGGAACACAAGCAGGAACTGGCAGCTGCCCAGCTCTGCAGGCAGGCAGGGCTGTTCAGAATCAACCTTCCAGAGGCTGCAATTAGGGGATCCTGAAGGTTCCTTCCAGCCCAAACCACTGTATGGCTCCATGGCTCTCTGATCCCTAGAAGCTGCAGTCTGTGAGGCCTGCATGGACACAGGGATTGTCTCAAACAGAGCAGGCTGGTGGCTCTCCTTGCATTTAGGCCACCACTGTCCCTGTCACTGAGCCAACTCCCCCCTCTCCCATGTCTGAGGTATGTGGTTGAATCCCATCGTTGCAGGACCTCCCCCTTCTCCCAACAACTTGCTGTTGGAGCAAGTCCAGAGGAGGTCATGAACTCGACAAGAGGATGGGAGCACCTTCCTGGAGATGATTGGGTTGTGTGGAGACCTTACAGCACCTTCCAGTACCTGAAGGAGCCCCAGGGAAGCTGGAGAGGGACTCTGTCAGGAACTGTAGTGATAGGACAAGGGGGAATGGGTGCAAATGGAAATTTAGACCAGATATCAGGAAGAAATTCTTCACTGTAAGGGTGGAGAGATACTGGCACAGGTTGCCCAGGGAGGTTGTGGATGCCCCATCCCTGGAAGTGTCCAAGGCCAGGTTGGACAAGTCCTTGAGCACCTGAGTCTAGTGGGAAGTCTCCCTGAATGTGGCAGGGGGAAGTTGATTTTTAAGATCCCTTCCTACTCTTAACATTTTGGGATTCTGTGAACAAAAGAACAGAGCTTTCCATTAGCCCCAGTGCCTTCCAATAAGATCCCAAACCTTCAGAACAAAGAGTTAAGGTGAGATTGCAGCCCAGACTGCAAAACTTCCAAGGCCTCACTCTTCACCCTCCCAAAACTGAAGATTTGTCTTATGCTGCCCAACAGCCCCACATGGCTTTCAAAGAAAAGTTGTGCATGTTGGATCTGGGCAGCCCTTTCCTGAGCTGATTCCTGCAGCCCTCACCCAGCAGAGATGATCTGCCAAGCTCTCCCAGTTGCACAGAAGGCAGAGCACTCGTTGCTGCAGCTCTGCAGCACAGGCTGCTGGTTCTGCTTTGTGCAGTGAATGGAGACACCGTGACTGCACAATCCAGCCCCAACACAGACAGAGAGCGGCTGCTGCCAGAGATAACTGCAGCACAACCTTCTCCTGGCACAGCAGGCAGTGTTTGCATCCCTCTGAAGAGGAGGGTTTGTCCTTCCCTGAGCACAGATCATTAACCACTCAGTGCTCCAGGAGGAAGATGCTGCACCAAATCCTTCTGTCCCTTTCCCCAGCTGTGCCTGCTTTCCCCGCTCCATGCTGGGCACTAGGATGGAGCCCACCCCTCAAACTCCAAGAGCTGTGTCCATCCCATGGAGACGCCACCTGCCCTCCACATGTGAGGACACCAGAGCCAGCGAGGTGTCTGGAAGGGGACAGACAAGGGAGCTGCCCTGCCCCGCTGCCCTGCCTGGGGGGACATTGTTGCAGGCACCTTCCAGCAGCCGGTGGCTGGCGGGAACAGGTGGTGGAGGTGAAGGCTGACACCTCTCAGTGCTTAATCGTTCCCGTTAGTAGCTTTATGAATGGCAGCCAAAAAGTGCCATAATTGCTGCAGTGACGCTTGCTAATGACTCGAGTTAGATCTGGAAAGTAGTCAAAGGCAGGAGACAAGAAGTGAAATTGCAGGAGCAGCATCTGAATTCCTGCCTTGGACCACTGCAGAGGAGAGCGGAGCAAGCCCAGCTTGAGACCTGCAGGTATGGACAGGGAGGGACCAAGCATGATAGGTGAGCAGGGAGAGATATTCCAGCACACCCCTTGCCTGCCCTTGAGAAGCGAATTGCATCAGAAAGGAGAAGTGGGAACTCAGGAATGGGCCCAAATTTTCAGAGTAGCTCAAAATCCTTTTTTGGGGGGGACTAAGGTGACCCACCTCCTAGAAAACATCTTTCTACTCCAAAATCACCTTGAATCAGGGTGGCACAAGCCCTGGTGGAACAGGCTAACTCGGCTCACTGGCAGCCCCTGCAGCCCCAGCACCACCTCCCTTGCACTGCAGGTGCCTTGGGACATCCAGCCCACCGGGGGTGGCTCCCACTGCTCCTCCCTCATGGCCACGGCAGAGCCGTTCCCAAGGAGCAATCCGGCCCCTCCTGAGCTAACAGCACGCTCCTCCTGATTATGTATCTGTTTCTGAATGTTAACAAACAGTCGGCAGCAGCTGATTGAGTGGGTTATTAGCAGAATGAAGACAGATGGTGGAGGATTAACTCCAAAGTGTCTTCATTGCACGGCCGTCATTGCAGACAGCTCTCCCTCTCCCTCTGTCTGCAACTGTCACCAGCTCCATTCCACACCACAGCTCCCAGTGCACACCAGAGCACGGGCCCAGCACGAGACCAGCCCATCATCAATCACAGGAGCACAGAGCAGCCACGCTGGAGCTGTGCCTTCCTTCCCCCCGGACAAATTCCACCCCCAAATCCAGACTTTTCCTGCTGAGGGCTTTACAAAGCAAGAAGTGGTCGCACCTGATACAGCAGAGCAGTGCAAGGACAGTGCCCACACCGGGTTTGCTGTGCTCATCACAGGTGCCTGACAGCTGGGAGAGGCTCCAACACTGCACCTGGACCTCTCTGATCACTACAGAGACTGAGATGAGGGACTGGTGGAACTGACGTGGGCAGAGGCACATCCATGGACACTGATCTTGGCTCCTCATCCTGGGGCCCAGCTCAGCTGGAAGAGCCACATCTACAGCCAGCTGTGCTGATGGACATCATCCCTTGCCAGCGGGTCACCAAACAGCACAATGTCACCAAAGACCTTTGCTGGGCATCTCTAACCCACATCAAATTCACCTCACTGGGAGAGGATGCCAAACTGATCTGTGAGCATCCAGACTGGATCTTCTCTGTGGGGACAGCCGAAAACACCATTTTCACAGAATCACAGAGTCACAGAATCCCAGAATATCCCGAGGTGTGAGTGACCCACAAGGATCATTGATCCAGCCCCTGGCCCTGCACAGACACCCCAACAATCCCACCCTGGGCATCCCTGGAGCGCTGTCCAAAGGCTCCTGGAGCTCTGGCAGCCTCGGGGCCGTGCCCATTCCCTGGGGAGCCTGGGCAGTGCCCAGCACCCTCTGGGGGAAGAACCTTTTCCCAACATCCAATGTAAGAAATTATTTCCCATCAGTAAATGATTCTTCCACACTGTCAAGGCTTCCAACTCCTCTTGTGCTTATCTACCTCCAAGCCATTGTAGATGTCTCCAGTAAATGACAGGAAGGTTCTAATGGTCCCTGCAATTACCTGTTTCCTCTGGGATGGAGACCTCACATCTCATCCCACTGCCCCACTGCCTTCCTGTGCTTTCAGCTCCTTCAGCTCCCTTGTAGTTATTAAGAGGGGTGTTCTCCAGCCTCTTTTTAAAGGGTGAAAAAGCTCTCACTCGGCACAAATACAAAAGGGGCGCTGCTCTCTCTCCTCACCCTGGTAAGGGAACTGGCCCAAAGAGTCTGGCTTAGGCACCTTGGGCAGGAAATTCCTGTAGATGACCAGACATCTGACCCCACCCACGCCATACAGTGTGGATCTGCACTGCAATCCACCAAAACCCTGGGAGGCTGGATGTCGGCAATTGTCGTCTGTAACTGCTTCTAATGAAAACACAAGTCCTAGGTGGTCTTTGTAGCCATGGAAATCCCCCTGACTTTTGTTTTTGGCAGATTGTACCTTTAAACATAATGGCCCTGCAGCCTGCAGGGGCCAGAAACTGGCTGCATGTCAGGCAGGAACACTTTGTTCCCTTTCCCTCACAAAAGCTTTACTTCTGGCCTTTCATGTCTCTTTGTTCTCTCCACACAAAGCCACGCTCAGCCTGAAAAGGGGCTCACTTCGTGGGCTGACGCAGACTCTGAATCCATCAGGGGACCAGATCAATCCCAAAGGACTGGCAGGATGCCCAGGGTGCTGCCAGCTCTCCAACACCCCGTGAGCATCCCCAGGGTCTGGGCACAGCCACAGGCAGCCTGTCCGAGAGGCTTGAGGGACAGGAATGTAAAGAGAGGGAGGCTGCACCTTCTCACAGCACTCTTGTCCCATGGGGCAGCCCCTTCCCATTAAAAACATCCTTTAATCAATGTTTAAAGAGTGTGTGGTAATTAACAAGCACGAGGTGAAGTCTTGTGAAGTACTTTCCCCATGTTATCAGCTCAGTATCAGGGCTCCCGGGAACGTGAGGGAACCTTTGATCTTCTAACGGATATTTGAACCATAAACTTGCCTCTATGAGAGTTTTACTCCATGGAAACAAACACACCTTTTACTCTCATGGAAAAAGGCTCCCTGCAGGAGCAGCCACCCCCATGGCTAACTGCTGACAACACTCCATCCCATTCAGGGAAAAAGAGTCATGCAATAGTTTGGGTTAGAAGGGACCTTTCAGGGTCACTCAACCCAACCCCCCTGCAGTGAGCAGGGACACCTTCCTCCAGACCAGGTTACTCACAGCCCCATCCAGCCTGACCTTGGATGTTTCCAGAAAAGGAAGAGCAGTAGGGCAAGAGATCACACCCTTTGTCCAAATTATTTCCAATCTGACTTCCTAAAAAGGGTTAAATCCACGCTTGGGGTCAACTTTCCAATTCCCAGAGTGACCTCACAGAAGCCAAACTCTCTGTGACACATCCTGGAGACCCTCCCATCTCACAGGGCTCTGGGCTTGCTTCTCTCATCCAACATTAATCAGAAGGAGCTGCACCAGGGATGGCTCCAGGAAAGGAAGCTACCAGAAGCAAGGATGTCAGTTCTTCTGAGCATAAATAGTTTTTGTTTAGTTATTATGCTTCATAATTATTTATGATATTTCTATGGATTAATCAATGCTCATAAAGTACTTGAGGAATGACTGGAATGTAAAATAGGGAAATTTTAGCAGAAGTTTGAAGAGCAATGTAATGGTGACTCTGCCAGGTTCAAAGGCACTGGCAACTGGGGTTCTGGAAGTGTCACGGTGACCCCTGCCACCCAGCTAGGATGAGAAGGGTAGATGCAGCAATTGCTGCAAGAGCTTCCTGTGTGGCAAATCCTTTCTGTAGGAAAGGACAGTGAGTTTTGGATGTATGGAGCTGCAAAGCTCCTGCTCTTCTCTTGCAGCTTCACACAGGGGGCTCCCCACGTGCATGCCCTCTAAGATGTTCCAGAGATCAAAGGGGAAGCAGGATTTTCTCCTGGGTGGGTAAAAGAACCCAGCACGTCCTTAGAGGTGAAGCCCCTCACTATGAGATTGCTAAAGAGGAAGAAGAAGAGAAGGTGAGGGAACTGCTCACCTTCAGTCATCCTGCGGTACTTCTCCTTGTACATGAACCCCAGTACTAGGCAGCATCCTCTTCCTGGGAGCCCCAGTTCTGCAAGAGAAGAGAGGGCGGGGTTAGACTGGGCTGAGGACAGGAGCAGGCACCTGGGGCTGCTGCAGGGAGCAAATCCTGCTGGAGACACCCTTCAGGAAAAGCTCCAGGAAGGTGGGCACGTAACTGAAGTCTTTTGTCAGCCTCACAAAGCTGGGCTGGGCTGGGCCCCAAGACGGTGTATTTAAAGACAGGAGAGTCAGCATCCCCTCCCTTGCCTGTCCTTAAGCATTCCTCTATTCCAAGAGAGGGAATGAGCTGCATCTTCCTCCATTGCAGCGTGTTGCAACAACAGGACTCTTTTATCCCTTTCTCCCTTAGTGGGCAGCAAAGTGAAACGGGAAATGGCCCTCAGTAGGGAAGAGAATTCTGGCCTGAGGAATCTTGCTCTTTAGAAGCAAGCAAGTGACCCTGTGAGCAGGAGAGTGCCAGAGTCTGAGGAGGCACAGGCCTTTGATGCCTTGATTTTTTAATGGGGCTTTTTGACTCTTGGTAACAAACAGCGAGATCTGAGCGTGGGTTTTTCCAGAAGTAGGCTGCGAGCACAGGCGCTCTCCCCGTGCGCGTCTCAGGGAGGCAGAGAGCTCTCGTTCTTCAAACAAATCCTCCTGTGTCACAGCGCAGAAAATTAAGGTACCATGTCCCCAACGCTGCCTGCGGACCTGCAGAGCTCCTCGGGGGCTTCTGTGCTCGGCACAGCCCCGCTGATCAAAGCCCCTTTGATGTTTACTTAATGCGGCTGCGGACCGTGCAGAGCCCCCCGTGCCGCGGGAGGAGCGCCGGGAACTTTCCTGTGCCGCTCCCGGGAGGGGAGGGCGGCGGAGCAGGAGAGGCTGGAGAGCGCAGAGTGGCTGGAGAGTGCAGCAGGACCTGCCCGGAAAACTTGGCTTTCAGTGCCACCAGGCAAACACGGGGTTGAATGGCAGATCTGGCGCGTGTCCAGAGGAAGAGGGAAGTGTGGTGTGATGTACAGGGAATATCCCCAGATCCATGTGGGTATAGACCCAGATACAGAGAATCCCTGCCTGACAGTGCTCGCTGCCATGGCATCCCAGCAGAGTGGTTACATCCTCCTCTTGTGCACAGCGTGAAGCAGAATTTGAGCCTAAACCTAGAAAAAAAACCAGACTTCTTTTGATGCCAGGGCACTCAGGGTGCACACAAGCCCAGCTGAAGCACTTCCTCTGTCATCGTACAGGGCTCCACCTTGCAGGAGGCTCCTGGCCCTAAGGCTCCCACCAGGGAGGAATCAGCATCTAACCAAAATAAATCACACATGTAATCCTACTGAGGCTGATGCTCAGACAAAAGCAAGTCTCTTGAAATAATCAGAGTGAGCTGAAATTTAATTGGTCCCCTAAATCCTCCTTGTCCTGCAGAGAATGCCCTGGAGAGGAACAGGTGTCTCCAGCTGTCACAATGTCTTTGGGGGTGCTTGTAACTCTCTTATGGGCCATAAAAAAAGGTGGTGACTAACTCAGGTGAAGATGGATAAACTCAGGGCAGATGGAGCAACCACCAGAACTCTCAGAAGTTTCTTGAATTTACAGGAAGAGGTAATGAGCAAACGTCCACCTCTGGTGGTGCAAAGCAGTCCTCTTGCTCTCCAGAACAGAGATAACGTGCTCCACCAAGGGCTGCACAAAGTGCACAACCACAACCACACTCAGGAAGGTGCTGGCCTGCAGTGTGCTGGATGTCTGTGACTGCAGGGACACCCAGCTCAGGCTGCCTCCCTCAGCCCTGCCTGATAAGGAGAATCGATAAGGCCTTGCTGACCTTGAGGGTGTTTCCATGCAGGATCCTGTGAGGACACACACTCCGTGTGCCTGGCAGGGCTGTGAGCCTGCCTGGAGCCCCCAGGGCCGACTGCACAGAGCCAGCAAAGCAGGTGAGAGCCTTTATGTCTTTATTGATAGGAAAACAAAACCCCATCGATTGCTATTGAGCCTCCAACGAGCACCAAGGTATCAAAGTAATTAAAACAACACAATTAGATTAGCGTCAGACAAGGCAGCAGAGCCCACAGAGCAGCTGAGCGAGGCAGCACTGCTCTGACTCAGCGTGCCCACGGGGCTGTGTGTGGATGCTGGCTGGGTTTGCACACAGACCTGGGGTGAGGGGCCCTGCCACACCCTGCACACACCATGAGCACGAACACCACCAAGATCATGGAATGGTTTGGGGGGGAATGGACCTTAAGGACCCTGCCATGGACAGGGACACCTCCCACTATCCCAGGCTGCTCCAAGCTCTGTCCAACCTGGCCTTGAACACTCCCAGGGACCCAGGGGCAGTCACAGCTTCTCTGGGCACCCTGTGCCAGGCCCTCCCCAACCCTCACAGGGAGGAATTTCTTCCCAATATCCCATCCATCCCTGCCCTCTGGCAGTGGGAAGCCATTCCCTGTGTCCTGTCCCTCCATCCCTTGCCCAAGGTCCTTCTCAGCTCTTCTGGTGGTTCTTTACACTCTGGCAGAAGCTTTAAAGGCTCCCCAGAGCCTTTTCTTCTCCAGGTAAGCATGCCCAGCTCTCCCAGCCTGGCTCCAGAGCAGGGGGCTCCAGCCCTCAGAGCATCTCTGTGGCCTCTCTGGCCTCACTCCAGCAGCTCCAGGTCGTTCTAATGGGTTGTTATGGGTTATTATAATGTCCTCCCAATGATGGTGGCCCCAGAGCACTCCAAACCAGGGCAGTGCTGGGGGCAGCAGGAGCTGCAGTGTCCTGGGACAATCCCACCACTCAGGTGTCCAGCTCTCACCTTCCCCTTGCTGTGAGCAAAAAGCTCCCCAAAAAGGGGTTGTGGGCAGGGGCTCCAGCCCCAGGCAGTGGCTGTGCTGCCCAACAGGTCCCAGGCCCAGCTCAGACAGGGAGGGAGGCTCAGGCTGAGCTGGATCTAGAGGAAATGTGGCTCTTGCCTCTCTGGAGCCTGGCTCAGCAGGCTGCTGTGGGTGCCTGTCTGCCGTTTGCCTCCCCAAGGGGTGCTATAATTAACACTTATAAACCACTTTGATATCCCATGATGAAAGGAGCTGTACAAAAGCACTGCATTATAATAATTCATACCATAAATTTGTGAGAACATGCAAAAATCTTTATAGCTAAAGGCACCTTTAAATACTTGAGAGCACCTTTAAAAGGTAAAATACTTCAAGATGACTCTGCTGCTTAAGGATGTCTCACCATTTTGGCTTTTAGTGGCTACCTAAGGCTAAAATAGCTAAGCAGATACCCAGAATTTTAAATGTCTTGGCTTTAGGAGGGCTGCTGAGACACACTGAAACCAGAATGTTTTAACCCTTGCATGGCCCCATCTCCCCCAAATCAATCCCACCCATTTCCTCGTGAAGACAATTGAATTTCTCAGCATGGCAAAAGTAGTTACAGCTGAAGTTGATCATCCCACGCACTGTGATGAAGTGGGAGCTAAAGTATCCTGGTTGGAAAACACACAGCAGAACCATGGTTCCAACTCTCTCACAAGTACCTGCATTAATTCCCCCCCAAACTGGCAGAAGAGCCACTCACTGGGCAAAACAGGAGCAACTTCAAACACAAATAGCCAGTGACAATGAAGCAAAAGCCAATTAAAAGAAACAAGACCTTGGAGTCTTCCAGAAACGGATCCTCAGCCTGGGAAATAGAGGGGAAAGTTGTTTAGGAAGAAAGATCTCTCAGTGCTGGCCCAAACTATGGATTCCTCCAGCTTTTTCCTCAGTTCTTCCATTGAATGGGATTTCTTTACTCAATTTCAAGGTGATTCCTTCCCTCAGCACTCAGGAAGGGAAGGAAATATCCAATCACGGGTGCACTAAAGGCTAAAGCTGCAAAGCTGTAATAAGGGTTTATTAACATAATCATAATATGTACTATTGTGTAGCTGTATCCCACCAGGAATGATAATAAACATTTAATAGCCCAATAATACCTGTTTAATAATTTTTCAGCTCACTCTGTCTAATTGCAAGTTTATTAAAGAACGATAAACTTTATAATCGTTGTAAAGGCATAATTGCAATTCCATTGCTTATTTAATATTGAACTAATGATATTACAACTAAGTTATATTTTCCCATACATATTAAATATCAATTAGCTGGTTTAAACTATTGATTTGTATTTAATTAACTATGCTATTATATACCAATTAAACTCTTATAAGAGAAGCAGAAACAGCTGGTCTCTTAAATTAAATTTTTAAAACTTTGTATTAACATAAATATCACGTTTCCATTTTGTCATGTTTTCCTTCTACAGTGATGGCAATTTGCTACCTGTAAATATTTTTTCTGTTTATGTGTTATTTCCATGAGTTTAACTCTACTTCCTGGGATAGGGAGTGGGCAACCTCCAGATATCCTGCTGTCAGTGACACCGAAATGTGGGAACTGGGAAAGGCAGAGGGCTGGAAAAGCCTTATCTCACCTGAGGATCCCAGAAGCAAAGAACTCAGCTGGGAGCTCTTTAAAGAGCATGTAATTCTCCAGGGAAAGAAGATCAACACCTTCTCAAGTTGGCCAGCGTGACAGGTGACAGGAGAAGTGACAGGAGAAGATCCTATGTCACCAAATCAAAGAGATTTTGGTTATTACACTCTTTGATGGAGGAATCTCATCCTCCTGCTTAGAAGCTCCCTGTCCTGGTGGATGCAGTTCCTTGCTGTATTTGGGTGCCTTGAATACGGAGCAATATGGACAGAAAAGCCTGATCTCCCAAGGTTTTCCATGCTCTTGGCTTCACTCTGTTTAGGGATGCTGTATCCCAATAGTTTGAAGAAATACGTGAAGGAGAATTTTATTTGATTTTCATCATCCTGATTTCCAGGCTCAAAACCATCCAAACGTCCCTGTGACCTCTTCTTCAGAGGACTCTGCCCTGGGCTCCCGTGGAGCACCTTTCCCTCCAAGCTCTCCTGGCAGGAGTGCTGAGTTCAAGCTTCCTCCCTCGATGTCCTTTGCATCCACGAGCATCCCTGAGCCATCCCAACTCCTGCTGCAGTTCGGCAGAGAGCAAACGGATCCTTTGGCACGGAATTTCTATATTACACTGTTAACTCTGCAGAGCAATCCAAGATCTTCGGAGATGAAAAAAGCCATAGGAATGCACGTTATTATTAAATCTGTGCCTGGTTAATTTATAAAAATGTATTAAAAAACCTAAGAGGCTTCCCAGATGAGAAAATGAGCACATTACTGTTTGAAATATGAATGAAGCAGAGATCAGTGTTAAATGCCGGAGTGGTATTGTATTTTATTCTACAGTGCTCTGCAAAAAAGTTGCATTTATAAACCCATTTACTGTATTATGTACTCGCAAACCACCTTGTCATCCATTTATTGCACAAATAAAATCTTAAAAGCAGAGGATTAGTTGAGTGTGTCCCTGTGGGACCACAATCTGACTTTAAAGAATCCATCAATGAAAGAAAACAGATGGAGCAGAGATGTTTGCCAGCTCATTGCTCCGAGATGGAAAACAACAACTGGCTATTCTCCCACAGCCCACAGACCTGGAAAGAGAGAAGGACGTCCAGCAGGACTTGGGGAAAACTGTCCCCATTCAGGAGCCAGTTCTGGTTGAAGAATTTATCATTCCAGTCTCCTCTCCTATTGCTGCACAGGGTGAAGACCTTGGAGAGGATAGCTCAACTTTGCACGGTGAGAGAAAACTCCCCAGAACTGAAGCCCTGTGTAGAACCTCTGTTAAGACCTAAATTTGCCTTAAACACCACTGGAGAGGCACCTACCTGCATTTGGGAACAGTAACAGCACAAACCAGTGCCAGGGCTGTTGTCCCTACTGGGAATTTCTGCTGCTGAAGGGTGAAGGTCTGGAGGATCCTTAAAACTTCTTTCAAACATATCTTTTGGGTTAAAAACCACAATGGAAAAAGACAGGAAAGCTTGGACGTGCTGATTTTTGCTGTGCCTCTTTCAGCCCAGTAGAAAACCGAAGTCTCCATTACCCAGAGGAGATTCTTTGGGACAAACAACTTTGGACAGGCACATGCCTTGAATATTGGAGTACACTGGAATCCAACTCTCCAGGTGCCTTGAAAGGCATCAGCACTGGAAGCTTCAAGAGGAAGAACAGAGAAACACACGGGAGGCTGCTCTTCCCAGAAACAAGCTCTGCCCTGGTACCAGACAATTAAAAGTTGCTTCTTAGCAGGAAACACAGTTGGCCGAAGGGAAAAGAAAGAAGAGGGATTTGTGCTGCTGAGCAAAGAGAATGATATCCCTTGTGTTCCCTGGCTAATGAAGGGAAAAGAGGCACCTCCAAGTTGTAACTCAGCGCTGGAGTGTTTTGAAGAGGTTTTTCTTCTCTAGTGGCAACAGAGAGCCTTTGGTCCCTAAAGTTCAGAACTGAATCTGTCTGTATTCCCCACTCTCCTCCCCAGCCCTTCATGGCTGATGCACTTTTTCTGAACCTCTCACAAACATGTCCAATTTGGGCACCATCTGACAAGTGAAGAAAAATCTTCACAAACCTCAAATCCAGTCATTCTTTGGATTTTTTTTTTTCCTTTTCCTGAAGTGAAGAAATCTGATGGAGCTGCAGTAGGAAAAACAATTCACCCCAGAGCAAGGTGGCTGTTGGTACTTGAACCTTCCCACACAAACAGCTTTCACAGCTTTGTGTGGACAGGCATGTATTTACACTGGTCATATTGTCCAAAATGCTTTGCTAAGGCCTTGGGGCAGCAAGTTCCACAGCTTAACTACACCTCATGTGCAGGAAAAAGTATTTTTCATGTATTTCCTACTATAAAAGTCATAACTTCCACACAGGGCTTTATGTGAAAGAAAACCAAATAAAAGGTTGTGTAGAAACAATCTGTTTTCTTCACTAGTGAATATCAAACCCACTCCTGTTTGCACTGCTGAGAGCTGGGCCAGGTACCCCACACAGTCAGAGAATTCCACACCATGGCAAAACACACACCCAGGCATTGGAAAAGGCTGGTGGGGCTGCCCATGATCCCAAATTCAATCAGCAGTCCCATGTGGCATTGTTCCCTCCTTACCCCACTTCTGAAGGCTCCACCCTTGTGGGGTTGGTGTTTCCTTTCACAGTCTCACAGGACGCAGGTGCAGCTCCAGCATTTTCGCCCAGTTCACACGAGTTTTAGAGTATTTTTCAAGAGCTGCTCTCCCAGGCACCTTTCCTGGCTCAGCCCCTCCGATGCTCCTGCCCTTGCTGCAGCCCTGGAGCTCGGATCCTCCTTGTGAGATGCCTGTGTTCAACCAGCTCCCCTGCTGGCAGCTCTGACCTGCACTTCAAGGGCTGCCCAGGAAAGGAATCTGCTTCATTACAGCCCATTGTGCTGCTCCAGCCAAGGCTTCAAATGTTCTGTTCCAGGGCAGCGAGCGGCTGCAGGAGGGGCTGGAACAAGCCTTGCAGGGAAATTAAGGCAACAGGCAAACACCTGCCCATGCATTCCCCAGTCCCCAGGTCAGCCCCTGAAACCAGGACACAGCACCATCAACGTCGTCCCACCAGGAGAGGATCTGAACTGACAGGATTTGCTGATTCTGGGGAGGTGGTAGGGCAGCCAGGGACAGGATAGGACAATCAGGGACAGGGCAGGACAGCCAGGGACAGGACAGGACAGCCAGGGACAGGGCACATCTGTCTTGGACTCACTGCAGTGGCTACATTGCACCAGCCCACANCAGGGCAGGGCAGGGCAGGGCAGGACAGCCATGGACAGGGCAGGGCAGCCAGGGACAGGGCAGGGCAGCCAGGGACAGGGCAGGACAGGCAGGGACAGGGCAGGACAACCAGGGACACAGCAGGACAGCCAGGGACAGGGCAGGACAGCCAGGGACACGGCAGGGCAGCCAGGTGCTGGGCACATCTGTCTTGGCCTCACTGCAGTGGCTGCATTGCACCAGCCCACAAAGATCCCTGTGCTCCATGGAGCTCCTTGAGCCCCCCGGGACACAGCCAGGGCAGGAGAGGGGAACAGAGAGTGTCCCTCACCCTGTCTGGCTGCTCCACCTCCACCAGGAATTCCTCTGCTGGAGCCATGGGCTGGGATGGCCCTCTCTGTCACTTGCCCCCATGCTCTGCTTGGCAGATCAGCCCTGGGCTGGCAGGGATTTGGGGACCTGCCTGCCAAGGGCTGTGGTGGCACCGACGCCACATTATGTCCTCCACCCACCTTCTTCCAACCCACCAAGCCCAGGGGCTGCACATTCAACTCCAAGAGCAGAAAAGTGACCCCACCCTCCATGTATGGAACCCATCCCAGCTTTCTGCAGCACCTCTTCCACTGAAAAAAGCTGTCCAGGAAAATAAAATGCCTTGATGGGAACATGGCCCAGAGACTGGAAAAGCCCAGAGTCTGTAGCACAAGGGGTCTGTGTGAACCAGGGGGGCTGCACGAGAAGGGGTGTTTGGAAGATGGATCAAGCTGGTCTAAAGCTGTGTTGAGCCTTCCTGCTCCATCTCCAGTGATTGCATCAGGATGTGCTCCTGCAAACCATGAGGGCTTTCAACAGCAGGGGTTGTGAGACTCTGAGATGGTCTAAAACCAGCTCAGAACAAAACTGACAGGGAGAAAGACACAAAATCCACATATTTTAATTCCTTAAGAGTGCAGTGTTTTCTCTGAAGGCCTGGTTTCCCTGGGGCTTCTCACTTCACTGAAAGCCTCTGCACCGTTCCTTGCTCCTGCTGAAGGGCCCCCCCGTGTCCCACCCCAATCCAGGCAACATCAGCCACAGACACAGCACATTATCCTGGAGCCTGGTGGGAACATCTCATGTTGGAATAAATAACACTTCTTGTGTTTGCCTGTCACTCAGAGAGCCACATTTACGTGCAGGTCTGGAGTTCCACACAACAGCAGGAGTGTCCCGGCCTCACACCCTACCCACAGCACCTTGTAAAAACCAACAAACAAAAAAACCAACCAACCAACCCCCTTTAGGTGAAAATCCAACAAAATAAAAGAAAACAAGCTCAACTGGGAGGAGGACATGGCAATGGAAACACTTTGCAATAAACCCTGGAAGTCCCCACGCTGCTCTGACAGATTGTGGATAAGCTGGAGAGAAAAATAATAAAAATAAACCCACAGAACCGTAAAGGTCACATCTATAGCCGTGCTCTGGATCAACAATGGCTCCTCACGCCTCCCACCTTGGACGTGTTTCTGCCTAAGTCATCCTTCTTACAAGTCTGGAAGATGGACTGCAGCACAGGGAAGCACAAACCATTCCTGCCCTGGGAGACGTGCTGGGATCACAGCTTTCCTCTGCCTGACCTCAGTCACTGCCTTCCAGCCCGTGTGTCCCAGATGCTCCTGCCCCAGATCCAGTGAATCCCATTGCCCAGCTGCTCCCAAGGCTGCACATGCTGCACACCCCAAGAATTGCCTGGCTCCCCCAAGATGGAGGAGCTGTGGCCCTCCCCTCCCCTCCCCTCTGGAGGCAGGGAAAGCACTGCAGTACCATCCTGCTCTCTGTGAACACACACAACAGCCCAAGCAGGGATCCCTGCTGTCCTCCTATTACTGGGAAATCACACTCCAGACTCACAGGCTCCATTACCCCTGTGTATCGTATAATTAAATTATATTTGCTGGTTACCTCCCAGCACGGCTGCAATTCTTCCGCATCTGAGGCATTTTAGAAATATTTCTGATCTTCAGCTTCTATCACATTTTTCCTCTCCTTGGCAACTCTCAGCTGTCTTTTAGCTGCATTCCTACCTGTGAGGTGGGAATGGGCAGGAGACCTGCTGTGACCAGTCCACGCTGTGCTGTCTCCTCTCCAAGATGAAGGAGATCAGTGATGTGAATGTTTTATCTTAGGGTGGACCCATGGCACAGGTTAATCCCCATTTTCTCCTCAGATATCCAAACCTGAATTACTTCCAGGAATTTGAATGGGAGCTGAGGTTCCTGAACAGCTTGGGGAACCTCGTGGTGGTGTCGCCAAACCATCACAGATGAGTAAACTAGCGAAGGAAGAAGCAATTGCAGAGTAATCCCAACTGGAGGGGCATTTGCTGCAGTCCCTGCTCCTCCCCTTCTGTTCAAACTTTCTGACTTTCTGGGAGAGCTGTGGTGCTAAATGGAAGGGGAAGTGTGAGAACAGGTCCCAGCCCTCCACCAAGGAACAAGGCACCAATTACAGGGTGGGGGAGAAAGCCATAAGGTTTAAGGGATTATCTCATCACCACATTTCTGTCCCTTTCTGCTTTGATTGAGGTATTGAGGTTTAAGCGTGCTGGCAGGGAAGGCTTTGGCCACGCTCAGCAGGAGGAGAAAGGAAAGTGAGTGGGCAAATCTCAGGCTGTGGGAGGCTGATTGCTGCCCTGTCCAGACCATGTTCCTTCCATGTCCCAGTGGGAGCAGATTCGCTCCCACCACGAGGACCAAATCCATCCCCCAGGCCATGCTTGAGCTCAGCCTGCCCTGGCACTGCTCACCCTGTCCAGCTCCAGAGAGGGCACCAAGGGCACTGAGCATCCACAGCAACTTCAGGCTGCAGCATTCAACCTAAATCTCGTGATATTCATGTCTCATGACCATCTCTCTCCCCTTTTTGAGCATTTTCAGTTACCTAATTGGCCTGAAACCTCACAATTTCTGCAACTGGTCCCACTAGCTGGATCTTCTGCAAATGCTTTGCTAGCAATGCTCAGCTGCCTCAGCTGAAATTATTGTAGTTCACACCATGTTAAACCCTCCTTCCACCTCTACAGGTGCAATGAGCACAGGTAAGGGGTAGGAAGGTAAACCAGGGAAGATGGGTGTGAGGGAGGGACCAAAGCAGGCACACGAGGCAGGGATCTCCCCCATCCAGCAGCAGAGATCCCTCCCACCCAGCAGTGGGATCTCCCCACCCAGCAGTGGGATCTCCCCACCCAGCAGTGGGATCTCTCCCATCCAGCAGTGGGATTTCCCCACCCAGCATTTCCCCTCCTTGTGACATCTCCTGACCAAAAATCAGTCCCCCCTTGGGGCTGACTCGTGGCACTGATGCCTTTTTGCACCTTCCCTGCTCCCTCCCTGCCAAACCCCATCACTGCACACAGCTCCCACTGCCAGGGGGGCATTTTCCCAGCATTGGCCATAACTTGGATGATCTGTGGAAACAGCTCCTCTGCTTCCCCCAGTGCTGCTCCCACGTGCACTCTCTCAATCCCATTAAAAGTAATGGGGTGAGATTGTCCAGCCCATTACTTTCAATGGCTTACTTTCAGCCAGACAGCCTAAAGCTCCCATATCCTCCAAACAGCCAGCAGAGGAGCTCCACAACTCCCCATTTCATTAGCACATCGTGTATTCCAGCTTGCCAGGGTTTAATTGGAAAGAGAGCCAAGCCTGCGTTAAGGTTTGCTAATTGCTGCAGGAGAGACAAGAGCATTCCTTGCACCACTGGTGATTATTTCCTTGCTCAGCAATTTTGGGTTCTCCAAGGTGTGAGGTTTTATGAAAATAGTCCAAGTTAGTTAAAAAAAAAAAAAAAAGGAGAGACATAAGCAAACACAGCCACAGGAGAGGGACTTTATGGAATGGTTGTGTGCTCCAAGATTCTGCTGGTGCTGGAGGGGAAATACAAGTTGCAGGAGGGTCTGCCAGGAAGAAACACTGGTCTTGCAGAAAGCCAAGTGAAAATTGTATATTTAAGATGCATCACAGGAGCTGCAGTTTGAGTCTTTCTGAACTATAAGTCCAATAATCCACTGAGGGCAGAGACAGGGCAAAAATCAAACCACTTTGCTTCCAAGACAGTTTGATACTACAAGATGCTCAGAAAGCTGTGCAGCCAAACACTTTTCTTTGGGAGTCGGAGAAATCCCATTTCTGGTCTGATTCCTGACCTCGCCTTCTGCTCTGGGTTCATAAAAGCCTGTCAGAACTTGATCATGTAGAGCCACGTGCCCTGTTACAGCCAGGGAAGGGACCTATTAGGGATGTACATAATGATGTGTCCGGGGGACTGAATAATGACATCTCAACAGCTGGCTAAAAAAGTGGGAAGAGCTGAGTAGTTAAATCATAGAATATCCTGAGTTGGAAGAGCCCCACAAGGATTGAGTTGAACTCTGCCCAGGACACCCCAAGAATCCCACCAGGTGCCTGAGAGTGCTGACAAATGGTTGATAAAAGTCTCCTCTGATCATAAAACACCAGGAAGCTGCTGGTGACACTCACAGGCAAGTGCTGGAAGCTTCCAGCCCAGCCTGGACTTTTCTTGCCTCTGAGCTGAGCCAGGAGCAGATTAGGAAGTGCAGCTCTGCTGCACAACCCCTGTGAGGTCTCTGGTGGCCCCAGGGGCTCGGGGCTGTGCCCTGATGTGATGTTGGGTCTCTCTGCTGCCACTCCAAAGCTGTTAGCAGGGTGATGCTCCAGCCCTGTCCAGATCAAGACAGATGGCAATAAATTTTCCAGTGGCTGGAGCAGAGTGCAGCAACTGTGTGATTAGCATCTTTTTCTCCACTTCACATTTCATCTGTAAACTAAGATTAAATATCTGGAGGAAAAAAGCTGCAGGAAAAGGGAACTTTAATATGTTTTCACTGCAGAGCTCCCAGGAGTGAGTAAACAGCTTGGATCCAAATTTGAGGCAGCTTATGGGGCGAGGAGCTTTCCCCATGTGCAGTCAAGTTATCCACATTTCATGAAGGTGCTCTGTGTAGAACCATGGAAAGGAAGGGTTGGAAGGGACCTTAAAGATCATTTCATTCCATCCTCAGGGACACCTTCCACTATCCCAGGTTGCTCCAAGTGCCTTCCAACCTGGCCTTGGCCACTTCCAGGGATCCAGGGGTAGCCACAGCTTCTCTGGGCACCCTGTGCCAGGGCCTCAGCACTCTCACAGGGAAGGATTTCTTCCCAATATCCACCCTAACGCTGCTCCCCATCAGTGTGAAGCCATTCCCCTTGTCCTGCATTCCCCTCTAACACAGCTGTACTTCAGGATTCTCCTGACTGGAGCAGCGCTGTGAGGAGCAGCAGGGTCTGCAATCCTCTCACAGTGAACAAGGGGAGCAGAACTGCTCCATTACCTGCCTGGCTTTGAACTCTCGACTCATTTAAACCCAACAAAACCTATTCCAAACGCCTGTCAAGCCTCACCGACCTCACTCGCCTGCAACCTCACCAGAGATAAAACAAGGGAATGAGTTTCATGAATCGCATGGGAGATGAGGGATGGTGCCTGCTCTTGAGAAAGAGGGAATCATCACCGACAATTTCAGCAGCCATCAAAACATTGCTCTTCATCACAGTAACAGGAGTGCCAGGGCAGTGATGCTGATAGGGCACCTCAGGTGGTGAGCACGTCACCATTTTTTAAAAATACAAACACAAAACCTAACCAAAAGTCATACACACAAAGGAAAAACCACCACACTTTTTATTTCGGAGTGCATCCAACTGATAGCCATAAGAGTGGTGCCAGGGCTTGTGAGTCATCCTTCCCAATCTCAAAATATAACTGACTCTGCACCCCCAGGCGTTGTACCAAGCTTTCATTTTGCTCACGTATAGATGTGACCAGGTCATCCTGCACATAACCCAGACACTGTCTGCTCCAAGGGGGAAAGGCATTGAGATTTGAATGCTCTGGCTGCACTTGTAGGAAAATTTTTCTCAAGCACCTTCTTGCCTAAAGGAAAATTCCAACGTGCCCAACAGACAGGGCTGCAGGTCAGGGAAATACCATAGCATAGTTTGGGTTGGAAGAAAACTTAAAGCCCATTCAGTGCCACCCTGATGCTGTTTTACACCACAAGGACACAGACTCCGAGTTTCAGAAGGCTGAAAATGGCTCCTCTATTCTTGGGATGTGTCTCCCTTTTATACTATTTTACACAGACCAATTTGATTGGGGACACAAAGACAAACCTCTTCAATCACATTGGTCCGAGCAGAGGGACATCAAGAAGAAGTCCCTCGTAGGAGAAGGAATAAAAAACAAAGTTACAACTACAAAAACATGTCTCTTGTTTACAGAAAATTCCCTGGGAAAAGAATTTCAGAAAACCAACACACCTCAGGCACGAAACCAGGGCTACACCAGATCCTGCTCTGGGCAGGGACACCTCCCACTATCCCAGGCTGCTCCAAGCTCTCTCCAGCCTGGCCTTGGACACTCCCAGGGACGGGGCAGCCACAGCTGCTCTGGGCACCCTGTGCCGGGGCCTCAGCACCGTCACTGTAAAAACTTCTTCCTTGTAGGCCGATATCTCCCTTTGCTGTTCTATCTGCAAACAGCTCTTAGGCAGCTTTCCCCATTCCTGCCCATCCTGCCTGCACCAGGAGCCAGGGGAGCTGGGCACACACATCTGACTGCCCTGAATTCCCAAGGAGCAGGAGGATCCGCGCTCGGAGCGCTGATGGATGGGCAGGCCCCACCCGCCTTTCAAAGGACATTACATGCCACTGCTGTAATCAATAATGTATTATTTCCTCTATGTTTTATATCCTCGTGTTTATTATGTGTAAATAGGGATTTACAGCCATCTGAGCGTGTTCATTTAAGGCAGCTGACACCCTGCATATGAGATCCGCCAGCCGCCCCTCGGGGCCTGCGGGGAAACGGAACGAGGCTTCTCCCACAAAGCCTTCTTTGCCAAGGAAATGGGGAAAGAAAGGGAGAAAAAAGGGAATAAAACAAGGCCAAGGTAGAGAGATCAGAGCCTGTGCACATGGGATGGAACGCAAAATGAGTGCCAGTTCTGGCATTCAGAGTCGTGCTGGCATCACTGTGAAAAGGACGTCAAACACTGCTCTCATCTCAAGTCCAAGGTGCTGCTTCCAGGAGGAAAAGGAAGGTTGGGGTGGGGGGAGAAACTCCCCCTTGAAAGGCATTGGCATACCTATGCAAAGTTCCTTCTTATTTGATCTCAGGCACAAAGAGCAGAACAGAAGCATATCATCCTTTGCAGCTAAAATGAAAAAATAAAGAGGACTTTTATCCCAGATCCATTTATCTCAGGTAATAAATTCTGCTCCTGCCTGCAGCCAGTCAGTATTTTCCAGGTGGGTAACTTTCTCGCTGGAAAAATGAACAAAGCAATCAAAATAATTTGCTAATTCATTTCATACTCTCTCTTTTTTTTTTTTTGAAACCTAAACTGCAAGTTAAAACAAACCCGAATAGCCTGGCGTGTTGTGTCAATGTTTTGCTCAACAAATATCAAAGCAACACTGAAATTCTTAATTGTCTCTCTTAAGAGATCTTAAGACAACTCCAGAAGTTACACGGCAGCTCCCAGCAGGAAGGCGACACCGCAGCTGGGTTGAGCAGCCACGTGTGGTTCCTACAGAAACCTATAAGTTCCTTAGGTTGAACCTATAAGTTCCTTAGGTTCCTGTAGGATGGCAGCAGCCTGGAGGTCTCCTTACACCTTTGGTGAAGTGCCTCTGCCTGTCTTGACAGCAGCTGCAGCACGTCCATCCTGGACAACCTTGGGATGGGAGGACACCATCCTGCTCCCAGTGAAGCCACCAGGTAAAATGGAGCAACCTGACCTGGCCCCGAGGTTCTCAATCCTGATCAACAGAGCTGCTCAGCAGAACAGCCAAGCACACCCCTGGGAAATACAGAGTCTGAGCAGCTTTCCTGTGCCAGGTTATCCCAGCAGGCCCAACCTGTGCCTTTCCCAGCATCTGTGCCCTGTCTCATGTCCTCTCAAGCTCATCTTGGTGCATCCAGCCAAGGAAAAACATGGCTCTGCACCAGAAACAAACCCCTCAGGATCAATCTTCCCTTCTGGCTGTGCCAAAGCCTCCTCACGCAGCCTGGTCTGTATTATTTACTCATCTGTGTTATTTACTCCCAGCTTAGCTGGGAAAGAGCAGCCACATCCTTTTCCTGCTTCTGGGAGGATGCAGGGACATGTTTCTGTCACACAGGAGACTTTCTGCAGCACTTCAGAGGAGCGGGAGGCTCTCCTCGCTCCCTGAGCTCATCTGCCTCGCCAGGCTCCTGCACCATTAAACAGCTGCCACGTTCCACCTCACAACTTCTTGCAACTCAGCAGAAACAAAGGAAAAAAAAAAGAAAAAGAGGGGAAAAAAAAAAGGAGGCCTAGCAGAAAAAAATAGATAAGTACCATAAAACACTGGAGAAAACAGACAGGCCCCCATTGGTCAACAGCTGTGCACTGCTGTGGCATCGTCCTCGCCAGGAGACACTGCATTAGGGGAAGCAATGATCATCATCATTAAATGCCTTGATGGAACTCAGGCATCTGGTTTGCAGCATTTAGCTGATGAAATAAATAAGGGTGTTTTTGGCAAACACACAGGGAACAAACATGAGAGGATCACAGATGCTGCAGGGATTGCAACTTCCCTAATGGTGTCCTTCCCTTTTGCCTGCTCAGGGACTTCCCAGAGGAGAGTCCTGCAGCACATGAGGGCACTCACGCCACTGCCAGAAGGCTCTTTGGGCAGGCAGAGCCCATCACCAAGGGCACTCAGCTCTCCTGGTGTGGGAAAAGAGACAACAATCTGCATTAAGGCCTGACAGACACGCAGAGACTCAATGGCACAAGTGGAAAACCTGCTGCCTCCACATCCCCAGCCCTGAATGCTGCGGGGCGGATCCACAGGGCTCCCTTGGGACGAGATGAGCAGAGTTCTGGTCACCCCCTGCCATCTGCCCAGATGAAATACCCTTGTTTGGGACTCACTTTCTGTCTGAGGAAACTCCTCCTCATGCCTGGAAGAGTCCAAGGCCAGGTTGAATGGGGCTGGGAACAACCTGGTCTGGTGGAAGGTGTCCCTGCCCGTGGCAGGGGGTGGAATGGGGTGGTTCTAAGTTCCTTTTCAACCCAAACCATCCTGGGATTCCCTGACTCTGTGGGTGTCCCAGAGGGAATTGCACTGTCAGCCCTGCCTGCAGTGAGGACAGAAGGCTGCCCACCTCCATCTACACGTGAAGCAAGTCATTACTCCACAACCCAGTTGTTCCTTCTCCCATTCCCATCCCAGGGATGCATCTCTGACCTGCAGGACTGTCACAAGAGGACACTAAAAGAAGGACACTCACCTGTCAAGTTGAGAGCAAGAAAAATAAGTTGTTAATTTTTGGATTCAGGGTTTAGATAGAGTTTGGACTTTGATCAGCGACTGGGGGGATGAAGCTGATACCCCTCAGACCCCACTGGTCAAACTAGCAGTCCATAAATTTGTCCTTCCCAGTCTTTGTTTTTGTTACAAGTGTGAGAAAACTCCAGCAGAAATGAAAAACAATCAGAAGGCTGAAAAATCAGGGCGACACAGGACTGGTTTAGGTAACCCAGCAGTGCTCAGACACCTGGGCTGTCCTACCATCAAAAAGTTGCACAGCCCCAGAGACGTTTGTTTCCCGTACTTCTGTGTCTGGATGGCTTTTTACTTCTGGCTAAACTGCAACTGCAGGACAATCTCAGTGACTGATTGGGCCCTGTGATGCAGTCCCCACACGTTGAGATTAGAAATGATTATGACTTACATGAAATAGCTGAACACAATTCTTGTGGCCATCTATTTCCCTCCTGCTCTTTCAGAGACAGCAAGTGAGAGGCGCAGAGCAAGTCTAGAGGGATAATAAAGATACCAGTTCTTGCCCTGCACATTATGTTAGGGCAGCTGAGGTCCAGGAATGCAGCTGGATTTACAGCAGATCAAGACAGTGTCTTTTACATCAACATTCCATAATCATGCTCCCAGGGAATGGCAGAAACATCTCCCTCCCTTCCACAGCCATAGGAAGGAGGACTGGGCACAGAGAACAGCTGTCCAGTCCACACAGACCCCCAAACCCCCTTCTTGGGCAGAACAACACAGGATAACTTTGGGAGGAGGAGACAGAGTTCCTTTGTAAAGCAGGGCTGGTGGGTTCTCTAAGGAACATGGAGAATACGAGACCTGCCTCCATCACAGCAGCAGAGCAGGGCAGGGAAGGTGTTCTCTGGACTACAGGACACAACACGGTGGCATCCTGAAGGCCTTAAAATAGATATTCCCTCAGCAAGCTTTAGATGGTCTGGGGGACAGGGTGGGGAATAAACCGGTGACCACATTCCCTGGTGGAATATTCCACGTCTGCAGCCAGCAGCAGGCTTGTGAGACTGGTGAGAATGTGGTGCAGCAACCAACAGGCTGGAGGGAATAGGACAGACCTGCTGACCTTTCCCAAGGTTTATCCCAGTACTGCCAACCCTGGTGAGAGAGTTTCATCACTCAGAGCTATGTGGGGCAGAGTGAAGGAAGCCCATGTCCTTTCAAAGTCACATCAGGCACTACACCTTAGGGAAAGTCTTAGGAAAGACGTTTATCCATCATCAGTAGACAGAAAAATCAGGGCAGGGGGATACAGGCAGTGTCACAGCCCTGAGAACGGGATTAATGAACTTTGAATGTCTGACATCAGGGGGACCCCAACACCTTCCTGCTCTCACAGCCACCAACAGAGCGAAGCACACATCAGGAACTGCCTGCTGCCCACAGTGACCCCAAAAATCCACCCCCAGCCCCTCCTCACAGACACCTTTTCCTATGGAAAACACCTCCCAGAGCACCTGTGCTTCTCCCATCAGCCTCCCACGCACTGGCAGCCACCCCCATCTCCCCAGGTGAACAGCTCGAGGGAACAGCAAGTTCTTGGGTAAATTTAGGGCCGGATTATAGCCCAGCTGGCTGTGACTAACCTTCCGAAATGAAGGTCACTGCTGCTACCTTGGGATGTGGTTTTCTTCCATTTATTTCTTGATGGGAAAGCGATGGAGAGTGTAATTACTGCTGTACTACCTCACGCAAGTTGTGGGTGTCCTAGTCCAGGGAAAAGGAAGATTTGGGTACAAGTTCTGTGCGAAGAGGGAGAGAGAGGGATGTTAAACAGTCAGAAAAGGGATGTTGAACAGTCAGAAAAGGGATGTTGAACTGTCAGAAAAGGGGTGTTAAAAAGTCAGAAAAGGGGTGTTAGTCAGAAAAGGGGTGTTAAAAAGTCAGAAAAGGAGTGTTAAACAGTCAGAAAAGCAGTGTTAAACAGCCTGTGCCAGCTCCCACAGTGCTGAGGGAAAAGCCACCAGGCTGTCCCATCACCCCATGCATGGGAGCTGCTGCATGGCAGCTGCAGTGCAGGGCTATGGGGAGCAGCATCCTCTGCCTGCTCTCAGCTGAGCACTCCTGAACCTGCAAAAACCTTTAAAAACTTCCTGTGACCCACAGCAGCTGCAGCACCACTCAGCAAGAGCTTTGGAGAGGTTACAGAAATGATTGCAGCAAACCCTGGGATCCTCCAAGGCTGGGAGCATCCCAATCCCACCTCTCTGCAGCTACATCAAATCCAGGTGCTGTGGATGGCAAACTCCTAAGCAAATCCTGCTGAGAGCTCAGGAAAAACAGCAGCTACTCCAAGAAGCAAAATAAACTCCAAAAGCAACCCAAACCCTGCAGTTACTGCTTCAGCAACAAGCCAGGAAATAGATGTTTGGTTGAAGAGGTGTTTTCACCTGGGCTGAGACCCCCTCTGTGCTCAACAGCCCTGAGGGAGGGCAGCCACAAGACCCCAGAACACCTTGGGGCTGCAGATCCTGTGGGGTTTGGGAGCAAACCCCACACCCACACCCTTCCTGCAGGGCTTTTGGAGGGAGGGCCCTCGCTGTCTGTACAGGGTGCTCTGCAGTGGGGTCAGGGAGCAGCGCCTGTCACCCACCACACTCAAAGTGTCTCCTCACCACGGCACCTGTCTCATCTCCTCATCTCACCACAACATCACCCTGACACAGCCACCCCCTGCAGCTGCTCCAGCAGCAGAGCTGAGGGGAATGGAGGGAGCAGCTGCCCCAGGGCCCTTCTGAGCTGAGCCCTGGCACCTGGGACTGAGGAGCCCCCAGCACTGGGCACCTGACAATCAGAAAATCACAGAATATCCTGAGTTGGAGGGACCCACCAGGATCCAACCCCTGGCCCTGCACAGACCCCCCAACACTCCCACCCTGGGCATCCCTGGAGCGCTGTCCAAAGGCTCCTGGAGCTCTGGCAGCCTCGGGGCCGTGCCCATTCCCTGGGGCGCCTGGGCAGTGCCCAGCACCCTCTGGGGGAAGAACCTTTCCCTGCTCTGCAGCCTGAGCCTGCCCTGGCCCAGCTCCAGCTGTGCCCTGGGTACTGTCCTTGTCCCAGAGCAGAGGTGGGAGCTGCCCCTGGGGAGGAGCTGCAGCCCCCAGAGCTCTGCCCTCATCTCCTCTGCTGGAGCTGAACAATCCCAGTGCCCTCAGCTGCTCCTCGTGTGGCCCCTTCAGGCCCTTTTCCATCTCCATGGCCTCCTCTGGATGCTTCTAATGGCTTAATGTCTTTTTTATACTGTGGCACCAAAGTGCTCCCAGCACTGGAGGTGAGGCTGCCCCAGCCCAGCCCAGAGCAGGACAATTCCTCCCTGGCCTCACACCCCCAGGACACGGTGGCCTTTGTGCTGCCAGGACACACTGATGACTCATGTCTAACTTGCCCTCAACCAGAACCCTCAGGTCCCTTCCCACAGTTCTACTCTTCAGCTCCTCCTTCCCCTTTCAGCACCTTCCTCTTCCCTGGGGCAAAAATCATTGTGAATGATCCCACCACAGAGAGAGACACCCGAGGGGAAAAATTAAATTAAACTCCACAAAGCCCCTTCCCCTCACTCCAGGTGGCTGAGGGCTGAAGGCATCTTGCCTTGAACATCCCCCTGCACGCTGACAGGGACCCCAGGCAGGCTCTGCACACATGGCTTTGCTTCCCTTCACGCTTGTATAAAGAGAAAAGGACAAATAAATTGAGATTTATGAGATGCCAGAACAGCGGATTTTTTTAAAAAATTATTGCTCCCTCCCCACCCTTGAACACAGTGTTTTATTTTCTCCCTGCAGTGGCTGTTTGGAGGCTGCAGACGGAGCGGGGAGAGCAGCTGGGATCTCCTTGAAGAGAGATCAGTGACAGCAGGATGGGCTGGAATGTGTGTGGTGCCCTCACAGTGTCTCATTCACCTCGATATGGTGCTGGATATCCTGGAATCCCAGAATGGTTTGGTCTGGAAATGACCTTAGAGATTGTCTCCTTCC